>JAVYIG010000929.1:0-417594 GCA_035222895.1 Strongylocentrotus droebachiensis
TACGTTCGATCAGTGGGTAAACGCACATTGAATGGCAGTTGGCCGGATGCCAGTCGGATGCCAATAATCTACGTGATTCCGGCCAGGATCAACGTACGAAAACCCACTTCTATTTATGGGTATGCACAAAGCCACGAAGTGCATTTTAATGACGAGCTTGCATGTACTGACTGTTATAAGCTGAGCACACTTTTAAGTTTCATTTGACATAAATAGGATATAGGCGAAAAATGAGCTTGTGTTTGTAATTAGCCAGAAATCCGATATTTTTACCAATGGCTGAGAAGACTGAGGAAGAGAAAGCGCCAAGCTCCTCACTGGACATATCGTGTCCATTATGTCTTGATACCTTCGACAAGGCAACCATCCTGACTTCATGTGGTCACACCTTCTGTCGGAAATGTCTCAGGAACTATGACTTGTCCCATCAGGATCTTGTTCACATGATCTGTCCTCTCTGCAGGGAGATCACCAAGTTGTCTGCGAACCGTGTTGATGATTTCCTCACCAATGTGACGGTCAACGGACTTGTAGACGATTACCACGTCATGTGTGGAGGGGTGAATGCTGTCCTTGAGATGCGTCCAAAATGCACTGCTTGCAAGTTTCCGAAAGATGCTGTCTCATTCTGCTGTACATGTAATAACTACATTTGTGATAAGTCTCTGGATTGTCATCAACATCTTAAAGTCTTTGAAGGTCATGAGATTGTATCCATACAGGACACCCAAGACGAAAATCCAATTGAAACCAATTGAACACCAATTGAAATTTCAATTGGTTTCAATTGGTTTCAATTGGTCTCAATAGGTTTTAACAGGTTTCAATGGGACCTCAGATGTTTTCAATTGGTCCAGATTGGCCCCATTGGACAAATTGGCCCCATTGGCCCCATTGGCCTAGGCCCCATTAGACTTTAATGGGTCCCCAATTGGTTTCAATTGGTCCGGATTGGCCCCATTGGACAAATTGGCCCCATTGGCCTAGGCCCCATTAGACTTTAATGGGTCCCCAATTGGTTTCAATTGGTCCGGATTGGCCCCATTGGACAAATTGGACCCATTGGCCCCATTGGCCTAGGCCCCATTAGACTTTAATGGGTCCCCAATTGGTTTCAATTGGACCAATTGGCCTTAATTTGGACTTCAATTGGTCCCATTGAAACCAATTGGCCAATTGAAACCAACAAATCTAGGCATCTCATGAATATTCATTATCACTTTACACGTGTCACAGAAAAATAAATTTATCTTGATTTGTTAAGCAAATTATGACAATGCACATCAATTTTGTGATTTCTTTATTCCTTCAGCAATTATTAACCAATAGATTATTTTGTCTGATCATATGTGACAATTACATTCACGTTTTAGCAATAGATATATTGATTTATATATTGATTATATGATTACTAACCAAGAAACAATATACATATTTAGTATATATATTTGTACATGCCAATGTCACTGTAAATGAAACTCTTGAATTCACTTCAAATGATCTTTGTGAAGAAGTTAATGCAAATGAGATTGGAATATACCTAATTGGTGGACAGTTGCCAATATCGATTATGAAGTATCAATAATTTATTACTGGTTCTTCTAACTGGATCGATTTACCAATTGAATCCCCATTGAATGCCCCCATTGAATCCCAATTCAGTACCAATTGGCAATTTGGAGTAAATGGAAAGTGAAACAATGGGTACCCATTGAAACCAATTGGCAATTGGTCCCCATTGGAACCAATTGGCAATTGGTCCCCAATTTGGAGTAAATGGAAAGTGAAACAATGGGTACCCATTGAAACCAATTGGCAATTGGTCCCCATTGGTATCAATGGGTACCCATTGTTTCACTTTCCATTTACTCCAAATTGGATTCAATGGGGACATTCAATGGGGATTCAATTGGATTTTCGTCTTGGCCGGGCATCAACAACGGGAAGGTCAGCATTGGTCATCAATCTGAGAAGTGCTGCATCCACAAACAAGAGAACAAAGATATGTTTTGTGAGGATTGTAAGGTCCATGTCTGTTACAAGTGCGTGATCGTCGGTCATAAAAATCACAACATCGAGAATCAGGCTGACTTCGAGCAGGAGTAAAAGTACACATTTATATTTTGACAAAAAATAATTCGCGTTTGGCTAAGGCCTGACAAGTGGTACTCTTACAATTGGATAGGGGTATGTACCATGGGCACCGGAAGTGGGGGACAGAGGGGTAGATTTCCCGAATTATTCAAGTGGGGGACAAAATTGATTTCAGCCCAATGTGCCCCCCTCGCAAGGAAAAATAAAATAAAATTGCATTAAATTCCTTTGCATCAAAATAAGATTTCAAGTGCTCTGAAAAGAAATATTTCATCATCCTACAATCAACATTCTCCGCTCGGTCGCCATATAGAGTCCCTCGAATATTAGGAGACCCGTTGTTATGTATATGTAAAAACTGTCTATAATATAGGCAACGCAGAGCAGAGCAAGGGAACAGATCCTCTCATCTATCAACGGGTTGGGGCAAAATAAGACCCCCGGCCCCCTGACAAGGATTGTAAAGTCCACGTACGTCTCAGTTGGACATCAAAATCACAAAATCAAAAGAAGTATTATATTCTTCTCCTTATCATTATCTTGCTTTTATTCAAATGGACTTATTAGAAGGGCTGGATTCCCTTTTAAGAAAGCAAACAAATATAATGTGTTCATTCATCTGTCCGTGTATGATATATGATGTGTCTGTGTGTGTGTGTGGGGGGGGGGGGGATGGTTCTTACTTTTGTGAAACTTCAGGAGCGTGCAAAATTCGTGTTTCATTTTCAAACCAGTTCCATGTATTTAGCATACATCTAATGCTAAAAAATGTTCTTTTCACTTCTCTAATATTTTATTTTTTAGGTGAACGACCTTGTCCTGCGATGTGCCGCTAAGGAGACTGAACTGGAGAAGAACATTCAGAATGTTGAAATACAACGCCATGAAGTATACACTGCCGTGCAGAAACTACTGGACGATGTCAGTCAAGCCTACAGCATCAAGGCCAAAGAGCTTGAAGAAAATCATCGAAATCTCATCGAGCAAATCAATGCAGTAAAGCAGAGTTTTGATGATGACCTCAACGTCTTGAAATCCAAGGATCGACAGAAGATCAAGAGCATTTGTAGTTCAATAACACTGGTATTTAATGACAGACTGGGTCGTCTTGAGACAGACAGTCTGTCTGCTCATATCTTGCTCTGTGAAGAGCTGGATGCCATGCTGAAGGAGGCTACTGATCACACTTATGCGGTAGCCATTTCGAAAAAAGCACAGGAGAAGAAGTTCAAGCCTGCAGATGATAGTCGTCTTGACCTCGGGAGCATCTCGGATTCAGGTCCCAAGTTGCAAGTCATTCAGTGTGTAGGTCTACGGGGACGGATGCATGGAATGACCCAGTACTCTGATGACAGTGTGGCTATCGGATATTGGGATACACATGGTATAGATATCATTGATTCAGCTGGTAAACTGGAGCAGTATGCAAATATACCAAGTAACATGAAGTGTTACAATCTTTTGTTTCAACGAGACAGGTCGTTATGCATATCGACGAGTTTCACAGAAGCACACATATATTCTCCAAATGGATCCAGAAAATCAACCATCCACGTGAAAGGCAATGGCTTTCGTCTTAAACTAAACAGAAGTCCATCAGATGAAATCCTCATCGCTAACTATGAGAATCAAGTCTACATCTATGACCCGACTGGATCCACTCTCAAACACACTGTTCCAACAGAACACAACAAGCCGAGCCAGGTATCTGCTACCAGGTCGGGTTTGATCGTCACAAGTTCATGTTGTTACACCGATCCATGCGTGGTGACTGTAATCCATCTCACACTCTATATTACCTTCCCCTGCTCTTGTATATCTCCTGCTAGTAAATCCTTTCACTTAATGTACATAAACGAACACAATATAATTCTGCTGTATTGTCATTATGTTACTGATTTATTTACTATGTTTCGTAATACTATTGTACATATACATCACTGTACCTTTGTAATTGGACCCTTTCAGCCTTGTGCTGCTGGTCGATCATTATATACCAATAAATAAATAAATAAATAAATAAATAAAATTACCACTATTGGTGGTGTGTATACCTCTCTGCTCCAGCTCTATTCTTATAATATGGGTCTATAATGTGTCATATAGTATTGTTTATTATGTAATAACTAAACAAATGAGATGATGACCCTTCTCTCGATAGAATAACCTGTATACAGTATGGACATTTTATAATTCAGTAAAACGTCCCTGTGTTGTGTGATTGTTTTCTCTTTGATATTTCAACAAAATAATGATTGGTACTTCAAAAATCTAAGAATAGCAACGATTACAGACACACTGTTGAAAGTTGTTGGCTTGACTCATCGTGTTTTTTGCGATTTACTCTTATGAGTGCAAGATGAATCTCTTTAGTAGGTCATTATTCGTTGCTATATTCTTTGATTGATATGTCTTGTTTTGTGTGTGTGACAAAACACATACTGACTTAATATTGTATTTTAGAGCAAAAGTATTTTTAAACGTCTGGTATCAATATTCCCTTATCCCTTTTCCTTCTGTTTCACCGTAGCATAATTTAATGCTACTTAAAAGGAATTCAAAACTTTAGAGACTTTGAAGTTAAGTTCATGAAGTACCTATCACTTGAGACGCAAGAAATAAAAGCAAGTGATATGTATAACTTGAAAATTGATAAAATATTGATTAAATTCGTATTAATGTTAAAACAATATTAAAACATTTATTTTGTTTGTGCTTATATTTCTTGATTTTTAGTGTAATTACTAGTTATCTTTAAATGAATAAATAATTAATACTGACTTTGTACATAGGTCCCCATTGTGAAAGAAGCTTTCCCGCTTTCATGGGTTATCTTGTCAAGCTATTGGTATTACTGTTTTGTTTTAATTGTGTTATATCATTTTACTCTTCGTATTTATGCCATAGGCGTCAATCAGGGGATGGACAGGGGGCCACATCCCCCCCCCCCATTTTTTTTTAATTGGAGGGGGGACACAATAGGATATGCCCCCTAATTTGTATTGAAGTCTTGCATTTCGTTCAATAGACTCTATGGGGCCCAACTTTCTATATTAGAGAAAGAAGATGATTTGTTGTACCGACTCTTAATCATTGTCTGAAGTTTCAAAAATGTTTCTTTGTCCGATAAAAAGTAACAGTTCGTAGGGAAAGAAAAAAATTGCCGACCGACCGACCTTTATTTTGTTTCTTGATTTTTAATGTAATTACTAGGTATCTTTAAATGAATAAATAATTAAGTCTGACTTTGTCCGATAAAAAGTCACAGTTGATTGATTGATTGATTGATTTATTTATTTATTTATTCATTTCATATAACAATAATTGTTTCCACAATAAAGAATATATTTGACAAAGTAAGATCAAAATTATGAAATGAAACAGGAACCTACTGGAAAGCATAGCTTGTTTTTGTAGGTTCCCAAGAATAAATATAATATGAACATTATTATCATAAATCATTTTAAAGTGTCTTAATAATCACAGTAAATTAGATATAATATAATAACATTTTTTTGTAAACCATTTTAAAATATCTAAATAATCATAAAAAATACAAAAAGAAAAGAATGACAAAACGGGACATAATTTCACCGTTTTCAAACTTCTGCATTGTATAGTACACGAGGATCGAGCAAGAATATCGACACAGCGGACCCGACACAGCAACATAATTATCTATATATGCGTATCTTTCTTGCCCCCTCGACGTGGTGACTATACCCAACACCCGCCCCCTCTCTCTCTCTCTTACTCCCACCCTCTTCTCTCAGGCTCTCACCCCTCCCTCTCTCTCCTCTCTTTCATCCCCCGTCCCTTTTGTTTTCTTTATCTCTTCTTTTTTCCTTTTCTTCTTCTCTAGCTTTTCCTTTCTTTCCCGGCTCTCCTTTCCCTTTTTCTTTTTCTCTTTCTTTCTTCTCTTCTCTTTCTTTTCTTTCCTTTCTTTTCCTTTTCTTTTTTTCTTTTCCGACAATATTCTGACAGGTGTGGGTGTTGCCCCCCCACACCCCACACCTTAAGCGACGCCCCTGGTTGTTATCCCATTATTCTTTTAAAAGAAATGCAATTCCTCGGCTCTTTCAACTCTCTTCTGTCGTTGTTTAATTCTCTTTCATGTTTTTCCTTTCTCCTTTAACTCACAAAAATTCTCCCCCCCCCCCCCTTGCCATCTCTTTTTTGTTTGTTCTTCTTGTGCTTTTTTTTCGGGGGGGGGGTACACGCCTGGCAAGATGGACCCCAAATTATGCACACTGCAAAATTGCATCCCCCCGCCCCTTTTCCGGTAAAAAAAAACACCTTCTTATAATATAATCCCCCTTTCTTTCTTTTCCTTTCTAATTATTACCCTTTCCCCCTTTTCTATCCTTCGTCTTCCCCCCCCCCTCCTCTCTTTCTTTTCCGCTTTTTCTATCCTCTCTCTTCCCCTTTCTTCCTTTCACCTTCTTTTTCTCCTCTCCCCTTTTTCTCTCCTTCCTCTTTATTTCTTCCTTTTCTCCCCCTTTTTTTTTTACCGGGGGGGGGGGGGGAGCACGTGCCCCCTGTGCCCCCCTGGATCCGCAACTGACCCCAATACTCTGGGGCCTTGACGTAGAGCGCTTTTGTATTTCATTACTACCACAGATATATCGTTATACATGTACATTGCAGCTAGTTCATGTAATTTTCTCGATTTTTCCTATCTAAGTTACGAAGAGCTTCATTTAGGACACACATGGATTACTGAAAACATGATAAGTAAGATTACTGTATGTTGCATTTTTTATAATTTCAGAACTAATCGATGTAAGCCGAAATTGTGTGTTGTATACAGTGGCGGATCCAGGGGGGGGGGCCCGGGGGGCCCAGGCCCCCCCCCCCCCTTGAGAAAAAAATCATGTAAAATCACGCGATTTTTACCTTTTTTGGGGGTTGGGCCCCCCCCCTGGCGCTCAAGGGGGGGGTGCAAATTTTAAAATTTTCGAGGACCAAAAAAAAAAAAAAAAAATGTGCTCACTACCCCCCCCCCCCCCCCCCCCCCCCCCCCCCCCCCCCCACTGAGCGACTTTTCGGCTGGCTGAGTCGTTGCGATTTTTTTTTTGGACTCCAAAAAAAAAAAAAAAAGTGTCCGCTTACCCCCCCCCCCCACTGAGCGACTTTTCGGCCGGCGCGATTTTCAAATTTTCGGGAACAAAAAAAAAAAAAAATTGGGCCCCCCCCCCCTTAGAAATCCTGGATCCGCGCCTGGTTGTATAAGCCGCCACCTTATAGACGAACCCGAAGCCGTTACTCCTGCTCGAAGTCAGCCTGACTAAGTTCTTGATTTTGTGAATTTGATGACCAACGATCACTTTAATTCAATTTAGTAATTAGTTCAAATCAAATTTATTGGTCCAAAGAGAAATTCGTTGCGTTACCTACTCACAAAAAATGTACATGTGACATAATACAAACAACATAAAACGAGTAAAGAGAGAATAAACATAGAATTATATTTATGTTTTCTCTACATTTACACTGTGACAGTATTCAATATATGTTTATTATATACAGAGTAAGTACCGACACAATATTACATTGTAATTAGTGTTATAATTATTATCAGTATTAATATTATTATTATTGTTATTATTATTATCAATTGACTATTTCAGTCTGGCCTATAGTGTTATTAGGCAAACTATGAACGTACCACAAACAGTTTAACAATCACTAAAGGACTTATCATATTTATTTTCTATATGGTGGGAAAATAACTAGCTGTACATATTATAGTAAGTTTAATACAAATAATGTTCTGATCTTCTGGGGGAATGCAAATTATGCAATACCCTTTTTTGATAAATCCACAACAATATTTTCCCTATCCATATGAAACCTCCGTATGTATGTGGGTACATGTGTTTACATCGTCTTTGGGCGAGTACATTTTTAAAGGGGTAAAAGATAAGCGTATTAATTTCGAAATGTACTTTACTATCCCACAGTTTGTATTGCGAATAGACAATAAATTCACATTCATCAATTAGATATATCCATATGGTATGGTAATTTAATTATATTAGTCATAATTACGATTCGATATTATTGTACATGTATGATGATCGATGAAGCTTTGTACGTATAGATCTATAGTAAAGTCTCCCAATAATATGCCAGCCTGCTGTAGCTCGCCTGTTCAGTCAGACTTTTATGAAGATTTTAATGGTTTACACTGATATTTTGCTACCTTTGATACAAATATCAACCTTATCTGTGACATTATATGCCTTCGTTGTTCTATAAATTGGTAAGCCCTTGAGTTGTTTATTATGCAGTCTTATTGTCACTCAAATTATTTACCAGAATTTATTTCAGTCCCATATGTTGACATTGTTGTATTGTTCTGAATTGGGAACTTGAAGTCTCGCGTGAGTCATAATGTGATGTTACTGAAGATCAGAGTGTAGTGGAGCTCCGTGGGTGGGGCTGCAGAGCTGAACTGACGAAGAGATCGGGGCACATTTTCTCGAAATTGTAATAAGTACAACTTGATAACATTGTTCAGATGAGAGAAAATGGTGCTAAGGATTAAGGAGTAAGGTAGACTCTAGTGACTTCAAAAGTTCAATGCTAGATAGACCCTAGGTAATAGTAGTGTAGGTCTAGAGATAGTCTAGAAGATGTAAAATAATCTGAAAGTTTGAGAAAAAACAGACCATTATTTTTTTTTTATTAACGATAAAAATTCCTGCATTGATTTGGAGGGAGTCTCACGCCACCACGCTCATTCTCCCGCCGTCCCACCAGCTGTGTAGCGGGAGACTCCCGCCACCATGCCTTCCTCCCGCTCTCCCGCAATCTCCCAGTTAAAGGGGGGGGGGGGGGGGGGGGGGAGGGAGCAATTTTTTGTCAACACCCCCCCCCCCCCCCTGTTAAGCCAAAAAAGAATTGCATTCGATCTCCCTCGAAGTACATGTAGTTCCCCATTCCCCAAAGTTGACAGCCCTGTCTTATGTCTTATTTTCATGGAAAAACAGTTGGGTAAATTCAAAAATGGTTGAGAGAATTTACTGTTAGAAGGTGACCAGTCACACCTTCAAAGAAAACCATAAATATCTCTGTGATTTGAGATTTTTTTCAGGATTTTTTGCATGCAAGAGGGTTAGTATAGTACTAGAAGGAATATGATAAGTAACATTTCATCATAAATTACGAAGTTTTTTCATCAACCTTCAAGAATATTACCAAGTCACTTTAATGGCAATCATGGCAATAGGCAGCGGCTAGACTAGTTAAAGGTAATACAAAGTTTTGGGAATTTTTTTTAATTGGCTGGATAGCGATTGTTTACAATTGTGATATGTTTGGATGCCCCTGTGGATGTATTATAAGCACCAACAAATTTAGCCCCTAAAACACTTCTGCGATCGAGTAAAATTGAATATCAAAATTTACCGGTGCTCCCGCGTTTTGATAAATTTCAAATGGCGCTTACGGCCATACAATTGTAGCTGCGACCATGAAAATCTCAGAATACATTTATGTAGCTGTGATATATAATTTTCCAAATGGAAATAGCAAATCGATCGATCGAGAAACATTGTTTTATGGCTTAATTAATATCTTGACCTTAATAGGGAGCTATACAGCATAAAGAGTTTATTATTCACAATTTCATAACATTAGACTCGATTTCAACCGCGAGAACGATCACTGAATATTGTAGGATCACATATGCATGCTTCCAATGTGTTCATTTGTACCAAATTCATGACCCCATACCAAAACTTTGTATTACCTTTAATTCCATATTTAATTTAAGGCTAGATATTAGAAAATGATTTTTTAGGAAATTAGCAATAGAGTTATGGAGCTGTGGAGCAGTCTCCCAGAAAACGTTGTGGCAGCTGGGTCGGTCAACTCATTTAAGAATAGACTTCATAGTCACTGCTCAAAGAAGTTCTGTACGTAGAGCCGGTCTAGCCTCTAGGTGTTGTCTGCTGTTTCATGTTTAGCACACAATCTCCCTCCACAAATAGCAGTAAATAGGGAAGAATCCTGGATCGATGAACAACATTGTGTAAGTCAGTAAGTCTTATACTAGAAGTAGTAGTCATGGCAGTAGATCTAACAAATAGCATATGATTTACTTGTAAATTTACTATTTAGTATTTATAATTTAGACTTGTGAAGTAAGGGCAGTTTTGAAATTTGAAAAGCAGCCCCCGGGAGCCTAGACCTCAAGCGCAAGCTTCTGACAAATGATAATGATAATGATATCAACGCTGAGACTACGTTTGGCTCCACTGACCAGCTGTAGGTTGACAAATGTCAGTTTTATCAAAGAATTACCTATACTACCAGATGGTTATTTCTGTCTACCAGTAGCTCAGCTTGTCCGCAAAATTATGTTTGTATATATTAATAGGGGTCATTTCATGAAACCAACTCCATCCATGACAGTCATATCTTTGTTCGTGACCTACAGGGATGTCAGAGACCGGAAAACCCGTTTCACAAAACCATGATATAAGAGACAAATTCATGATTGCGATCCTCTTGGCTAAAAATTTAATAATACTATAGATACCGGTAGTCTTTTTTATCCTGAATTACCAAAGGAGATTATGAAGCTTAATTTCACTCAAACTGGTTGAAAATTTTCACAACAGGTTCTTTTTTTACTGTTTACATCATGACCATTTCCATGAGTAAAAGCTGACTTTCAAACCAAATATTTTTTTAATAGTACTTGGACTTCTACTTCTATTTGATTAATTTTCATACAGAAATATTTGCTTATTGAAGTTTTCTATCACTTGTCTTAACTGCAGCTACGCACTGACTTTTGGCAATTGAGGAAAAATGGCGGAAAGCAGCTCACCAAAAGATGATGTTACGGAAAACCAATCAGCACTCATCAGAGAGAAAAAGCAGGAAATGGTAAGCTTTCCTTGATTGTCCACATTTAACATCTTTACAACTCCTACATTCAGTGTTGTTTGAACAGCTTGATGTTATAGCTACATTTTAGAAAATGAGTCTTGAAATGTTGCCTGTGCCACAAAAATTTGTATCTATTGCTTTCAGGATCAAAAAAGTTGTATCGGTTGTGTCTTTTTGTGATCATTTAATTTTTCCTTCTCTTCCAGATACTGATGGAGCCATACAACTACATTCTACAGGTTCCAGGAAAACAAGTTCGAACAAAACTCACAAGGGTAAGATTTTTTTTTGTAGTTGACAAAAACGCAAGCTTTGCCTAAAGACATAAGGGCCATACTTAGGATCAAACCAAAACCTTCACATTTCTAATCAAGTCTTTAAACCACTCGACTATGACAAAGACAATAGTATGCTGTATTTCATCTTATCTGTCATCTCATATAAGTTCATATACAGTATAACATACTGTATGTTATATCTTTTCTTGCAGGAACTTTATTTTACTTTGTACCTATTTTTTAAAAGTTATTTATCATTCTTTGCATTTCCATAATTGATCACAGTTCTTCACATTACATGTATATGTGCCAGTAAATAGATTGACAACAATACTCATGTTTGAGTTATTTACTCATCTATTTCCTAAGTATGTTATCTTTCCTCCATGTCTAGGCATTCAACTGCTGGATGGACATTCCTGAAGATAACATAAAAAAGATCAGTGAAGTGGTTCAGATGCTGCATAATGCAAGTTTATTGTAAGTATTCTCTCTACTTTAATAGGAAAGCTTAAGCCCCACTGCACTACTTATAGCTTCTTGCGCCCTCTATATAGCAAACAATGCCTAATCAGTGACCATTGGTCCCCCATGATCCCCTTTTTCATATTTTAATTGTGAGCTGATTTGATGAGATAACCACTTGTTGGTTACCATGGTTGGAGGTCTAATCCGTACTGGCCAAACTAGAACAGAGGGGCTTTAAGTCGTCTTCTCTCTAGGAAAGCTGATTTATTTATTCATTTGCGAGAACTTAGTATTCTCTCAACATATATTGAAGAATACTTCTTGTGGTTGCTACCTCTGTTTCTAATGTCCTTTGGCAAGACATTAATCTACACTTGCCACTCTCCACCCAGGTGTTAAATGGGTACCGGTAGAAAGGAATTCCTTGAAATGCTGTGAGCGTCGAAATCGGCAGCCTAGCATAGCCGGGTAATGTGGGAGCGCCTTGAGGACCTTGCAAGGTCGATACGTGCGCTATATAAGAAGCCAATATTATTATTATTATTACCAATACACACTATCCTAACCCGAGCCCAAGTTACTCAATCTGGAAAGGGAATTCAGGGTCGATGTTAAGGAATTGAGTTCGTGAAGTATATTGACTGAGGGGTAATTTTTCAACAGAGCAAGTGTCTAAGAACCTCCTGGCCACATCACCTCTCTTTCAGTTATTTCAGTCAATATTTGTATAATGTACTATATTTGGAAGAAATTATATATTGTAAATTAAATGATTACAATGTTTTGCATTATTCTTACAGAATAGATGATATAGAGGACAGTTCCAAGCTTCGACGAGGCATTCCAGTAGCACACAGCATCTACGGTATAGCACAGACAATCAACTCAGCCAACTATATGTACTTCCTAGGACTTAAAGAAGTCATGCAGTTTGAGCATCCTGATGCCATGAAAATATTCACAGGTAAGATATTAAAATATGATTTTTGTTTACTCCTTATTAAATAGTAAGGTATACCATACTTTTTCTGCCGAAGAACATGACGAGAGGTCATAGGTCAAGTGTAATCATTCATCTATTGTACCGGGTATTTATAAATAATGATGTCGCGTTGCAAATACCGTCAAACACGTTTTTGCGACCTGCTGACCACTTTTATATATAAAAATTGAAATGTATATTTTGTTGCTCTTGAAGAGAGATTTACATGGAAACAATTAATTTTCCAAGGAATGTACATAATCCACCTTTACAAAGACAGATTTGTTTCCCCTTATAAGTAGTCTTTGTATGTAAGTTTACTTTACAAGTCTTTTGTTACCAAAGGCATGATGAGGTTTCATATCTTGTAAGTATATAATATGGCAGTACTCATGATATACATGAGTATGCTACCACCTAGTATTCATAGTTTAATAGCCCTCCATGACTTCAAAGTTGCTCTGAAAACCCATCTCTTCTAAACAGTTCTATTTAATAATGACAATTATAATTGTGGCGTAACAATTGTGTTGTTTTAGTTTACCTTTACTTTAAAGAAAGTGATATGTTTGTGATTGTAATATGTACAGCCCATGAGCGTCGGAGCCTGGCGGATACCGGCGCTATATAAATATCCATAGTATTATTATTATTATAATTATTTACTTGTTTTTGAAATCCAACCTCAAGTGTTGGTTGCAATAAAGAAAGGTTGTTCTTTGTGGTTTCAGAACAGCTAGTATTATTACATCAAGGCCAGGGGATGGACATCTACTGGAGGGACTCCTACACCTGCCCTACAGAAGAAGAATATAAAGAGATGGTTATCAAGAGTGAGTAGTAGCAATCAACTACCCCGGTCAGTGAGGGAGCATTGGTGTCAGGGTTTGGGGTGGGGACACTAGTCTTACTGGAAGGTAAAATAACCAGTAACAAGGTTAAATATTGAATGGAGGGTGCCATATCTTCCACCTATAATGTTCTGTCATCTAGATCTTTCTCCCTTTTTTTCAGTTTTTTTTTTTTTTGGGGGGGGGGGGGCATTCTATTGAGGCCCAATTATTTTTGTACACAAAATTTCTCAAAAGGTATAGCCTGGTTATCTTCTGTTATAAGGTCGAATTATTTTGATCATCATATATCAGTTTAAGTTCTTCAATGTAAAAACCTTAGAAAACTGAATGAATTGAGGAATCGCGACAAATACAGACTTAAAGATAAAGACCTGTAGTGGTAAAATTGGGGTTCAAGGGTTTTGGGTGCAAAATATTCATTCAATATTGTTTAAATATTGCTTTCAGAGGTTTAGATGGTAATACTTCAACCTAAATTTGCAAAAAAGCAGAAATATATGCCCAAATGTTCAATGTTGAAGTGCATTCGCGAGATCCAGACCGAATCGATATGATAATTTACTAAATGAATCAATTAGTAGGCGGTTTCCCGGCAAAATTTGTATCGTCATGTATTAGTCAAAATAAATTCTTTCACATGATTGGTAATAAGAGCTTCTGTTTCATTTTTTGAGAGGGGGGCGTTTCCAAAACTGGTCTATACCATTAACAAAGCGTTTGGTCTTACACTCATCAGAATAAATTGCAAGAATGAATCGAAAGCCAAAATCAGATGATGTTTAAATTGCAATTATCATGTGTTTTGCTGGTCACCATCCTGGTATGTTCACTATTCTACTCTTTCTTTGAATATCAGAAACTGGAGGTCTGTTTGGGTTAGCTGTGAGGCTCATGCAACTTTTTAGTGCAAACAAGAGGTAGGTTAATTTGCTGAATACTGTTTGAAATCGACTATTTTTCCACAGATTTTTCAGAAATTTTGTGGACTTGTATGATGTAGAGATAGGTAACTGTGTCACTGCCTGCCTATCTAGATCGACCTAGTATCTATCCATCTATCTATCTGTCTGTATGTCTGTCTATCTATCTATTGTCTATCTATCTCTCTATATCTTACTAATAAACTATCTTTCTACTTGTCTATCGATCCATGTACATATTCATCCATCATTCTAACGGTTCATGTCTCTGTCCCTCTTTCCATCCATCTATCTATAATCCTACCTATCCATTTATGATTTATCCATCTATTTATCCATCTTTTTGAGTTTCTGATGGTATACCTCTATTATCAAATAAACATTTACTTTACTTCAAGTAAAGAAAACTGTTGCTGAGCTAGCGTCATGGCTCCCTACACAGTGTGGGCTCTAAGTTTACACTATTATTATTACTTTCCATCATGAAGACTATTTCACTCCACTTCCGAAGGGGCATGTCAGGCCTGTAAACATGGTTAGATGTTATTCATGGTACCAATCAAATATCTGCTCCTCTCTTTGTCTTTCCTATTGACTTCAAGCCTTTGGGCGATATCCTAGGCCTATACTTCCAGATTCGAGACGACTATGCAAACCTCTGCTCCAGGCAGTACACAGAGAACAAGAGTTACTGCAAGGATCTCACATATCTGCTTCTCTCTCTGCCTTTTTCTAGTGACTTCAAGCCTTTAAGCGACATCCTAGGCCTGTACTTCCAGATCCGAGATGACTATGCCAACCTCTGCTCCAGGCAGTACACAGAGAACAAGAGTTACTGCGACGATCTCACATATATGCTTCTCTCTTTGTCCTTTTCTAGTGACTTCAAGCCTTTGAGCGACATCCTAGGTCTGTACTTCCAGATTCGAGACGACTATGCCAACCTCTGCTCCAAACAGTACACGGAGAACAAGAGTTACTGCGAGGATCTCACCGAGGGGAAGTTCTCGTTCCCCCTCATCCATGGTATCAGGAGTCAACCGGAGAACACTCAGGTGATGAGCATCTTGAGGCAGAGAACGGAAGACATGGATGTCAAGAGATACTGTGTGGACCTCCTAGAGAAGGTAGGAAAATGAAGTTAAAACTTTTCTTTGTCACCAAGGATTTTTAACATGTCCCATGTTTACAATGGACTATACAATACCGACATAGGAGTTGCTATGTCAGACATGCTGTAGCATCTCCAGGAAAAGAAAGGTAATCTGGAGGCATTGTATGACAGAATGCAACTCTTTTGTCAGCATGTGCTGAGCTCAGGGGATGTTACATACCACTGTCTCGTGTTAGCTCACTAATGATTAACAGACGAATGTGATCTGGAGCTTTTTTTTAGGGTGGGGCTTAGCAGGTCTGAGAAAATTATTTTGAAAAATATTTAAAAATCTATGAAATATATTTAGAAATTGAATATCAATAAAAATATGAGTTGTATGCATAAGAAGCAAAGCAAAGTATGCTTGAAAGTAAGAAGTTCTCTAATTTCATGGTGAATCAATATTTTATACTCAAAGTTTATGTAAAGCCTCGGTCAGAAATGCCATAATGAACTGATACGAACGCCGTACAAACGATTTTCAGACAATGGAAAAACAGAGAGAATCGAACAAACGCATCGTTCGTACGAACCTTTGTGACCGTAGCTTCATGTTATATAAATGTGATGTCCATGTAATACTGGTAAAAAAATGCATATTTAGTTAAGATTTTGAAAAGAGAGAAGCGAAATGGGAATGATATTGGCAGGGCATTACTCTATATATATATATGTATTTGTGTGTGTTGCATAAAAATCTTGAACAGATAATCTCATCTTCCATGTGTAGTAGAAGGCATCATCTCATACCAATGTTACTTGATATCTTGTTTTGTTTAGATGGATATTATGAGACATTTACGTTTTCTTTGTTTTGTTTTCCAATGCAGTTTGGTTCATTTAAATACACAAGAAATGTACTCTTTGATCTAGAAAAGCAGTAAGTATTCAAGTATTCTTCATAATTGTGTTAAAGATTGTAGCTAGTTTAGTGCTGTAGTCAAACGTTTAACCGTCCGGTATCCGACCGCCCATGGCGGATTCCGTTTTCAATTGGACGGTTTCGTTTACCCGTTTTTTTTTTTTTGTTTTTTTTTTTAATTTTTTTTTTTTTTTTTTTTTTTAAATATTTTTTTTTTTTAAGTTTCGATTTATGCCCCTACACCTGGCACTATGCCTGGCAATGTCTCCCAGCTCAGTAATCTGTGTGTTGACTCACCACTCTGAAACTAGAACAACACTCCAATTTGTCTGTCATCTTGGTTTGAAAGTAATCTTTGTAATAGATCTCAATATGTAATTTATAATAATAATTCATCCAACTTGAACACATGGCCTACCACAAGGTTCTATCCTAGGTCCTCTACTGTTTTTACTTTACTTTAATGATCTTACACATTCCTCTAAAATCGACATTGTTACTATTATTTATGACAAGTTCACAAGCACAAATGAAATTCCTTCCCGCTTTTTCACACGGACCTGGCTTGCTGCCGACAGAGTCGGTGAAGAAAAAAAAAAGTTTAAAAAAAAATTAAAAAAATTAAAAAAAAAAAAAAAAAAAAAAAAAAAAATGTTTTTTTTTATTTTTTATAAATAAATCGTTTAAACGAAAACCGTCCGGTTTTGACTGGCGGTTAAACGGAATTGGAGATATCCGTGATGTTACAGCACTAATTGTAGCACACTTGTCTGTAATGCTTTCTGTTTCAATAAGTTTAAAGTTGCATATGCTGTTGTTAGTACTGTATGAATTTAGCACAATGGGCATAATGCTTAACAGAGCTAAGTGCTCTATAAAAGACCACCATTATTATGATCATTATTTTAATTGTAGTCATACTCCTGTAAAAACTTTCATAGCTTTAAACAATATATTATAGGCTCCAATATGGCCCAGATAGTCCTGCATGTGTGGTATTGTTGTGGCCTAGTGGATAAGTCACTGGACTGTAGATTACAAGGTACAGGGTTGGATATCTTGATGTGGCACTAAAATCCTTTGAAACACATTAATGTAGACTCACCCAGGTTATATCAATGGGTATCCGATGTGAAGCAATTCCTTGAATACCAGACCGCCTTGTCAGGGTAGCTAGGCTAAAGCCAGGATTGATTGATTGATTAAATTCAAATTCAAATTCAAAGTACAAAAATTTGAACAATAACAAATACAATGAATAAAATGTTTACAAAAGTAATTAAATAGAAAATCATCTACAATTATATCATGTAATAAACATGTACGAAGCATACAAATAAGATAAGAAATATATAGTAAATATTTTCAATAAATTAGAGTGGTAATTTAGAACGCAGGAGACCACCATCGTGAGCGGTTAGGCTGGAGATGGATGGTGGTCTCATAATGATGAAGATATTGTACACTTGGAAACATTGGTACTACCGTAAGCGCTATATAAATGTTGCTTTTATTGTTATTTTGATGTCAATGTCATGTTTTTTGTGTGTTTTTTCTCTTTCTTTCTTTCCAGGGCTTATGAGCATATATCAAATTTAGGCGGAAACCCCATCTTGGAATCCATTTTAGAAGAGCTAGGGAAACTCATTAGACACCGGGATCAATGATCCTTGTACAGCCCTATGCTTCAATCTTAACTTCCATGAATGTCTGCAATGTTCTGCTGCTTGTGTATTGTAAGGTACATTGTACGTTTGTACACCATGTCAGTGTTTCATGAAAACGTCATCATAAGTACAAGTTCGCCGACAATCCATTGAAACGCGTTTATCAACACATGTTCCAATAGAATGTCGGTGAACATGTACTTACGACAGTTTCAAGAAACGATGCCCGTATGTACAAATGCAGTCACTGTTACAGGAAATTCCAAAGCATTCGATGCCTGTACGTTTTACCATTGTTAAATGCAAACTTTGAGAAGATGGTCATTTAAAGGGGAAGTCCACCCTGAAATTAAGTTAGTTTTAATAGGAGTAGAAAAATGAGAGAAACAAGTCAGTGAAAGTTTGAGCAAATTCCGATTAAAAATAAGGAAGTTAGGATTTTCTAAGTTGTGATCAATCAAACACAAATTGGCAACTCTATGACGTAAAATGCGCTCTACTTCCATTTGCTTAGTACTAAAAAAATCTAAAATTTTCATTTTCCCTCAAGAAAAATTTCAACCATACATGCACCCTAAATATAATAATTGCAAATATGTTTCTATACTCCCCCTGCAAGGAACAAATATATATTCCGTCATCAATAACGAAGAAAACATGATTTTATGGAATATTATGCACAAAGCAAATGAAGGAGAGCTCGTATAATAAGTCACAGAGTTGCCAATTTGTATTTGATTGATCACAACTTCAATAATTCATAACTTTCTTATTTTCATTCAGAATTTGCTCAAACTTTCACTCACCTGATTTTCTTATTATTCTGCCTCTATCGAAACAACTTATTTTGGGGGTGGACTTTCCCTTTAACTATTAAACTACTTACGCACAAACTTGTAGCTGATTATTGTGCAGGGATTGTGTATAGTTTTGGACAGGTACAGGTAAAGGTATGCACAGATGAAAGTGTCAATTGTAATATCATATGCATGCCTGCCTCAAATGACCAGGGGGGTGTTTCACAAAGATTTAAGTCAAACTTAACTCTCAGTTGGACTTAAAAATTTTAGAGAGCCATTTGTAGCCTTAAAATGAAATATATTCAAAAGTGAAAATTCAATTATTTTAGACTTTTTATAAATTCCCCATGAAGACAATGAAATCTCCTTGATAATAGAAAATATGAATGTTTTGAATCAACATTTTATGGCTTTCAAAATAACTTTTACAAAATATTTTCATAGATGTTAACGGATTTCCATAATTCTTAATGACAACTGAGAGATAAGTTCAACTTAGGATCTTTGTGAAACATCCCCCATATTCCATAGGATGGAAGATGACAGTTAATTGGTGAAATGTGGTCCCTTGTTTAATAAAACAAAGCTGCAGGGTTTTGCATGTCATTACATTTCCAATTTTGCTAAGCTGACTTAATTTATTGTGCGCTGCCCTCTAAGATAAGTTCCAAGCCATTTTTGTAGATATTTACCTCGCATTGACTGACCTATAACGGGTGACTTGTTCATGTATATCTGCTTGTAGTGTGCTGCGGATGTACTGTAAAATCAGAATTTTCGCAAATTTTGATAGCATTTCATATTCAAGGAAATTTCATGCTGCAAATGACTCCTGTAAATCACAGCTGATGTAATTTGGCCATTTGCAAAAGTTTCTGTCTCTGAAAATGGCTGTCGTACACAATTTGTGAGGTGAAGGATGCTGTATGTACAATAGTCCATTGTGTACAGTGCCTCCCCAAAAAAAGAAACCAAGAATTATTGATGTTTTATCATAACTTTATCACAATTATAATTAATAAATGACACATATATTTGTAAAGCTTAGATCCTCCTCTTTCATTTAATGCAACTCACATGATGCATATTTCACGCATGAGTGATTAAAATGAATTTGAAGAAAGGATACCAACAAGTCATTTGACGGACAATTTCTGAATTTCAAAGAGAAAATCACATTTCTAGAAAATTAATTTTCTGCTCTTTCATATGACACCTCAATCAGGAAAAATGAGCTAGGAATAACAAAGTTCTGTTTGTTTAAAGTAATTATGCTTGCATTTCCATAATTTCATTAAACAAATTCGTTTTTACTGGCTGCCTCTTTAGTTTTACAACAGAGGTATCCAAATGTGGATGCGAAATTGATCCCATGTAGAGATTCTTTTGACTGTTTTCTCTTGCAGAGATTATGAAGCATTTATCCACCATAGTTCTTGCTAACTAACTAGGACTGGGTCCAAAGATAAACTCTATTTAAGAATGTCAATTATGATAATCAGTAAAATTGCTTTTGTATCTATATTTAGTTATTTAATCATTTTTATTGAAATATTAATTTATTTATATCATTATTATATCTCACATTTTAAGTTGCAGATGATTACCTTCTAAAAATTTACCAAAAAGAAGTCAAACGTGATCATGATATATCTAAAAAAAAACAATCACCAATTCTTGCCATTGCCCTCCATGTTAGATGTTTTATGTAATCGTAATTGAATTCATATAATGTCACTGATACTCTTATTTTCCATTCTTTCAATATTTTGCTTTCTTTTCATCCATCCTTTCATCCCTTTTCTCCTTTTTTCTTGAATTTTCTCCACTTTCCTTTCCCCTTCTCCTCTTCATCACAGTTTCCTTACATTATCATTCCTGTCTTTTTATATTTTCTTTGTTTTGTCATGAATTTTTTTCATATTTATGTGCCTTTGACTGTCAGAGCTAAAGGCTCTTTACTTTGTACACAATTTACTCATTTTGAAGAGATATTCTACTCTTTTTACATGTACATGTATATCAAGTGTGTTATTTTATTTTATTTTTGTTTATTTTTTTTCTTCATGTTTTTAAATTATATTGTTAACACCTCATTCACACTTCATACTGGACTGTCTAAAAAGACTGCCATGAAGAAAAAATATTATGTCGGGTTAAAATAGGTGAAATCAACAAATGCTCCTTGGCTTGCACTGTATGTGTGTTTTCACATTCATACACATGGAAATATTTATCAGTATAGAACCAGTATAGGGTAGATGAGATGGGTGAAAGTGTATTGAGATTCTCAGACTTAAAGTGAACAGTTCTCTCTTAAATGGATTATTATGAAAATGGAATATTTAAGGGGACTTTCTATCAGCTGGAATGGTACAATTTATATTCAATTAAAAGAGCGATGAACATTTTACTCATTCATTCACTTACGTTCACATGGAGATCTATGCCTTTTGAAACGTACTTCGTCTTGGAATTTGCTTTTCATCCATCTTATTGCTTTCACATTATACTTTTTTAAATTTCTTTAAACAGATTATTTACTCATATTTTATGTACATGTAATGATTATTCTTGATCATGCCATCTTTTGAATTATATTGATAAAGATCAGGTAATAATAGTTCAGCACTTAAAAATATTAGCTTGAAGTGCTATATAAGTGCTACTATTATTTGCTTATTATTATTAATATTATTATTAATGTTGCTTCTGTTCACTACAGTACAAATAATTGTGTTTCATTTTAAACTCTGAAATAGAAAGATCATTGTGTATTGTACATTGTTCTTCTACAATCTCTGTTTAATACTAAAAGCATTTTATTATATTTTTGCACTATGCCGATATGTTGCATTGATATGTAAAGCTTATTTGTTACCCCTCTCCCATATCATGCATACCTAAACTAAAAGAATCACATAATTCACACAATTTACTGAAATCATATACATTGCTCATTGTTCTTGCTTGTTCTATGATGATATTGATTTACAAAAGATATGATTATGTTTAGGAAAACAGGGTTGTTATTCAAGTCTAGCCAGTACTAAATACTATGATTAGAAAAACCCTCTTGGACTTTGAAGAGATCATGGCGATACAAAAGAGTGAAAACGTCAGGAATTCAAAAATTATGCTTCAGGATGTTTTACTTACTCGGGTTATAATGTGCAGTCTGACAGAAATTCCAGGGAATTTGATTTGATTAGATTTGATTTCTGCTTAATCTGTTAAGCATAAGTTGTTTCATTCTAAGTATTTATGAGTTAAGAGATCCTTTTTTTGTACATGATAACATATTGTGATCGTTTAAAATGATCACATGAAATATTGTCTTTCAGTTCCTCTTAACCCTCTTTTTATATGAACTAATACTGTGTGAATTAATGTTTCCTTGTATTTCTTTGTATAATCATGTCGATATATGATTCTGTTTTCCATTGCTGTCAGTAACTAGTAATAAATGCAATAATGATTAAAACAAAAATACCATTTTTCAATATGCATGGTTAAACTATTTGTTGTAAGAAACAGTGCATCTCTTTAAAAAAATGATCAACGTTTGATAATGGACAAATGTAGGTTTGTTTTTAATTCAATTTTTACAGAAATATGAGTAACTCAGGACCAAAGATAATGTACTGTCCTAATTCAAGAAAGAAATTCAAAGTAATCTTATTCTGTACCATGGTAATCATATATATAATCTTGATTCTCGTACATTTGGATGGGTTTTTCAACATAATATTTTGAAAACTTAAGTATTATCTTAAGATTTTCAAATGCCTTTAGTGTGATTTTCATCTATATAGAGAAAGAGAGAGAGGGGCGAAGACGAAGCGGGGAAAGAGAAAGAGATAGAAAGAAAGATTAGAAAAGGGGGAAAAGAATGAGACAGAGAGGTAGAATGTGATTAGAGGAAAATGAGAGAGTGTGAGAGAGCGCATGTGAGAGCAATAGTCGTCTTAAACATGACACAACATCAAGCAATTTATCTTTGGGTGTAATTCTTCAGCCACATAAAGATCTCATCGCTGTAACGTGCCGGTAGTAAGGGGGTAACAGATAGAGATACATTTAATTGAAGAATCGGTGAAGTCACTGTTAAAGACATATCCTACGGCTATCCGATCCGGTTCAAGTCACAACGCATCATCTAGATTTTACTAACAAGAGGACAATAGTATCTCTCTTATCTTCTGGGTGATGTCAGAGGTTTGACTGATAAACTCAATATGGAACCAATAATAATGAGATCTCATAACTCAACGGTGACGTCACACCAGCCCCAAGCAGGGGCGTAGCTCTAACAACAACAAAATCAGTCTCTTGTATCGATGGCTGTTTCACTAAGACTACGTCTAATTGCTCCACTGGTCTGGTTACCTCATTTAAGGATATTTCTTTAAACATAAAAGACCCCCCCCCCCCGCGCCCCTTGCCGGCATACGAGCACAATATCACTTGAGGAGGGGGTGGGGTGCTGACGTTTCTGAATAGCTACTCTCTCTATATCAAATATAGAAGTGTGAGGTAGAGGAGTGGTCGAGTGGTTTAAACACTTGACTGAAGATGAGGAGGTCGTGGGTTCGATCCCCGACTCGGCACTTAAGTCTTTCTCCACCCAGGCTTTAAAGGGATCTGGTAACTTTGTCTCAGATTCTGAAACAAAATCCTTGATTCAGCTCATGCTGCAAACCTTTAGGTCAGTCAGGAACCCCTTGACTTTTACAAGCCGATCGCCTGTCTGATTATCAAGATATTTATGATTGGAAATCGAAACCAAATTTTGCGTTTGCCAAACGGTTTTCATAACACTACAGTCTATTGGGGAAAACGAGTATGGTAAAAACCGGTCACTCAAAGATTTTTACTTTTTGAGGCATTTCTTGATCATTTCTTGATCGATTTTTTGTTTAGGGCTTCAACATTACACCATATCACAGACCAGGCGCGTACGCAGGATTTTTTCAAGGGGGGGGGGGGGGGGGGGGGGGTTTAACATTTTTAAATCGGGCCGAAAATTTCGCAACGACTCACCCAGCCGCTGAATAAGCGGCGGGGGGGGGGGGGGGGGGGTAAGAGGACACTTTTTCTTTTTTTTTGGTCTCGAAATTTGAAAATTTGACATTATGCTCCGTTGGGGGGGGGGGGGGGTAAGGTCAACTTTTTTAGGTCAGCAATTGGTATAATTTTTTTTTTTTTTAATTAAAAAACAACAACCAAAGGGGGCCTTAGGGGGGGTTCAACCCCCCCCCCCCCCCCCCCCCCATGCGTACGCGCCTGTCACAGACACTAATAACACGTAGGGTCGTGTATCTCAGATTTTAACACTGTTAAACGATCCCTTTAAAGTCCTACCATGATCATAAAATACCCTATAAAACGAACATACAGACAAAATTTAGTTTTGGTTGTGATATTCAAACTGTTAATTTCGAAATACGAGCCACGCCTACCCCCCCCCCCCCCCCCCTCATTTTGGTTCGTTGTCTTCGGCCCCTAGCTCTGCCCAGGACTCTAAATCTAGATCCCGTCTCTTGGTGCAGTGGGACGGGGATTAGCTGGAAAGCTGCTTGGAACGTGAACTTGACAAAAGCTGGAAGGGGAATTGCGATTAGGGATCCGTAGTTTAATGGACCGCAAAGAGTTGACGCCCAATATCATCTCCAGAGAGAGAGGGGGCGAGAGAGAGAGAGAGAGAGAGAGAGAGAGAGAGAGAGAGAAATAAGCAAATGAAAGATTTAAAAGGAAGTATCTAAGATTCTATATTTTTCACTTTCTTGTTATTATCGAAGATCTTTTTTAATATTAATGACAATTTATTATCAGACATACCCACGCACATCATGATGGGTCCAGTCTTTTGAGACTTCTATAGTAAAGCAGAGGGATTAATGGAGATATGCAACTATCAAGACTTTGTATGCTTCATTCGAAAGAAAAATAAAAAATCCGGTGGCAAATGGGGGCAAATGAAATAGAGAACCAAAAAGAAACTTTGAGGGATTGAGGAAAATAGACATCAGTTTAAATCCGACTTAAAAACATATCTTTTTCGATCATGCCAGTCTCAATTCATAAAGTAAACATGTGAATTTTGTAATTGATTTGATAATTGTGAGCGACAAATGGTGAAAGCTCAATATTTCTCATGTCTTTCCTCCTCTCTCTCTCTCTCTCTCTCTCTCTCTTTCTCTCTCTCTCTCTCTCTCTCTCTTTCTCTCTCTCTCTCTGTCTCTCGTATCTAAGCGCATAGAGAAAATTATGTAATATGCGCGTTATCATTTATCATTATTATTATTATACAGTAAATAATACCTCTAACTACCATCAAATTAAAACATGGTATAAGAGGGGAGGGGAGTATGGAGAAAGAATCGAGGAAGGAGGGAAAGAGGAAGAAAGGTAACAAAAGGAAGATGGGGGTAAATGATTAAAATATAAAATGATAAATTAAATACCAAGATAAATCTTCAGATACGAACATTAAACACACATTATAATGTGCCAAGGTCTGAAGGTTGGATGGTTCTTGAAGAAAACATTGATTCGATTTTGAAAGGATGCACGCCTATTGTGACAAACGAACCAAAGTAATCAGAAACAGAATAAAGCCCCGGCGATTTGGGACAGTAATACCTTCCCCCTGTCACTTTTCATTAGTCTTCAGCGTTAATCAGCGAGAAAAGGGGCAAATCTTCAACGCTCCTCGAAGGCCGAATGGGGCGGTTGACAATAGTCATAAGAGGGCGGTTTTGATTAAGTGGTGGCATTGAGCAACAATTACCAAAATCAAAGCCATAATCCATTCTTTGGGGACAGACTTACTCACGGTTAGCGATGACTTGATAATAATGAAGCAATTTCATCAAGGGTGATGAGTTGTCGTTCGTCATCAAAATATGTTTCATCTTTATTCTCATGCCTGTATTGTTATTATTATTATTTCAGGTGAGACATGCAGTAGTATGTTAATTTGTGTCATTCCTGGTTATTGCTATCTTTTCTCTTACACTCAATATTATTATCTATATACACTATAATTTTGAAATTTGTTATCCAATGTATAACAAAATCTGTTTGGATTGAATTTAAAAAAATTGAATTTAATTTAATTGAATCTTTCCAAATAAAATTGATGAGCCCCCCCCCCCCCCCCCCCCTCCCTCCTAAACATCCAAGATTGTAAAGCTGTGTTAATGTCTTTATACATGTATTCACGTCGTCGAATTCATTCTCGGCCGATAGCCATGAAATGATCAAGAAAGAAAAGATAACCCTCGACTTTTTTAATGTAGAAATTAATTGGGGGCATGACCCACTTGGTGAATCATTTCTGAACTACTTAGTTATTTTCAAGTTCGTTCTGTCTTAAAGGACCCCATCTTGGTTCAGGAATGAACAGTTAATAATTACATTTGTAACCAAGTCATGTAGAGCTAGAGAGAAGTGGTAGAAACTGACGTTAACGCAAGAAACACGACACAATGTGATGACCATTTCCGTTTACATTTTCTGCTAGTATTAGTTGCATTTAAAAATAAATGATCATATTATATACTTACATCCTTTGACATTATTATTCAACCCCTTTTTTAATTGCAGGTTGTAAGTACATTTTGTTTTACTTACAGTGCCAATCAGAGAATTGAAGAAGAAATATATTATATATATATAATAAACGAAAGAAAACAAATCAATGAACTATCTGTTATCAACGAAATCTCTCGGACAAAATTCACCAAATGACTGCAGTTTTCAATTATAGGCTAGAAAGTTACGGAGCCGATTTTCTATTGGTCGAAACTTTCTAAACTGAAAACCAATCGGGAATTCCCTACTGTGACGTCACAATTTTTGTCATACACTGTCTTGAAACGGAGAGATCGTTTAATTCCCTATAGAAAGAAGAAAAAATAAAAACATGTTCACAGCGGATCAACCACGGAAATATGACAGAATGATTATAAAAGACTTAATTTTGTTCATAAACGAAAGGAGTAATTTTCGAGAGGAAAAATGTAAGCGAAGCAGACAGCGTAAATGCACATAAATCTGTGTATTACCCGTGGGATATCGTAATCGGGGATCGCCCTGTACCTGAGCGGCTTGTTAGTGTGACGTTATCAATATGACACCACCGAGCAAAATAGTTAATTATTAGCGAGTATTTATTGCGTTATCCCTATCATTAATCGTCGCTGTCAGGAGAGCGAACTTATCTCGCATTTCATCGCGGGCAACACCAACCATTTACAGCTGCTTGCTTTAGAACTCCACCCTCGCAACCTCGCTGAAGTACAGGCATAGCAATACGGAGCAGTTACGCTAGGATTTCGCGATGGAAATCGGTCCAGAAAGCATTCTAAACTCCGCCGGAGATCCAGGCCGACATTGCCCCGAGCGCGGGCGGGGACAAACTGCCTCAACCACTGACTCAGCTACGGTATTCGGTCTAAAACCAGTCTACAAGATGTTTTATTTATACCTTATTCTAACAGTTTTTCTCTGCTTACCCACTTCGATATATTGTGCTCCTGCTCATCATGAACAGTCCCAGAACAGTGTTGATACAAATGAAGGACGTTTTCAAAATAAAGACGAACAGTACTACCGTGACAATGCTAATATTGGAGAAAAGGGAACCATTTATAAACAGAAACTGATGTCACTTAAAGAAAAATTGCGAGAGGTAAGTGGAAAATAATATAAGACATAGACCTAGTATTTGTTTTTTAAATAGAAATAAGCTGCAGAAAGGATGAGATAAAATAATTTTTGTCCACATAATTATTCACTGAATGGAATTGCATAATATGCATGGCTTGTTGCTATGTCGGGAAGTCTTTGTACAAGCATATCCAATATAGGAGAATACAGAAAATGTGCTGTAACATAAGTGCATGCTATTAACACTAACTGTTACAAGTAAATTGTTTTCAAGTAATCATGTTTTGATAATAGGCCTAATTCTATTTGAATTTGCATAATAGACACATTGGGGAAAAGAATCCCTAAATTTACGAGTGTTAATGAACAAAGGTTTATTCACTCCATGTAAAGAACTCTCTGTTTTACAAATTGGTAATTTACTTGATTATACATGTAGGCCTACTTTTGTAATATTAATCGACTTTTACTACGTATGTAAATCATGGTACATAACCAACAGCTTGGAATATAAAACATGCATTACAAGTGCAAAGATCTGTTTCCTTCATGTTTTTTTCTCTGCCAAGTCGATGACAAGACATTTAAATTCAGCTGTTCCAAATAAATAACATCGTATAAATAACTGTTCTTCCTTTGGAATGTTGCCTCGTTCGGTGTTACTAGATTGGAAGAACGTCTGTCAAGCACACAATCTCAGTAATTTCAGAGCACCTTTGGTCCACAAAGCACGTCATGTATAAATGCATAAGTACAACAAAATGACTGATTATTTGGGATTACGATGGCAAAGCTATAATATAAGATAATAAGACTTTTTACACAAATCAACCTTATGCCATTTCAATAGGCATGTGCAGTACCTATTGAAACGTGAGCAAATTACAATGACTTATTACAGAAAATACATAAAATAGAGTACATTGAAATTCTCCTGAGTTCATTTCTTGAAAGCCATTATGATCATGTTGTATACAAAATTACTAACGGTGTATCTATGTTGTGAAGTACATGGGACTGCTGTTTTGAATTTTACTAGCATATCTAATCGCCATGTCGCACTTGTTAAGGGAGACTTGTACCTCAGGCACGGTGATTAACAGAACCGGAAATATAGCTTATCTAGTTAACACAGCCGTTATGTCCCCCAATTTGGTTGCTACACACATAGAAAGTGGGATTCCATGCTAATACAAAAGCAAATTAAATCCAGACTAGACTTGGCCGTGTTTTAGGGGAGATTGCACGATAAGGGTACGATTTATTTCAAGCCCTGTGAAGTATTGGCATAGGCAGACGTTTTATAAAGGAAAATTGAATATTTTATGACTTGAATTATAGATGGAGCGCTTTTTAAAAGGTTTGTTCGTAATATAAGTGGATGTGGAGTAATGCCAAGTACAATCTTTTAATTTTCATGTAAATCTATTACTGAAAACGTAAATTAGAAATAAATCGTTCTTGGGAATTATAACGTCATATTTGGTATGGAATTTTCGTTTCGAATGAATAATTCTTTCGGATTTGTTTTCGTCTGTATATTCATACAGTTTTCATTCGGATCTACGCTCAATATAAAATCATTAGGGGACCATTGGATGTGGAGAGTAGGAATTCTCACACAATTGTAAATAATTATGTAAAAGCTATACTGTCAAATAAATGTTTCATTTTCAAGTTCCTATTCATATAATATTCAACGTGTCTTTACATATCATGGAATAGACTCACCGTTATGAATGATTACGGAACTAACATAATTAGACGGTACAACATAATGTACACAGCCTGTGTCATTTTACGCTTGGTCTATAAAGGCTCAGTCTATTTAAAGGCACACTGCCATATATAATTGTAGCTACTTGCTCCCTCTATATAGAAAACTTCCCCAATCGGTGCCTGTTGGTCCCCCATGATCCTCTTTTTCTTATGTTAAATGAGAGCCGAGTTAATGAGATAGCCACCTGTCACAGTGACCTCGATGGCTCTCTGTGTGGTCTAATCCCTTCTGGCCCAGTAGTGGTGACGGTCTTTAAGACTCATTCGAAGACTCGAAGACTTTGTCTATAAAAACTCATTCGAAGTGTATACGATAGAAACTTATGAAAAATCGCATAATCATAAAGGCATTAAAAGTAATGCTCTCATTAACCATGTAAGGAGCTTTATTCCATTCTTTTATTATCGCATCACCCCCTGAAACAGAATGTTGTGTTGAATTACGAATTTCGAGTACACTCACCCCCCCCCCCCCCTCCCCCACCCCCTCCATGGAGTCACCTTACCTTATTCCCTTATTTTCGCGGGGGGGGGGGGAATAATAGCTTTGATTCGAAATTGCTTTTACCGCTCAAACATGCAAGTAGCTTGTAACTAAACTTATGAATCAAGTTGTACTGGTCCAATATAGCTAGATTAGAAACTCTATCTATGGTAATATCTACTTTTATATTAATATTTCCTTGTTTTCCTTTCTGTCTAAGAGTTGTCTTAATTTCCTCAAAAGTATCCTATTTAATGGTCATGTAACACTTCTAAAATAAGAACCTTCGCACAAAAACAGGGCCTCCTATAAATGTGTTAATTTGATAATAGTATGAACAAGCTTGTAAAATTAGAAATAATTATGATCAACGCAGTTTTGTATTTTGGAAGAAAACAAAGGACGGTGCCACTCGTCTGCACGTGAATTTGTATTTTGACATCTTATTCAACTTATTCATCTTATTCTTAGTCAATAACTATTTGTTATCATTAGGAGGGGAACTTATTAGGAGGGTATATTTTCTTGAGGAAAACAGTGCTTTTCATGATCTTCGTAGTCTCAATTCTTATTATATAGGTTTGTATTTCAAATATTATGTAATATTGTTTTTATCTCGATGCGGAAACAAATAAATAAATTGAAAATGAAATTTAAGCTTACTTCATAAAAACCTAGATGTCATTTATATTGTTCTAGATTGACACAGTTCATTTTGAAAATTCTGCAAGAAAAATCTTTTTTTTAAATTTTAAATCGGTTGCTCTGATTATTATAAACTGTATCTATAGTAATCATACATTTTCGACACAATATTTAAACGGGTAGATTCTTTCAACAACAAGTCAACCGCCGAACCTTTTTGGCATCCACAGTCGCCGAAGCTGGTGCGGGTATTTTTTTTTTTTCTTACTTTCTTACTGATTATCTCAAACAATGTTCTTCCAATTTCTTAACTTTTCTTCATTATTTGTTTTCGATTTACCGAAAAACTGCCCCCATATAATTGTCAATACTAACAAGAGGAAATTCAAAATTAACACCTCCCTGCAAATTAAATTAACAAGGCAAATTCAAGCAACGATATTTATAAATAGTGTGCATTATAGTGTTATAACGAACTTTGATGGATATTGGTCGTTGTATTTTGATATCCCCGGCTTTACGGCTTCCCGAACAGCATGGCGAGCTGCTACAAATTAATTGCGTCCTATTATAGAGGAAGTTGAATTCTAAAATCTATCTTTATTTGTTTAGAGATATGGAGCACAAGTGGCACAAGTAGGAACTATATTCTTATTATACAGTCATGTACGTATTTCGTTTGTTGACTTTTAAAGATGCTCATCAGACTGGCGATAACGACTCTGAATGCACATTCATTACTAATACAAATGTATGATATCATGTATACGATGTTGACCCGTTTTTTATTCAGTAGTTACATGATTTCGTATTTGGATTTCCAAGATCTGGTAGAATAAATTAGTATAATGAATAGAGTAGACGGAAAAGAGGAATGTGCTAGTTTCCCAAGTAGTAGGTCCATCATTTCACAACCGTAAGTGTTATCAATAGTACGTGAAATCTAATCTTTTTCTTAAGTTTGTTGTTAAGGCGGAAAAGCCATGGAGCTTTCAAGTACAACAAATTATTTAATAACATGGAGTGACTTCTTTACAACTTGCTTTGTGACTCTAAATATGATAGGCCTATGCCATCAGTAAACCAAAGTTCATGAACTAGATATTTGGACTGTGTGAAACGTGGTCAATATTGATACAATAATGTTGTTGTATCTGTTCGAGGTCAGAAGATCGCAAACTGCAGAAGTCCTAAGAGTTTGGCGGTAAGAGTTGGAAGAAAAAAAAACCGACATCCGTGTTGCAAACTTTCAAACAGTTTGGCTAAATCCGCGTAAACTCACATTATCTCTAATATTCATTCTCGAGACTCTTGTGAAAATCAGGTAATATCTTGACAGGTATAACTATAAGTAAGTGTTTCTTCTAGCTTTTCTTCTTCTTTTGATTCCCACTAATAAAATATTCAAAGAAAGAGTCGTGCTATTTATTTCTATATACAATCTTGATTGTTAATCCATGGCTTTGATATAAAGGGTTATTATTCGGCATTAAATATTTGGGCTTCCTATAGGAGTAATTTCAATTTGTAAAATAAAATTGGCTTGCACCCAGTAACTAATGATTGCTCGATATTGTAATTAAAACAAGTCTGAAAAAAGTCTTAGAACTAGCGGGCTTTGAACCGGGCAACCAGCCATCTACTGCTTGCCCGGGCAGCGACTCTATCACCAGGCCATCTCTGGTCCTTGGCACAATTACGATGAACTGGAAAAAATACCTCAGCGGCCTTCCTAATTCTGACTGATTGAATATTCATCTGTCCGCCATTAAGACAATAGTCTATATCTGACTTGGTTTTAATTACAAGATCTAGCACACGGTCTTTATTTACAGGGTATAAGCCGAGATTTCTTTACAAATTGGAATTACTTTAAGGAAGCCTAACATTCAATGCTATCCTACTGTCCTATAACAGTCGGAAAAAGGAGTGCCCTCCCTATCTTGATAATAAATAATTTCAGCTCTGATCTGATCGCTAGTAACTACATACTGTGGAGCTAGGATAGCTCAAGACACCGCAGTTCAATAACGGACATCCTCAATACCACTCTATCAAGTCCTTATCGTAACCAAGGCATATCCTTTTGTGTTCTTGTTAAACTTTTGTTTAAATCGTCGGAAACAGGTCGTTTGGCTACATTTTTGTTATTTCAGCTAGTCTAGATAAATATGGTTGATCCCCCATCCGACTTCTGTTCCTATATAAGTCGTCAAATATTTCAATTTTAATTTCAATTTATTTGTGTTTCCAACAAAACATTACAAATCAATTATAAACATTTACAACAAAATGTAGAAATACATATTGGAAACAGAGGGGTCCACTAAAAAACAATGCTTGTACAAGACTGTGAACACCTCAAATATAAAAGAGTTCGGGTTCCCATCTGGTTTTAGTTGTTAGGGTTAGGGTTAGGTATCGTGTTTTGTGCAGGATTCAAGCTTGAGTTTGGTCAGTAACACCAACGAGACCGACACCAGACCGACACCAGGTCGAACGAAAATTCTAGGCATAGACACTGCATTGGTTGGTTTGGAGTTTGTTTAGCGGTGTGAGTGAGGATGATATTGGAAAATGATATTGTTGTAAGGGGATTACTTAGATAAATATTCATACTTTTGTTATTCCTCCACTTCATTTGATTGTAAATGTAATATTTTGAACATTTTGTTTCTTATGTTTAAACATATTTGTGGCTTACACCGAGTAAATAAGATCGATTGATCGATCTGTAATTGAAATCAAGTCAGAAAAAAATCTTGGAATTGGCGGGATTTGAACCTGTTTTGTTCAAAATAATTTCAATTCAATAGTACTTGTGGAAAATGTCCCCGGAGCAGCAATTATCGTCGCCGAAGATTAAAATGAATGTTTCGTACTACATTGATATGGATGATCCCATGGCAATGAATGGATATTTTAAAGCTCTGTAAAGTACACTTTGAACTACCTTTTATTAGGCTTGCGTATTTGCTATCAACAATCATGGCCTAGTGGTTGTTTAAGGGGAATACCGATGGAGAGGGGGATTCTGGGGGAAATCCGGTTATATCAAAGTCCATGGTAGCACTTAAGCTTTTCTTGAGAAGCAATAAAATTATCGTTAAATCAATATTGGCTATAAACAACTCAGATTATCACTATGCGGATACAGTCTTAACGAGTCGTTTTAATGTGTATGAAAAATGAAATTCAACACGTTCGAATCGCGGCGGAAACTTGATCGTTATAGGTTTCATTACGTTCCTTGGAAGCCAATCGATGTATTCCCAAATCACGGCTATGTAATATAGGCCTATTGATAATGTATACGTTGCAAGAATTAAACCTTAATGTTTTGTAGCAGCAATCCGAACGTTTGATAATAATAATATCGGCCGGCCCGATTTTCAAATTTCCGGCACAAATTAAAGAAGAAAAAATAGTGGTCACTACCCCCCCCCCCCCCCCCCCCCCCCCCCCCCCCCCCCCCCCCCCTCTTCCCCAATTAAGGGAGTTCCTTGAGAATCGGTGTGATATGTGATGCGTAGAGAAAACAAACATCTTTTTCTACAACTCCCAAATCTATATTTTCATCGGGCATGATTGTGGTGTAACTACCCCCTTCGACATTTGACTATGAACCCTATAATTATAGCTCAAAGGGCGTGCTTGCTCGCCGCGGAGAAGTGCTGATGTTTTGCCGACCATACTGGTTTTCTTACGCTTTCGAACTCTTTGTATATTCCCCTTATCGTGTGTATTGGAAGCGATGTAAAATATAAAGGTGTAATAATGATGTACTTGAGAATTATTGTAAATATCATAAATGTGTACTGTTTATTATTTGGATCTAAAATTTCAAATCTCTCGTTTCATTTCCTGGTTTTAAAAAATATCTTTCTGCTTTCTGTTAGTTGTCTTTTTATTTCCCTATAGTAATATAGTTACATTTTCACTTTTGTGGCTGGAGGTGTAACTAATATTATCTACTCTCGATGGTGGATACAGGCCTGATTCTTTTTTAAACAAGACAATTTGACCGAATTAACATTTATTTAACAGCGATATCATTTAGAGAGGGAGAGAGAGGAGGAGGAGGAGAAAGAGAGAGAGAGAGAGAGAGAGAGAGAGAGAGAGGGAGAGAGAGCGAGAGAGAACGGGAGAGAGAGGGGAGTTGGAGAGAGAGAGAGAGAGAGAGGGGGGAGAGAGAGGGGGAGAAGAAAAAAGAGAGAAAGAAACATAGACAGGGAAAGAGAAATGGGGAGACGGAGACCGACACATATAGACAGATACCTCACTCTAAAAGCATGAAAAGGAAAAGGAGATGAAATGAAAAGCAAATGAAAAGCAAGAAGAAGATATGACCCTCTTTTGCATTTCATCCACTTAGTAAGGTCACCCACCCCCCCCCCCCCTTCCATGACTGGGACCAATCTATAAACGCCACTGATGAGAACATGCATTGTCTCTAACACACAGCTGTGATGAAAGAGCGATGCGACTGTTCCCCTTCATACTGACCACACCCTTTTTCTGTCACGCATCCCTAATGACAGGGGATTGATTGTGTACCGCTACTAACCCATAAATATTCCTCTTCCTTTCGTCTCACTCTCCTAAATTCGTCAGCTGAGAGCCAGAAGGGCAGTAAGTCCGTGCAGAGGTGTTGAATTAACGCCCTTTTGGCTCGCAGCCGTCGTCATGTTTATAGAGTCCGTGAGTAACGATTTTGCTTTGTTATATTGACTTCTCTTTTATTGCCTGCGGTATTATTAGATTTTGGTCAAGGTAATTTTGAGATTTTCTGACAGCCGTGAATTATCACGATAGCATTGATGATGGCGAACGTGCTCATAGTACGAATTACTATATCGCCCATCAAGTTGGAATAAAATTATCTTACCTGTTCTCAATAACTTTATTGATTCATGTTATGAGTTATAGGGATTGATCTATAAGGTTCTGAGAAGATATGAACTTTATCTATCAAGATTAAATATTATTGTCACAATCATTTCATGAAAAGAGGTGAACATTTATTCTAATTTATGAACAAAAGTGTATAATATAATGAACAGTGGCAAAATAATTGATGGGGTGCATTTGTGGTAGTTGCTCCATTCCCCCTAATTTGACTGCTTGATTCCTTCACGTCGAAAAAGTTAAAATTGACACCTTAATCGGCAAAACAGCAGCTCCCTTTGAACGAAGGCTGACTAAATTATTAATAGAATGCAATATGTTGTTACTTTTCTCATAACCCTCGAGTCTCGACAGACTATTGGCCCAAACTCCTCCCGCAGTCCCTACTGTTCATCACGTCATTGCATGCCCGGGTTCAGTAATTAAGGGCTGAAGCCATGGAAACGAAATAATCATCTGTTATAATTCGGACAGAAAACGCGCTTTTCCTTCACGGGCAGAGGCCCCAGTAAAGTGATCGTGATACGTCCAGAGATTCTGGCAGCATCTGCAGGACGAAATGATCCCCGATAATCCTTTTTATTTTTGTCATTCATTTATTTTTGGTATACGATGTTCCAGTTAACTTTGTATAATACATGTAACAGTAATGCTTACAATGATAATGATAATATTGATAATGATAATAATAACTAATGACCTTAATCTCTGTATCTAAGTCTAGAGCGTTTATCATTGTACATTACTCTAATATCTAACTCGAATAGATGCTACATTTTCTTTCTTCGTTGATATAAATTATCAGTATAAAGAGTATAAAGTACAATACATGTATCACTAAACTTGGAGGTATTTAAGTAAGCGAGAGAGAGAGAGAGCATGCAAGAGAGAGAGAGAGAAAGAGAGAGAGAGAGAGAGAAAGAGAGAGAAAGAGAGAGCAAAAGAGGGGGTATTTTTGTCACTGTATTCTGTATCCGCCATTAATCCAACACAATCCTAAAGACTTTTCGAAATAGCCCTGTCTATCACCCGATGTGCTAACATTACAATGACGTCATAATCCAAACATGATTTCTAGGGATATACATAGATTATTGAAATTGCTCTCGATTTGATTTCTCGAAAGCCTTTGTGATCATGTTCTATATCTAGTTGTCTACAATTGACCTATAAAAATCCACCAAAGGCACTGAGACCACATTAGATGTCTAACCTTTTCTATTATTTTCGGCTCACATGTGGAAAATTATCACTTTGATCAAACGGCAGACTTCCTTTCGCCAGTCAGAACAAATCAGTGCGTGAACGTCTAAAATGGCATTCCTCTTCATCGTTTTCACCGCCATTTTGGGCGCCATGATTTTGATCACGGATTGGGCGTTTACAGAAGGAACTGAAGTAGCGTTTATTTGTCATCACGTTCCTATCCGGTGCATTCAGAGGTTGAGGAATTTAAATCAGTTGTCTAACAAATCGCTCTGTGATTCGATAAAACGCATATTAGAGCACAAAGATATACATAAGCCAAAGTTTATAGAAAATAAATAATTCCTTGGAATCCCGTATAGTATACACAATTACCTTTATTCCTTAGACTGTAATATATAACTAGATAATTACAATACGGAAAGTTTTGTTGTTGTTAATGTACAATGTACCAAGGTGTTGGAAGACTCAAAGCTATGGCTCGTTCATGAATTCACTGTTTTTTAACACTTGAGCCTTTAACTCTTTTCCCCCTTCAAATAGCAATATGATATTTTGCATTAGAATTATTATATCCCATGTAACACCTGTAACATGTTGAGTTGTCCTCGGCCTAGAGACATAACGTGTTTTGTCCGTTTCCTTCTCCTCCTCCGCTTACCCTCCTCCTCCTCCTCCTCCTTCTCCTCCTCCTCCTTCCTCTTCTTCTTCTTTTTCTTCTTCTTCTTCTTCTTCTTCTTCTTCTTCTTCTTCTTCTTCTTCTTCTTTTTCTTCTTCTTCTTCTTCCTCTTCATCATCATTAACTTCTTCTTTCTTCTTCTTCTTCTTCTTCTTCTTCTTCTTCTTCTTCTTCTTCTTCTTCTTCTTCTTTCTTCTACTTTTTCATTGTACTCAGTAGTTTTTCTTCTCCCCTTCTACTTCAGGTAAAATGAGTAGGAGCTTCACTGTTGATTAAAGTAAAGAGAGTAAAGGAGACAGGGTAGAGGGAGAGTTAGGATTAATATAGCAAGAGAGAGGAAAGGGAAGAAGAAGGAAAGATAGAGAGAGAGAGAGAGAGAGAGAGAGAGAGAGAGAGAGAGAGAGAGAGAGAGAGAGAGAGCTTGATCAATGACCCCCATTCGTCCTTGCGCCAGTTTGAAACCTGATCTATTTGAATGTAATCCAACAAATTAATCCCCAGACATCGCTTGCTCGCGCTCGATTTGATAGCCAAGTTTAAGGCCCAAATCAATTTGTCAGGTTTAATAGAATACATGAGAGGAAGAACGACCCAGCTCCATTGAAATAGTATTTGAGTTATTGAAATAGATACTTCATATTTCAAGATAAGTTTAAAGAAATACTTTTTTTTAAATCTTAAACGGAGTCATTGATTTACAGTCAAACCTGTCTATTAAGGTCACAAACGGGAAACAGGAAAAGAGGTCACTGTAGACAAGCGGTTTTTCTAGACAGGTCCTGCAACACGTTATTTCTTTTTTGAGAGAGACAAATACATGGCCACTATAGACAGGTGACCTTTGCAGAGAGGTGGCCAGTAAGACAGGTTCGATTTTTCATAGTTTGATTCAACTTAAAACATACGGTTTATTGAAATATTTATTTTTTAAATCTCGATAGCCCTAAAATTGCTTTGATGGACTTGAGAGCTTCTTGCTCTCATATATTCAATTGATCTAATTGATAATTTCATTTATTAAAGAAAATAATTAACATTAACAACAACGTACAACAGAATCAACTTTATTAACCCTGAAACCTACAAGTACAAGCCTTTGACCAACTTTCATGTGAAATATTAAAACACAAGTCATGTTGAATAATCATTCGATTTTAAGATGATTAGGAGGCTGATTTAGTTGTTGATATGAACTAAAATGCATTTCAAGTGTTAGGTGAGACAGGCTCATTTTGATTTGGCAAATTAGTAGTTTTTTAATGGAATAGTTTATGTTTAGTTGCAGTATAACGCGACATCGTTAGAAGTGGCGACATAGACCGTCATGATGTGTCATTATATGAAAATGGTTATGAAAAAATGTATGGATGTATGCGGTATCAACTGATAACGGTTTTTCCGACTTTAAATACACCTCTGCGTTTAAAAGACAGACCATAATCAAACAGTTTGCTCTGGAATGCATCTATCTTTGGAAAATCATGATGATTGTTGTAGATTTAGGAATTAGGATTTATCTGTCTCCATTAAATTGTTTTAAGGCTGAGATAAACAATACTATGAAAGTCTCATGGATTATTTTCTGAATTGTTTCTGAACTACAGTATATAGTTTACCGATAAAGAATGAATAAAATGGCTAATCCCTAAAGGAGGTACCGTATTAATAGGGGAAGCATATTTGTCCGGCCGGACATAATACCTGAATTTATAATGTCCTATGCAGCTGCCAAGTTTATCGAAAAACTTTTGTTATTGTTTAGGTCTTATGAAAACGGTCAACAGGAAGCAAAGTTAGTGAAGAATTTGGTCAACAACGTTTGTTAGCCTTAATTCTACGATTTTTTTTTTTTTTTTTTTTTTAGCACACTGTAAAAAAGAATTTGTTCATTGGTAATTTTTACGTATTTTTTCCATGTAGAATTTACTTGAAAACATTAGTTTTGCCACTTACGCACTAAATTTAAGTCTTGCTAACTCAAATTTACAATTTAGTAGAACATACGTGGAATATTTAAGTAAAATCAAATACATAAGAACTTTAAGTAATTTCAGCTTGTATTAATTTAGTAATTTTAACTCAAAATCAGAAATTATACGTATTACTCAAACAATTTATGTTGATTATTCTTATCTTTTTAAAGGTAAAGACCAGTATTGGCAACGCCCCAATTTCAAAAAATGAAATGGAAGCTCTCATTACCAATCATGTGAAAGAATATGTTTTGACTAATACATGATGATAACAAAATTGCCGGGAAACCGCCTACTAATTCATATATTTGGTAAATTTATTTCTCTCATGGTCTGGTGAGAGAGATAGGGTAGTCCCATATACATCTTTCTGTGTATAGTGCTTGTAACTTTACGAAGAATGAGCCAAATTTCTTATTATTTTGATGATTCCAGAACCTTGCAGATGCTAGATGCTAGATGATCGACCTTTTCTGATCGATTCCACAACGTTTCTTTCACAATGCAATTGCATGACCATTACTGGTCTTTACCTTTAAAGTAAGGACCGATGCAGTGCGTAATTGAAATATTTACATAATTTATGAATATTCATTAAGACCAAATTAAACTCTTTTTAAAATAAAACAATTCTTTTTTGTGGTTGAATGAAAATTTATGGACTTTAAAACATTTACTAATTCATTTAACATGGCTAAGCAAAGACAAGACAATTTTTAATTGTTACCCAGTTCAAAACAAATCAAAACTTGATATTTCAGGAAATTGTCAACCAATTTTCCTTTTAAGATGCTACGATCAAGTATATATAAAATTTGGAGCCTTTCAATATGTGTCGAATTGAAGCGTATGTAATAGAAGTAGTGTCAGTGATTAGTGATTAATCTTAAATAGAAGTAGTGAATGATTAGTGGATGTTACTTGTTAGATTAGATGGGTACCAAATCGTGCAATATGTAATCCTATCATAGCTTTTTTTTTAATTATCTAAAATGATTACAATACTTAAATTATTTACGTTAATGTAACTCGATTTAACTGAGTAAAAATGTATTCAGCAAAATAAGTAAATTCTACTTAAGATGCCGTAGGTAATATTTACTTAATAAAAATAAGGCAATTCTTTTCCTCAATTTTATTGAGTTATTTCGACTATTATTTTGTTTACAGTGCATGATGATCGCGCAAGAGGTTTGAAATATTATACTCGTATCTTTTGTAAAATCCTCAGACTTAGCCAAAGCTGTCATGCACAACTTAGTAAAATCGTGCTCAAAATAATGTCTGTACTTGTGTGTCCCGGGCAAATTTGAGAACCTTTGTTGTCGTTGTTTTATTTGTTTTGGTTTGGTTTGTCTATGCTTGTCAGAGATGTTTATACCTGCCCCCCTCCCTCCCTCTTCCGATCAAAAAATTCTGGATCCACTTCTATAGGATCTAAATGATGAATGTTTTTTTATCATGATTGATAAAACTATGCTACAATGATGAGGAAATATTAGGACTAGACAGTGCTTCCTTGATATTTAACATGCCCGAGAGAAATATTATCTTCATACAACCCAGTCCCCATCATCCAATTATCACAGCGGCTGGGGGATGGGGCAAAGGGGAGGGGGACAGGAGCGTACGAAGGGGGTTGGGGGGGTTGGGGTTAAACCCCCCTAAAACCCCCCCAAAAACCACCCCCTTTGTTTTTTTAATAATTAAAAAAAAAAAATCCCATGGCTGACCTAAAAAAGGTGACCTGACCCCCCCCCCCCCCCTTGAAAAAATCCTGCGTACTCGCCTGGAGGGGGGGCACGTAATATATACGTGTACATAATACTGGCGTGCCCTTTTGCCTGGTCAAATTAAAGAGCCCTCTTTCATCCTTGTTCTTTTAGCGATTTTTTTTTTTTCATTCCCTAAGGGTAAACAAAAAGTTGAATTAAAAATAAAATAATGAATAAATGAATGAATGAATATACCAATAAATAGATAGACAATATATAGATAAATAATATAAATAGATAAATAAATGAATAAATCAATCAATAAACATAATTGAATAATATTGATCAGCATTATTCATCTACTTCACTTAGATCGGTACTTCTTAAATAATGGCAATATGGATGCTTTCTAGTCATGAAACAAAATTCTGTGAAGATATAACTTTCCAAACCTAGCCGAAGTACGTAGCTGCTTTATCTTTATCTTTCCCTTGCACTGTTTTATGTTGTTGTTATTCTGTTTTCTTGGCTATTATTTTGATTGACGTAGTATAGAGATCTCCCATTCTCATGTTTGCCCTGGCAATTTCAGAATGAGGAATGAATTCGCATTTTATATACAGACGTCACCGTAACGAGCGGAAATTTGCTAAATATACCGAGGCAGGTACCCGTGTCTGCCCGGACGTACCCCGGACGCACTCCCCCTGGCATGCACTGGTCTTGCTTGGGGCAGCAGGAAAGAGGAGATGTCAGTGTAATTTTTATTTTTTATTGCTCTTGGTTTAGTTTGCATTATGCAGGCTACCTGTAATTATTGAAATGTCATTTGGGAGGAAGGGGGTGGAGGGGGGGGGTTCAGAAAGATGTTTGCAGACAGCTAAACTGTAAACATCTCAATCATGGTTGGGCTGTTAAAAAGTGGGAACACATTTTTCTCTGATAAGGCCCCACTATGTTTTTTTGATGAAAATTGTTAGAGGATGATATTTACCTGTTCCTATCCGAGTTACTCCTATACTCTGTCTTTTTCTTATGCTTTCGGAGTTTATTTCTGACGCGAATCCATTTTCCTGTGGATCTTTGTATTTTGAGGTTTTACGTTTACAGGCCAATATACTTGAATTGATCGCAGAGGCTTTGTTGTTTAATAATAATAATAATAATAATAAGATATTTGTATACCGCAGATTGCAAATTGCCTCTAAGCGGTTTAAAAGAAGATAGCTGATAAGTAAAGGAAACAGAAATTGCATTACAAATAACATCAATATAAATTACCCTTAAAACTTTGCAAATGAAAATAATACATGTACATAATTACAAATCACTTACAGCCAAAATACAAATAGTATGTTAATGTTAATGTTAATGTTTTACCGGACTGAATTCAAAGGTACGAGGTTCAAATATCTTCTAAAGCATTAATGTCATTCTCGCAAGACATTGATCTTAATCTGCCTCATTCAACACAAAAAGGTAAAGATGTAACGGTATGGGAAGGAATTCTTTAAATGTTTCAGTGAAGCTTTATAAAAACTTGGATAATATGGCGCAAAAAATGCATTATATTCTACTACATGCAACAAATGCATTATATTCTACTACATATATATTTTGTAATCTATCTATTATGTGCTACTTCTTTTTTTTAATCTCATTTGTTCTTTTAATTCCGTCTTCAGTTGATAAGAGACGTAGCTAGAAATTAAAGAGCAGGAATGAAATAAAAACAAATCAAGAAATTGATAAACAGTGGGCGGGATCCTTTCAAAAGGAAGTATATGAGACCTGGGGGTGTTTCACAAAGATCCTAAGTCGAACTTGACTCTTAATTAGACTGAAACATTATGGAGAGCCATTTGTAGTCTTAAAATCAAATATATTCAAAAGTGAAAAATCAAGTATTTAGATTTTGTATAAATTCCACATCAAGAACATGAAACACCTGTTGGTAATTTAAAATGAATGATTTGAATCAACATTTTATACCTTTTAAAATAACTTTTATAAAATATTCTCATAGATGCCAACGGCTTTCCATAATTGTTAAGTCCAACTGAGAGATAAGTTCAACTTAGGATCTTTGTGAAACACCCCCTGGACCTGGGCAACCGCATGTGCTGTAGGGTTAACTTATTACGGATTGTACTAATCTCCCCCCCCCCCCCCCCCTCCCGCCACGAGGTCTCCAGTGGGAGGGGTGCCTTGGTTTCACCCCGATAAGCATGTGTAGTTGGAACCGACGTAAACCGATGTGAGTGTTGGTTTGTGTTTCTAAAAAATCTTTAAAGTTTTTTACAGGGCGTTGACACTGTTCTGCCAAAAGAGTCAAAATGTTGCCAATTTAAGCGTAGGAGTTTAAGTATCAGGGGTCTGTAATAACTCCTAGTTGATATCATATCAGATGAATTCATTTAAATTCAATGATATTCTAAGTTGACAGTATTTCTTCATCTGTTTTATTATGTTATTGCTGAAGCCAATATCCTGTATAAACCAATTTTTATTTAGAATCTCGAATTCGTGAAAGATTTTGAAGGGTTAGAAAAAGAACTGTATGATCAAATTACGTCTTCCGATAGCCACAAGGGCAATAAGGCATATACTTTAACAAAGACTTTAGGCCCTTCTTGCCCTCAACTGAGATCAGAGTCGTCTTATTGACAGGTTATGTTCATGGTGGCAGCTTTATGAGACTAACACTGACAGTCTTATCATAACGTGTCTTAATTTGTCATGATCCATTTCCTCAATAATCTCGTGCTTGATTTTTATTTTCACTGATGATAGCAAAATCTCCTCGAATTGTAAAATGCGTGTGGTTCAAAGAGCGCATGAACAGTAGTGATCGAACTTTGCAAACCCTGAACTATTAGTAACATTTTATTTTTTATTTTTTGCTTTTAATGTATTGAACATGTTGAATAATTATAAGTTAGACAGTACCACCTGTGCGCTTAGAAACGTCTGTATAAAGCGCCCTATAAATGTAATTATTATTATCATTATTAACTATTTGCTAAAGATTCATGAAATGCTCGTGAATAGTTGCACTCATGGCGATACCACAAAGTTCACTCACATATTGACCATAATTATGAATATTTTATATTACTTTTTTTGTCTTCATTGCTCTCTTTTTTGTTGTTGGTCAAATGGTACTTTTGCGTGTATCTGTATATATAGTCGAGTATTGTAGCTATTCGTTTTCATGAGTTAGTCAAATGTTGCCCAAAACAAAATTACAAGAGAGGAATTATATAAAGAGAGGGGTCCATCGTCTCCCCCACACATAGGCAGGGGCAGGCTTCGGGGGGTTCTTGCTCTGGTCAAAGTGCGTCTATGTTAAGTTTTGCCCCTACCCTGTCAAAATTGAGAACCAATCTATTATATATTTGTCGGTCAAATATTCCTGAACACCTTCTCTCCCCCCCCCCCCCCCCCCACCCCCTCTCCCGCCGTCAAAGAATCCTGGAGTCCCCATTCCTCAAAGAGGGGTGCGAGTTTACCCTCCCCTGACCCCCGATCTGGTTTGGTCGCCCACCCAGTCGCCCCCTGGAAACGCAAATTAGTTGATATCATTGTCCGTTTCCTTTAATTGAGCGGACCCTGGTTCACGATCCAACTTTCAGTGCTTACCCACAATGACATAGAATTCTCGCAGTCATTTCGTGTAATGATTGTAATGATTATACAGTGCGTCCCAGCAAAAAACTTCCATGCATGAAGTCTTTCGTCTATATGGCTGATCGTCAACGAAACGGAGTTAGGTCTTTTGTCAATTCCGTTTGTTGCTACGGCAGGCAGCCAGTGAAAACTAATCCGTTTAAATGCAAGCATTACTTTAAACAAACATAACTTTGTTATTCCTGGCTCATTTTTCCTGATTGAGGTGTCATTGAAAGGGCAGAAACTGAAATTTCTAGAAATGTGATTTTCTCTTTGAAATTCAGATACCGTCCGCCAAATTACTTTTTGGTTCTCTCTCTTCAAATTGATTTCATTCACTCATGCATGAAATGTTCATCATATAATTTGCATCAAATGAAAGTGGAGGATCTAAGCTTTACAAATACGTGTCATTTATTAATTATAATTGTAATTAAGTTATGATAAAACATCGATAATTCTCGGTTTCGTTTTTTCTGGGACGCATTGTAGTATAGCGTTTTTTTAAACTTTGCTCTATCGTCCTTTATACACAATGACGGATATACAAGGATTTTTCAATTGGGAAGGGCCGAACAGGGCCCTGCTTCATAAAAACTTTTGAAGAATCAATAACAAGTTGCAATAACTGTCATAAGCTACTGACATTCTTGCATTTGATGGGCTATGGGCTAGTTAATTTTGTGAAAGAAGTGCGACACTTGTTGTTAATAACAAGTTTGATGAAGTTATTAATTTTTAAAACGCCTATGAATGTATTTTTTTTATTTCCTTGTTGACATGAAGAAGCAATAAAAGTTTTAAATATTTAAAAAAAAGTTTAATGAAAGAGGGCCCTGTTAAACAAGAATAAAGCCAACATAAAAAAAGAAAATGAAAAAGGTATGTGTTTGTGTTATAATCAGAATCAGAGCCACAATTAGGTTAAGGAAGTTTCTCACAATTGAACAAAACACACAACAACAAAAATCAAGTTTATCAAAATAAAATCAAGTGTTCTTAAATTTGTTAAGGTGCCAACTCTATTTTCAGCATAGCTTCATCCGACCACCATACAAAAGTGGGTTTAAATACTATTGCTTATTTCGTTGGTTCTTCAACTCATATGACCCTCTTCACATGATTATAATCATCATCCTCATCTGCTTCGTTGTCGTCACCGTCATCATCATCGTCATCATCGTGATCATCGTCACCGTCATCATCATCGTCATCATCGTCACCATCGTCATCATATTAGTTGCCATCATTATCATCTGCATTATTACATTATGCAGCACCGTACATTCACCAACTTTATTATTTTCTTTTCCATTTATCCCCTCTTCCCCCATTCTCCCTCCATATATATATACAGTGCGTCCCAGAAAAAACGAAACCGAGAATTATCGAAATCAGCCATGCATGAAGTCTTTCGTCTATGGCTGATTGTCAACGAAACGGAGTTAAGTCTTTTGTTAATTTCGGTTTTTGATACGGCAGGCAGCCAGTGAAAACGAATTCGTTTAAGCAAACTATGGAAATGCAAGCACTAATTTAAACAAACAGAACTTTGTTATTCCTTGCTCATTTTTCCTGATTGAGGTGTCATATGAAAGGGCAGAATCCCAACTTTCTTGAAATGTGATTTTCTCTTTGAAATTCAGATATCGTCCGCCAAATGACTTTTTGTTTTCCTCCCTTAAAAATTATTTTAATCACTCATGCGTGAAATATGCATTATATATGAGTTGCATCAAATGAAAGAGGAGGGTCTAAGCTTTACAAATATACGTTATTTATCAATTATAATTGTGATTAAGTTATGATAAAACATCGATAATTCTCGGTTTCATCTTTTTTGGGACGCACGGTATATAACACCATGACTACCTTGAATTCACTGTTTAGACTTAAATTCCCATGTTTCCTCTGTTTATTTTAGATCGTTTCTTGCTTCATGATAACTTGGATTCGCAGAAAATTCAACGCCCAATTTATTCATATTATACACGTGCTCACATATGATTCAGCAACCGAAACTAAAACATCATTTGTTTTCACTTCAACTCTTCAAACAAATTATATTTCACTGATATAAAGCGGATTCGATGTTGGAAGGTGTAAATCAAATTTTCACAATCAAATTATGTTTAACTTTATTAAGGAAGTTGCCACGATAGAATGTTTAGAATTGTAGGTCACCGATGTTAAAGATACACATAAACAAAAACAAAAACACAAGAACCTTGATTGTGGGATCAATTTCTTATTGGGAAACAAACCAAAGTGATAAACTATACACATCTGTCTAGGGAAATTCAAATAAAAAATGTCGTTCTATAATGTGGCCCACGTAGGCTTATGGCTGATTCATTTATCTTATATTTTGATTTCGTATTAAGGCGCGCTACGTTTTATGTTTCCTTTATAAAATGAAACATTATGTGTTTGTTTTTATAGTGTAATCCGTAAAAATGAGGGTGTTACCATGCAGGCGCGGATCCAGGATTGCTTAGGGGAGGGGGCCCAACTTTTCTTTCTTTTTTGCTCCCGAAAATTTGAAAATCGCGCCAGCCGAAAAGTCGCTCAGTGGTGAGGGGGGGGGGGGGGGGTAGTGAGCACATTTTTTTTTTTTGGTCCTCGAAATTTTTAAAATTTGCACCCCCCCCCCCTTGAGCCCCCCCAAAAAGGTAAAAATCGCGTGATTTTACATGATTTTTTTCTCAAGGGGGGTGCCCGTTCCCCCCGCCCCCCCTGGATCCGCCACTGTTACCATGCATTATTACGAAAAGAGTTGAAGAGAATAATCAGAAGAAATTGGTTTGAGCGGAGAAAATAGAATCGGACGGAGAAAGAGTGACTGTGAGCCTGAAGCAAACGTAGCCTATCTGCACTAGTTTGACCAGGAGGGATTAGACCTCCCTACGTGGTCACTGACAGGTGGTTATCTCATCAAATCAGCTCTCAGTTAACATGAGAAAAAGGGAATCATGGGTCTTCTTTTTTTTGGGGGGGGGAGGGGGGCCCAATTCGTTAAAAATATTTTGCGGCGAATCAGCCGGCGAATAAGCGGGTGGGGGGGGGGGGGGTAATGAGCACTAAATTATTATTATTGTTATTATTTTGCTCAACGGGGAGGGAGGGGGTAATGAGAACTGTTTTTTTTTTTAAACTGGATCCGCCACTGGCTTAGGCATGCATTGTTGGCTGTATAGAAGGCGCAAGTATAGCTACAAGTGGTGCAGTCCCGCTTTAAAGGCCCGGTCACACAGGGAGGACGCATGGGGAACGCACGGCCAGCGCATTGGAAATTTGCAATTTTGGCCAGTGCGTTGTCGTGCGCCCAACTTTTTTCGAAGCTATACAGCGAGCTGACACCAAATGCATAGCGTGTTGCTAGCGCGCTGAGCGCATACAGGGCGCATACAGGGCGCATACAGTGCGCATACAGACCGTACACAGAGCGCACATGATAACAACTTCCACGAATGCACAACGTGTTGCTAGCGCGCTGGACGTATGGTCCACGCATGCACCGCGTTCTACGACGCACGGCCAGCGCATTGGAAATCGGAAAAGAACGTGTGCCCAACTTTTGTCATAATTTTGGAAAAGCTAGCGAGCTGACACAAAATACACGGCGTGTAGCTAGCGCGCTGTGCGTATACAGGGCGTGTGCTCCGCGTATGTCTGGCGCTGGTCTAGCGCGCTCCACGCATGTCTGGCGCTGGTCCAGCGCGCTCCGGCGCATGTCTGGCGTGCCTTTGGCGTGTATATTCATGCGTCGAGCTCGGCGCACGTTTTTGAGCATGCTCAAAAAATCCCGACGCACACAGCGAATGACGACGCATGCATAGCGCTGGTCCAGCGTTGGTCCAGCGCGCTCGACGAACGAGTAACGAATGATGACGCACGCCTAGCGAACGACAACGCACTGGCCCAAATTGCAAATTTCCAATGCGCTGGCCGTGCGTTCCCCATGCGTCCTACCTGTGTGACCGGGCCTTAAGTATAATGAGTAAAATATAGGATTATTACGCGATCAAGACATTATAATAGATTGAACTAGAATTTCAGATGGATTCAGGAGAAAAAAAATATCAAAGGAGAAGGGAGAAAGAGATTGGAGACAGAAAATGAATTATGCGGAGTGGGGAAGTGGGAAGAAAGTGAGAAGGGGTGGGAGGGCAAGTGTTTAAAAGGGGACTGAAATTAGATACTATTGATTTGAAAGCCACAGACTTGTAATGGAATTAGGAAACTAAAGGAAAGAGATATATTTTTGTATAAGGAAGTTCCTTCTTCCACTTCAAAATGTTCAACAAAGTAATGAGCATCTCTGAATTCCTCTCCTCTTTCTCTTTCTCTCTTTCTCTCGCTCCCCCATCTCTATATCTCTCTCTCTCTCTCTCTCTCTATTTTCTCTCTCTCTCTCTCTCTCCGTCTCTTTCTCTCTCTCTCCCTCTCCTCTCTCTCTCTCTCTCTCTCTCTTTCTCTCTCTCTCTTTCTCTCTCTCACTCTCATTGCCTCTCGTTTACCTCTCTTTTTTGTCTTTCTGAATTCACTCTCTCCGGAAAACAAGAAACTGTCGCAGACATAGTTATTTACAGGTGTTGCGGCAGGATAATAGTTTCAGTGGTTATAAATACAGTGTTCGCAAAGGGATAATAAGTTTGGACGTTGAAAACGACTGATATTGTTATTATTATGTTAATAGCTCAGCGGACACTGACTAGTTAAACAATATCATGTTTCGGATATTCACGCGTTTTGCCTTTCAGCTGAGCGTCAAACCACAAAAACAAGCAATGGATGCGAGAGCAAAGAAAATTAATTTCTTTCACCTAATAACTCAAGAAGTGGTCAATTGTAATTTGTTTATAGATTTCCGATGAATTCAGCTATTTTTGATTTTTGGGATTATGTTTGCAACTTGCCTTTCGTATATCTACATGTAGTGCACTCAAAATAGTGAATAGATCCTAGTGCAATTTCCTTTCATAGCCCGCTGTACGAACTAAATGTAATAATAGTGTACTATTTATTTAGTTAGCAGAATTTCGCTAACAAGTGAAATTAATTCCCACTTTACACAGTGTCCTATAATGTTTAGATCTATCAAGGTAATTGCACAATCAAATGCTTCATCGGTTGATTTTGTAGCAAATCTGATGATTCAACTTTAAAATTCATCTTTGGTCATTCAATATCGAAATTAATTGTTAAATGAGCAGACTTTTTGATAGTGCAAGGATAGAATTTACTAAAAATTAAATAATGTGCCCCTCTTCTCCATGTTTCCCATAGCCCCTAACAGAAAGTTGTTTGAGAGTCAGTATTTATTATAATTATTACTCTCAAAAGCCCATAAGATATCGTCACCGTTTCATTTGTGTTATAGTTGTGCTGCAATTAAAAAGATTACCCATCTCTCAAATCATTCTTTGTTACCATGGTTCCCGAAGTATAATATTCCATACAGTTTATTTCGCTACCATTTGAACCATTGTTAACGGAAACCAAAATAAATAACCCAAATAACGATTCGGTTGAAGTTTCCAAACCTGTCCACTCATTCTCTTATTCTGTCATTTATTAAACCTTACAGCGGAAATTGAAGAATTAGAGGAAATAACCTAAGCTGTCGTATCCAATAAAATTGCGATTCAAAAAAGATTTTCTTGATTCATCTGTCATGATACGATAGTTGAGCCAAATTGATACAGTTTGAGATGCTTTATGAACAATTATGTGCATAATATGCAGGAGCGACAAAATATACCAAATTCTATTCTGGCCTTCTTTTAAGATTTTAGAATGTGATTGTGTGCAAGAGCGAAAGCGTAGCATGGACGCAACAATCATGGGGGCACTGATACTGACCCCCCCCCCCCCCCCCTCTCCCTCTCCTTCCCTCTCTTCCTCTCTATCTCTCTCTCTCTTCTCTCTATCTCTCACTCTCTCTCTCTCTCTCACCCCTCTCTCTCTCTCTCTCTCTCTCTCTCTTCTCTCTCTCTCCCTCTCTCCTTTATTTTCCATCGTTCCATGCATGTGTGTGGGGGGGGGGGGGTCCAATTACCAACTGCCCCATTATAGCTACACCACTATGCAAGAAGCTAATTATATGTATAATTATTTGTATTGTCAATTGATAGCAGGTGCATTAACCTATAATTATGTTACATTATAAAAACTTATCTTGACACTAAATTAACACCATCCGTGGCATCTAAATCCTTCGTCCACTTTATAGGGCATTAACCCGTGTTATAAGACGATGACGCAGATCCTAATCAAATGATTGGTTGAAAGCGTACACGTGACCAGGCATTTATTTTGCCTAACGCGTAATTTAGATAATGACCGGTCATTAGTAAAATTATGTTATAAAACATCATTTTATAAGACAAATAAAACATATTCTTATAAAACAAATAGTACACATCATTTTGTTCGGGCATTAGTAAAATTACCCACACTCGGTACCTTAAAAACAGTCCAAACACCCTCGGCTACCGCCTCGGTCGTGTTACTAAGGTACTTTGAGTTGGTAATTCTTACTAATGCCCTCACTGCTGTGTATTATTTGGATATTAAAAATTGTTAATAACCGCTTTCTAGCTCTAAACAGACGTTATTATAAAGTTTCCATAATTCCATTTTTACCCCCCGGCATCGACGCTTAACTCGTGATTAATTGGATATCAGTCAGCGAGACCTGAATATCTGTCATCGTTTTAGGATCTTGAAGTTGAAAAAAAACAGAATGGAGATAAGATCTCTATTTTGGTGTCACATCCTTGTAAAGCTTCCATCCCCGCTCCGCCAGGCCTTCGTCAGCACTACCGAGATAAAGCTGCTAAACTAAAAAGAACATTTTCATTTCATCCGCTTTCTGTTTTGTCCGCCCTTATTCGAATCGGCACGCAGATTTTAGTGTTGCCCATCCGTGACAATCAAAATTTAGAAACGCGAGGCGTTTGACCCGCTCAACATGCCCAGTACCATCGTTTTAGATCTCATTTTGTCGCCCTACATTAATTTTGGCGATATCTGTAACTCTCAATTAAGCGTTCATAACGAACCGTGAAACGGGAGGAAAACATACCCCCAGTGACCAGCAAAGGGGTACGGATTTACACCCCTTTCCGTTACGCCTAGAGTCTCTTGATCATTGTTTTTGCAAGTTGAATTAATGTTTCCATCCCACCGAGAGTACCCCTCTCTTCCGAATAACAATTTGTAAGATGTGTTCATATTAAGTCATTTCAGTGACTGATTAGTTTATAAGGCCAGGCGATCTTTTTTGACTGCTCATACATGTGCAGTGATTTCTAAAAAGCGATAAAATAAATATAATTCCACAAAGCTTGTGATTAGAATTTGAGAACTGTTCATAGATTAGTTAGTTCCGTTCTTTTCTCTTGGTCTTAAAGGAGCTTTCTCGGTCAATTTGGAATGTCGAGAATTTTTAATATTTTCCAGATATAAATTATATCGAAACTATGCATTTTTTTCAATTAGTTCAAATCTTAAAGAAAATGTTCATGCTGATGTGCCACGTTCAAAATGTGGCGAAATTCGATGAAATAATTCGGATATGTGTGAGTAATATTTAAAAATTTGTTGATGAAAAATGGCTGTGCAAATTTTTTTTTTCTCTCTTTCGATCTACATGTATATGTAAGGGTAATTTTAAAGTTTACGCAAATTGCTTGTCCATTTACTGAAAATATATATTCAGAGGTTAATGAGTTGTGCTATATTAAACAGCATTACTCTTAGTTGAGATCACTGATATTGAGCCTTAAGTTAAGGCCGGTATGATTTCCGAATAAGTTACTCTTTGGTAGTGATACTTTGTTTAAAGACATGAACAAAAAGAATACAATTCAGCATTAATTATTTTGCAGATTAAGCTTTTAGCAGAATGTAATAAAGAATTTTGGACTAGTTTTAATATAGAAGGACACCAGCGAGAACGACAAAAGACCGAACATAAAAATATACTTTAACCCAAAACCTGCTGGATGCCCTTTCCCTATCGGTCATCAGTCGGTCTAAAGTCGATTCGGCGGTGTGACCGAGATATGTATTCATTCAGCAGTAATTAATCGCATGCCTGTCTTTCTCTCTCTGCATTTTCTCAATACAGAAATTTTCGACTTCCAAACATGACAGGATCGAGGCGAAACCATTTACCCTTAAAGCAGAAATCAGTTTGGATTGGCGTGATATGAAGGGTAAGAGGAAACAAAATTAAATCACGTTCTGAGTAACGCATCTTATTTGTCTCATATGTATTCACCTTCTCCTTTGTTTTCTTCATTTTCTTCATGTATGTTTAGCGGCTGGGTGCCCACATAATATTAGTGGGTTCTTGTATAGCGCTCATGTCAGTCAGATACCTAAAAGTATCGTCTCTAATCAATTTTGTTGAATACAAGATAATGTTTTAATACCATTAAAAATGTCATTTAGGGGGCTCGCTCGCTTCACTCCCTCGCAAAAAGTAGAAACAAATTGTTTCAGAAATTGTTTCAGAGTGATGTACACGTAATATTATGTGATTAATTCAGGATTGGGGTCACGTGAAACTTTTTATTTTTGAAAAGGCTGCCGTGACTGAAAACAAATGGTTTAAAAATGCTGCAGTAGATGAACAAAGGGACTATTTTCGAAGCACCCTGTCTGGTATAGAGATATTTTCAAGATTGTGTATCTTTCTTCTTTCTTTCTTCAGATTTCCTTCGCAGTCTAGTGAAAGGTTCGGCAACGACTACGCACCACACCGACGACATCCCTTCCCATCGATCAACCAGGGACACGGAGACTCAGATGGGCGCTGCTGAGTCGGGAGACGGCGGACCGGGGATATCGAACCTCAGTCCTGCTGCCGTTGTCGGGACGATCGTCGGCGGAACCGTCGGGGTCTTCCTCATCGTGGTGCTAACGGTGATCTTCTGCTCGTACAGGAACTACTCGTCGCTCGAGATGCGGCAGAGAACAGCCGATGTGTATGGTGGGAGAGGGAGAGGATATCCTCAGGCCGAAAGAAGGATGTAGAGAGGGAACCATTATTAGGGGCGTATCCAGAAATTGGTAATAAGTGGGAAGGGTTGGGGGGTTATAATGATCAGAGGCAGGTAGCAGCGGATGTGTACGGCGGAAGGGGTATCACCCGGCCGAAAAGAGGATGTAGGGATGTTGGGAGAATGCCTGTCAGAATCATCTTGGGGGCATATCAAAAAATGGGTAAAAGAGGGGCGGAATCCATTGGGCCGATGACTGGGAGGGAGGGGGTAGGTGTAAGTGGACTTTAGAAGGCTCTGCAAGATATTTATTGGTTGATTTTTTTTTTTTTTTTTTTTTTTTTGGGGGGGGGGAGGTTGGGGATATATCATTTTCGCTGTCCATGCGGTTTTACATCTGATATTCTGATACCATGTTGCATAACACATTTAAATAACAAAAGTTATAACGTATAGCGATGAAGTATATAGCAGTTGTACAAACTACATGAATAATGTGAGATAAAATATGATTGTGTTGACAACAACAAAAACGCAATTTGAGTACGATATTTTTGTGATCGGAAAAGGGATGACCAATGTGTAATTTGTATTTTTTCCTTTGTTCTGTATATTTTCATTGTGAATTAATCGTTAACTTCGTGATTAATGCAGTGTTTGATACATGTGCCAATTGTATTTAGGACGACGAGATAATTCATATTGAATTACATCATTGATGATGACGTCATTAAGTATTAATTAATCGACAATTGATAAGAATAGTGCACTTTGATCTGAGTTTCGTTTTTTTTTACATGATATTTATAGCATGACATCACTTATAGGGGCGCCAATTCTACGAATGAGACTAGGGCGTTGCATTATTCATCAAATTGTCAATAGTTTTAATGGTACGTTATAATTGCTTTGGGCATTAAAGTAGTATGTTATATTACAGAATGATGATTTTGTAACCGGACAAACTGACTGACTTGTCATATCAGCTAAATTATAATTTGTCATATATTCCGTGTATAAGTGCAAGTGTATAGAAAGAATTATATTTTCATTTATATATCATCTTTATCGTCAACATTAGTTTAAACTTGTCACAAAGCATGGTGTCATCAATTATTATTATACGTTTGTGTGCCTCAAATGATGTTTTCATTAACATACAAGCATCAAAATAAAGTTGTTAGAACAAATATGATTGAAGTACAATGTTATCAATACAAAATATTTTCTCAACTGTACAATAATTTGCTATTTTCATTTTTAGTGCTTTTAACAGTTTGTTGTCTGTTTGTTTAGCTCCTGATTTTCAACAATTCTGTTTTTTATTTCTTCTTTGAAATACGTATTTTAGTTTGAAGCGGTTTTCATTAAATCCATACTTATTCCGGAAGACTTACATTTTGTATATACACCAGAATGCGACCGTGATTACAACGTCTATCTCTCTGTTAATATTAATCTTAAGTAAACAAGAGATATCCATGCGGAAAATCAATATTACAAGTGTACTTCACAACATCATTGATATAATCAAAGAATTTTTCGTTCTGTTTACATTCAATAAACACAAAGTCATGCACTATGTCGTTTATAAATTATGTGAATATCAAGCAATAAACTGTGCTTAATGATAGTAACGTTTGTAGAGCCAGAAGGGCGTTAACTCATTAATATAAATTGTTCAAGTCCTTTTAACTTCCAACAAATTTTCTCTCTCTCTCTCTCTTTAATGAAAATTGTGTTACAAAAATATGTATTATGTGCTATGTGCTATATTTACGCATAGGTAATACCCGGATTAACTGTGATAGATACGAGACGAAATCACTTTTTTTTAGAAATTCGACTGAAGGCATCAATTTTTTTTTTTTGTACAAATGATTCCCTGCCCTTTTAACTTTCGATACATCTTTTGTATATCACGCTTCCTTAACCATTTCACCCGTTTCTAAGAAATTATGAAATTAATTATTTTGTATTATGACAACGATTTGATAGTTTTTCAGTAGTATCAAGCATGCTCATTATACCGTATCAATATAACCTTTTGATGCAAGAGAGGGTATATAGTCTGATTGCGAATAATTCATTTATTTGGTGTAATGCGAATACTAATGTTTTCATCCATGTATACCTGACAGTATTATAATTACCGGAAAATGTGAAATTTGAATGCGAGTGTTACTGTAAATAAAATAAATAAACGATTTGATATGATTATATATTTCAATTGCATTCTTGTTTTCCTTTTTATCTCAAATTTTGGCTCGAATCAAGGATCATCATTCTGGAATTTATCGAATTTAACATTAATGTCTATTACGTATGTGACAGAGTTTACAAGAATGTGACGGAAAGATTAGTATTCTCTGTCTTTGAATTCGTCATTCTATCTGACGATATCATAGGATGATTATCAATCTTTAAATGAAATTGAAATATAATTATGCAAGACAAAATCAAAGGATTAGGGGGCCTAATAGTAAATCATCTTCGGGACAGACCAAGCGAATTTACCGACAAATTTGCAATAAGAAGAGTGTGCCGAGAGAATCACCCAAACCCATTATAAACGCACTGTATGGGTGATGAAGGACAGTATCTCAAATTGAAGTTCAATACCCGACAACCCTAACCCCCCCCCCCCCCCCCCCCCCCCACTCCCTCCCTCCATTAAACGAACGATACTGGAAAAAGGTCGTGTAAAGCATCAAACAATCTCTTACTGTTTTTTTCCGGAGAAGTCGCCTCTCTATTAAATCTTCACACAGAAATGTATTTTTAGTTTTGTTTACCAAACAGGGACAAGTAAAACAAGTAAAACTGAATCAATAAATCATAATGCCAAAACATGTTTGAATGAATTGGAAATATATTGGATGCACCTTTAAAAAACAAATACAAAAATAAAAAAAAGTTGTATTAACCCAGGGTAAGCCTTATCAACATTAGTATTGTTCCAGAGGTGACCCTGTGCCACCCCCCTTTTTCAAGGTAACCCAAAAGTGCCCCTTTTTAAATAGGAAAAGTGCCCCTTAAACTTTATAAGGGGCCCTTTTTACATAGAAAAGGTGCCCCTTTTACTTTGACAAATGCCCATATTGATTTGTAAAAGCGTCTCTTCCCTCTTTCATCTCTGATTAGTTCCCCTTTTATTTTGACACTTGCCCCTTTTCCTTCCACAAGTTCCCATTTTTCTTTGCAATAAGTGTCCTTTTTCCATTATAATAAGTGCCCTTTTTAATCTTTAATAAGTGCCCCTTTTCCTTTGTAAGAAGTGCCCATTCCCCGTTTAATAACTACCCACCTTTTAAGTTGGATAATCATAAGCGCACCTTATATTTTCACATGCGCCCATTTTCCTTTCTAATAATTATAAGTGGCACCATTAAAAAAGAGCCCCTTCCCTTTAAAGAAAAAGAAGCCCCTTTTCATCTCTGGTCAATAACCCTGTTCAGGTACGAGAAGTTACTCATTTTCACTTCAGATAAGTGCCCCCCTTCACTGAACCCCGATAATTGCCCCTATTCAAATCTGAGAGATATTCGTTTTACTTTGACAAATGCCCCTTACCCTCAATCCTGATAAGCTTGCTCTTTTCATCTCTCATGAGTGTCCCTTCTCACCTCCAATAACTGCTCCTTTTATTTTGACACGTGCCCCTTTTCCTTTCTAGTAAATGCTCCTTTTGTGTAATGCTTGCATATTGATACCTTATGATAGTGTTACTATTCGCACTACTCTCTGTCTATCATCTTACTATCCCCACTTGAATCTTCTTCTTCTTCTTCTTCCTCCTTCTCTTATACTTTTTCTCTTTTTCTTCCGCTTCATCCTCTTCTTAATCTTACCATGCATCCTTTTTTCTTTTCTTTCTTTACTCTACACCATCATCTTTTTCTTCTTTAATTTTCTTTATCTACTTTTTATATAAAATGAGTTAGGGAGATCAAATAATAAGAAAAAAGAATTTTAAAGTTAAGTATTATTCTTAACAATTTACTCATCCAAGTTCAGTTCATTAATTTTTACGTTATTTGATATGAATTTTTTCATTTGTAAAACATTGCCCCATTCGGCCTTTTAGGCCGCGATGCATTGTTGTTCTTTTATTGAAATAAAACCATTATCAATTCAATTCAAAACTTTTCCTATTTATAAGAGCCACTTCCCCCTTTTCATAGAAGCCCTATCTTCATCTCCGAACCGAACTGAAAATACGTATTTTCCGTATCTGTGGTCTAATCGAGTAGAGTACGAGTCGCGACATCGCGCGCGCCCTGAACGCAGAGGGCGGAGTTATTGTTACTTGGCAACAGAAGCAAGTAGCAGCTGTCAACCGGATTTTGTGAGCGAATATTTCTTTAAAATTTATCAAAATGCCTCAAAACGACGTAGAAAACAGAATGATGGAGCCTCCTCAGGTTTATGTGGAAAGGTCTCTTGCTCTTATAAAACCAGATGCAATCGACAGAGCGGAAGAAATCGAGGAAATCATACTGCAGTCAGGATTTACAATATTGCAGGTAAGTTGTTCACAGTCCCAGATACTGCATACGGAGTCCTGTTACAAATGACATTGTTGTTGATTGAATTTGAAAATAGACTAGGCCTAAAGTTAGATCTATCCCTAACTTACATGTAATCGCTGGTAGATAATTATTTATTTTGCTTTGTATGTGTAGATTGGAGTAGTATTTTGGAGCGTATTATCATTCTGCTATTACTTTATTAGTTTATTTTTGTTAATAGGGGGGTCTAATAATATTAATAGCCTTGTTAAATTGATAGGGTCTAAAAAGTTAGATCTTGAATTGAATCTCCCTCACTAATCTTCCATCAGTGGCATCACTGCTCATCTAAAGTTAAAGAAAAGTTGTATCTTACTCTTGTACATCCACACCTTGACTACGCCACTTCAGCATGGGACCCTTATACAGCCAAAAACACATATGCTGTCGAGAAAGTTCAACGTCAGGCTGCACGTATTGTCACCAATAATTATGGATGGGACACCAGTGTTACCAAGCTACTCAACCAACTCAACTGGGGATCTCTTAAGTTAAAGACAGAAGGGAAGCACACCGTCTTACCTGCCTCTTCAAAATGCTCAAGGGACAACTCTACATCGACTACCAATCTCATACCAACCCTAAGCCAGACAGACGTAGACGAGGACACTCCAACCAATTTGAAATTCGCCACACCAACTCGGACGTCTATGCTAACTCATATTTCCCAAGGACTGTAAAGACATGGAACAACCTACAACAAGCAACCATCGACCAAACCTCCCCGCTCTCATTTAAAAATGCAGTTACTAAGGAACTTTTTTCCAAAATGTAATCTTCCACCCTCCACCACATCCAGTCAAAACTTTTCTTCAGAGTATTTAGGAGGAAAAGAATCCAAGATCTAATTTAGTAATTAACTTTGTCACAAATTTTGAATGATCAGACAGTTAATTTTCCAAATACGACAAAGAGCAAGAGGCAAGACAAGTTCCATTCTTTTATAATCACCGTAATCGTCGTCTTCAACATCATTAGTAATAGTAGCACTATTATTTTCAAAAGTTCTAGATCTAACTTTTTGTTAGACTCCTTTTCTATGCTGTTTGGTTGTTATAAAAGAACAAACAAAGTCAAAGGTGAAAAGATTTGTTAAAAATTGTATGTAGTCTATGAGTATGACTGAGCTATGAGTTAGACAGAAATAACCATCTGGTATGGTCATTCTTTCATAAAAACTGACAGTTGTCGACATTCAGATGTAATCTCAGCACAACAACTGAAGCTTTCGGTCTAGATATCTAAGTATAAGTATGACCTCTAGTCTCGTCTCTACATAGACTAGTCTAGAAAATACATGCAACTTATGATGAGGATTGTATGTCCAGAGACCAGGGCCCGTATTCAATAAACTTCTAAGACATTTTTCTTAAGTCTAAGAAAATGTCTAAGAATTTGTCTAGGTTAAGAAAGTTGCCTTAGCCGTATTCCAAACACGTAAAGCAGTTTGTCTTAGCTAAGACGAAAGATAAGACAAATTCTTAGACCCGATGACGTCATGTTGGAAAGTTAATGTGGTCGACTCGAGCGAATCAATTGCAACTCGATTTGCCTATGTAATTTGCGTGTTAAAATAAAAATCGCACCGCACGAAAATTATACACTAACATGTATGGGAGATAGAGCGTAAGGGAGGAACGATGCTCACATAATTGTTTCGGGATTGACCAACTGACACTAAAACAGTCTAGTCAAGACCACCTGAGGCTAGACCTAACATCCACTGTAGGCTTTTTATACTTTTCTGTCAAACATCTCCGAGGAGCACAACCGGGCTTACTTATTATGTCGCAGCCGCAGGGTCTGTGAGTACTATGAAGGGAGCGCCGTCGCTAGCAGGCCGACCAGCGCTAGCATTGGATTTGGAGCTACCCTTTCATTGTTTTACATCGTCTACTGTTATGATGGCCTAAAATTAATCAAATGGCTAGATGTAACCTTTATCAGACTCATACTATAACAAATTTTGTCTCACCTAATATTATGCTGATTGCACATTATTCCCTGTTTCCATACTTTAGCGCCAAAGACTAATAAAGTAAGAGACGGTTTCTTTATATACGACAGCCATGTCATGATTTAGTGTTATGCATGTAGATGCTACTACTCGTTTAGTTGTGTACAAACAAACATAAACAATAAAGTACACAGTGTGCCTATGGCGCTCCTGCGCGCTGCGCCGTCGACGCTGTATATATACGCGAAGCTTACGTTGTTATATAGGTCAACTGATAACCTGCGCTCTCGCTGCATGCATTGTTTTTATTCCATTTGATCGAAACCCGAAGCGGTTGCTTGCAGCATCACTGAGTTGCCGGTGCCAAAGCCCCATTTAAGCATCCTCGTAGTATGCTTAAATATAGGGTAGATTTCTTACTTATCTTAGATATCTCGATTGTATTAGAATACGACATGCTACTGAAGTCCTTTTTCTTAGATAAAATCTAAGAATCCTTCTTAATCTTAAGGCAAATTTCTTAGTCCCCAATGCTGTTATAGAATACGATTTTTGGCTAAGATTTTTTCTTAGCCAAAATTTAAGAAAAAGTACTTAGATTTCATGCTTAAGAAGTTTATTGAATACGGGCCCAGACACCTTAGGATTCGGCTTTGGATTTAACGAAAAATATACATCATAATTTTTTGTCCTTTTTTAAATTATAATATTTTCCAGTATAGAATATGAGTTTTAAACAGATTTAGATCAATGAGTATGAAATATGGAATGTAAAGTTCTTCAAATTATTGTTTGGAATCTTCGTACTCTATTTTAATTTTGGTAGTAAAATGTAAAACAATGATAATCAATTTTGCAAGAACAGAGCTATTCCTATAGAGATCTATATTTTACTTTCCAAACTTTAAACCATTGAATTAAGCCACCAGACTACCAATTAAAAAATAATACTAGGAAGATTAGAAGCAAATTATCAATCGGTACAGTTTAATCACTTCTTTTAACTCACCTTTGCAGAAACGCAGAGTCCACCTCACACCAGAACAGATGAGTGATTTCTATGCAGAACACTTTGGCAAGATGTTCTTCCCAAGTCTGGTTGCATACATGAGCAGCGGCCCTATCATCGCCATGGTCTTAGCAAGGGAGAATGCAATTGGATACTGGAGAGAGCTGTGTGGCCCAACGAACAGCATGAAAGCCAGAGAGACACACCCAGACAGGTACAATCATTTATTATATTATTTTTAGCAGACTATAGTAGCTTTTTCTACCTGGCTTTAAATCCATGAGTAACTATGAGATCATTACACATTCTCTACTTGCCAAGATTAATTTCAATCATTTCTTTAAAAAAATTATATTGAAAAAAAAAAAAAAAATTGGGTAGATCTATATATGTGCATATATATATATATAGTAAAAAATACACATTATAATCAATGCTTTTTCTTCTTCTTTTCCTTGAGTACCAGTAGTCTTTGTATACTTGATTGCAATTTATATAGTGTACCCAGTACACACACTTTGTTTTCTTCTTATACCCCTACTAATGAATAAAGACTTGTTCCATATTATTTTGAATGGGAGTATAGATATACAAACTAAATCATGACTTTTCAATATATTTTGTTTCAGCATCCGCGCTATGTATGGTATTGATGATCAACAGAACGCTGTACACGGGAGTGATGGCTACCATAATTCAGAGAGAGAAATCAGATTCATGTTCCCAGACAGTAAGTTGATAGGATATAGGTCCAATTCTTGAATTATTACTCAGTTTGTGAATAGCCTTAAAGGAATAAACCAGTTTTGGAAACGCCCACCCCCCCCCCCCCCCCTCTCAAAAAATGAAATGGAAGCTCTTATATTACCAATCATGTGAAAGTATATGTTTTGACTTATACGTGATGATACAAATTTTGCCGGGAAACCGCCTATTAATTGATATATTTGGTAAATTATGTGTGTGTACAGTGCTTGTAACTTTACCAAGACTGGGCCAAATTTGTTATCATTTTGATGATTCCAGAACCTTGCAGTACACACCAATACTTATATGCTAGATGATTAACCTTTTCTAATCGATTCCACAACTTTTCTTTCACAATTAATGCAATCGCATGACCAGAACTGGTCTTTAACTTTGATGCGTTGTGGAGCTTGATAGATGATAATTTCTGTGTTGTTTTGTTTTGTTTTCAGGTGTGATTGAACCTATCCCTGCTGGTCAAGTGGCTAAGGACTACCTTGCCAAGGTGGTGAACCCAACTCTCCTCAAGGGACTCACAGAGCTCTGCAAACAGAAGCCTAAAGACCCAGTGGTAAGTGTGTTTGGCTACCACTCTGCCTATAGCTCATGAAAATTTGATTCACTCTCTCAATAACTTCATTTACAGAAGACCCTATTGACAAAGCACAACATAAAATTTTACAGATTCATTCTTTCTTTCTCGTTTTTCCAGGTATGATTTTATTCTATTCTTCCATTATATCTTTGGTATGCCTGCGAACTTGTAGGTTATTAAACAAAGCAGACTTGTAAATCAAATGAAATCAAATTGCAATGGATTTCATCAAGATTACTCACTTTTGGCGTATCATAGGATGTATTACTGGAAATTATAATTGTTAAAAAATTCAAAATCTCAAATGCAAAGGATCAAAAGGGATTTATCAAAATTAACTGCATGTATACATCAGTGTAAGTACATTTAGCGTGTTGTTATTCTTGCAAACAGGAATGTCTACTAGAGTTCATGTATTTGGAAGATGGGGTGGGGTGAAAAAAAAAGATTCTACTATTACAGTATACCGGTTGTTTCAGGGGGCCGTCTGGGTGGTGGGGGGGGGGGGGGGGGGGGTCTGGAATGATAGCTCTGGAGTAGTTTATTATTATCATCATTTCTTTATTGCAACCCAAACTTGAGGTTGGATTGACCTGATACAGATACAGGTATCTGTTCTAATTGATATAACTTTGTTATTATTACTCTCATACATTTATTCATTTTGACTTCCATGTATTTTATTTTGTTTTCAGATGTGGTTGTCTGACTGGCTGCTGGTGAACAACCCGAATAAGCCCACAATAAATGAAGGTTTCACTGTCGAGGAGCCTTAGAGATCCTTGTCTCAAGAATGAACTTAATACCTATGAACAGAGATTTCATAACAATGTTATATCTTACTATCATCTGAGGGGAATACCTTCGACAGGCATGCCTGAATAGAGTCAACCCTTCATCTTCGTTCATTCCAACGCAGCAAGCACCACTCAATCTTTCGGTATACTCGACTTGGATTTAACAATCTTCAAGCTCTTACTACTAAGGGGACACCAATGCTACATTGGTAATCAATTCAACACAATGACCTCTGCTCCAGTACCCAATTTACGACCCATATCAATTAAAGTTTATGTTACAGTTAAGGAATGCAAAATGCCACAAGCTTGTATATCAAAGTATATTTTGGTACTACATGTATTTCCTGTTTCTACTGGATTAAAGATATTGCAATGACCAATAGAAAAGAAATGAAAAATTACACTGTTTATGAAATGCTTTTCAGACAAACTATTCTGTATGCGAGCCCTTTTTATCGCTTTTACAACCGTGTCTACCAGTAGTTCATGATTCATTTGACTTTTGAAGGTGTAATTTATATCTTAATATTCAATTAGCCTTGTATAACTTATATTTGCACTGGAAAGACAATTGAAAATAGAGGGATTGGATAAGTTATATGATATTTGAGCATTCTCTTGTAAAAAAATACAAAAATAAATTAAAACAATTTGTACATATTTATTTAATGAACTTGACATCATCTATTTCAATAATGATAAGCCTCTCTTTTACATGTAGGAGATCTTTATTGTGTATTCTCATGTCAATGATATCGTTATTATTTATTCATTCATTTTGGGAGTGGGGTATGTTATTCCTTACTAAATTTCATAAGGATCGTTTAATTATTTTACTACATTTATTTCATTGTCGTATGCCTAGCAGAACATTGAAGATGTTTCAGTTTCTATCACGTTGATCTATGATATGCATCAAATTTCTTAACATTTAAAATATGAAGAAGGAACTACAGAAGGAATACTAATAAGGGTTCACATTAAGTTTTTTGATGATTTGGAAATTAGTCTCTCCTAATTCCATTGCTCTTTCTCTCTCTCTCTCTCTCTCTGATGTACAGCTGTGAATATATGTATATTTTGTTTATATTTTGAATGAGTAAATGGTAACAGAAAAGATAATTTCTTTGTACTTTCAGTTTTTCTTTTACTAGGAAAGATAGTTGAATGTGAGGTAGTAGGCCGAGATAGTAGAACAGATAGTGGAAGAGATAGTAAGAAAGATAGGGGAAGAGTGAGATATTGGGAAATTGAAAGAATGAGACAGCAGAAAAAACAGTGGAAGAGTAAGAGAGTGGAAAAATTGTGAAATGACGAGATAGTAGAAAAGATTGCTGAAGAGTGGGAAAGTGTAAAGTATGATGGAAAGTAAGGTGGAAAGGGTAGTGAAATAGTGAGATAATGGAGAGTGAGATATTGGGGATACTGAGTATGAGGTTGGGAGGAGGAATATATATAGAAGAGTGAGGTAATAGGTAATTTAGAAATTTAAAAGATTTTGTTCTCGACATGCGTGAGAAGTTAGTTGTAAAATGAGAGTGGAAAAGTGACGAGTACTGAAGTGAATACCGGTAGAGCTGGATAGCATTGTCAAGTGTCATGATTTACATGTGGGTGAAAATATATTGTGAACAATTATTGTACCATCTTCTCAAGTTTCCTGTTCACCTCTCTCTCTGTCCTTCTCCATCTGTCTCCTCTCTTTCTTATAATGCTCCCTTCCTCTCTCTCTCTCTTTTTCTTTCTCTCTATCTATCTTCTCACACTCATGCTCCCTCCTGTAACAAATCTGTAGTGTTGGGGGAGCATTGCCATTTTTTCCTATTGCCTTTTTAAAAAAAAGTAGCAGTGCGCAAGAAGGGCTTCCTGAGAGTTTTTAAGAAAAAGAAATTTTAAGTCACTAGAATGATGTCATTTTACTCTGTCACAACATTTAAATAAGGTGTTTCACGCACAATGTGTGAACAAGATAGATCTCTGCGAAACCTTGATTTGACCCAATGTGGCAAATTTCTTCTTTTAATTACATCATAAACTTCAGAATAGTAAACTGAGAAAAACAGCTGAAACTGATATCATTGATGAAAAGAAATGATTATACTAATTTATTTTAAATATAGATTTGCACATAGCACATAGCACTTGTGTAGGCAGTTGATCGTGCTATTCATAGATAATTTCAACTGCTTCCATGCCAGTTTAATACAGGTAAGTTAGAAAAACCATTCATCATAACTAAAGAACACTTGAAGGAAATACTGATTTTAGATAGATTCAATCTCATCTTCAACTAGAGAAAAAGATAAAGATAGGATTAGTAATAACATTGGTCCACGTGAAAATAAACTTCTTTTGTTCTCCTCAGGAAATAGAAAGTACATTTACTTTGAACTGGATATACAAAATGACTGCATACACCTAAAATCAACAAATCAAAATTTACCATTTAACACAACTTGATACTTTAATTTTCGGTTAATATATATTTATAATATTTAGTATTGATAATGGAAGTCAAAAGTTAGCAGTTTTCAAAAGCTACCATAAATTTGTATGTTAAAAGCACAAGAAATAAGTAATACTATCAAAACAGAATAAAGGCATGCCACATGAACTGATTTTTTAAAACAAATTCATAATACTATGAAATAAATACTCCAAACTATACATCATAAAAACTGATTAGTTCAAATACTTATATGTACATATAAATCTTGGAATATATTGAGATTGTCACTTCAAATAGTAGGTATATTTACAAGTACATGGTTGATTTGATTGATTGATTGCATTTATTAATGCATTCTAATAACATTTTTATACAAGGTTATACATTTTTGCATAAGTGTTACATAAATAGCACATCACGTCTAAATATATTATACAATAACTATAATACAAAGCATACAAACAGGAATAACGGATATTATATGTATATATTTTTCATTGAACTAAAGAGATAAATTTGAGAGTACAGGAGACCGCTATCGTGAGCGGTTAGACTGGAAATGGATGGCAGCCTCATGAAGAAAAAGAAAAAATTTAGCAACGAAGCTCTCTTGGTAAAACCTAGTGATCAAGTGGGTGAAGTGCAATTGCAGGTGCGGGTGCAGCAGATGGCAGTTGAAAAGGAATAATAAATCATTGTTTCAAACAAAGCTATTATAATTAAGAGCGTTTGGCACATACGATTGAATTATGTTTCGTTTAAGTGTACCGGTAACTTTAAAGGAATAGAGGGTTGAACAAGATTTGATGTTGTCTGGAAAATTATTCCAAATATCCGGACCACAATGGATTTGTGTGTTATTAATATTTTTGGGTTAGTAAGATGGAAATGTTCAATGCAAACAGAGAAGAGTTGTGCAACTAGCTTAAATAAATATTATTGATTGATTGATTGATTGATTGATTTCATTTATTTCATTTCATATAACAATTGTTTGCACAATAAAGAATATAGTTGACAAAGTAAGATCAAAATTATGAAACGAAACAGGAACCTACTGGAAAGCATAGCTTGTTTTTCTAGGTTCCCCAAGAATAAATATAATATGAACATTATTATCATAAATTATTTTAAAGTGTCTTAATAATCACAGTAAAATAGATATAATATAGTAACATATTTTCGTAAACCATTTTAAAGTATCTAAATAATCAACAAAAAAATACAACAGTCATGTACATGACATGTACAAATACTGGAGAGCCCTTCTTAAATGTAGGCCTACATCAGTGCTTCAAATAAATGGAGCTCCAATAATTTTTTATTTTTTTAGAGCAAATGAAATAGCCAAAACAGTCAAGATTTTTTTTGTTCTCACACTTACTCAATTTTGGACACCATTTTTCAGTTCAAAGATGACAAAAAAAGAGAAAAGGCTAGAACCAACCGACTGCAAGCGGGGTAGATTGAACCTGTTGACAGTGCGGTGGACGGACAGTTACTACATGTACATCATATGTAATTATGTGGATACCGGTACTATCTCATTCTTCAAAACAGTTTCGAAACAGATTTTGAACTTTTGATCACAGAAAAGAAGTTCAGCACATTAACAAAATTATAAACATACTATAGCTTAACAAAATGTATGGAAAACCTACGACTCTAAATGTCAAAACACAACATCAATTCTTAACTTTCTCTTATTTTTCGTCCTTATTGGGTACAAGATTTGGTAAAAGACACTAGTATTTCAACTTAGATAAATGTACTGGAAAAAAATGGTCAAATTGTTGAAGTTGGACTTACATGGTTTTTCTCAGAAAAAGAGTCTAGAAAAAAAAAAAACTCACGCATCTACCCTTGGGACACCCCCTCCCACCCCCCCCCCCCCCCTGAAAAAAAACTATACTCTGAAATAATTATCCCTTGAAGAATACCACAAGTATCTCATGTATACTGGTCCCCATGTATCTCATGTATTACAAGTATCCCATGAATGTTTTGCTTACGATTTTATTTTTCGATACTATCTTAAAAGATAGATAAATATAAAACGAAATAAATATATTTTTAAAAAATACAAAAATGAGAGATATAACACGTGCCGTAAAGTATTTTGGTGACAATAGTCAAATTACTGACTAATCGCCAATAAGCTAAAACACAACAACAACAACATGTGGCTGTCTGAGGGTATTTGGGGAAGTTTTGACAAGGGAATTGCAGGGGGAAAGTACAAGTATGTACCGGTCAGTGTCCACGAGGTGCATGTTGTTCTCAGGGGGTGATTTTCCTTTAATGGGTAGATGTCAAAAAGGATCATTGATTCTTGAAGATCAAAGTTAAAAATATAAATCATCCACTGAAGAGATCACTTTTCCGAAGGTCAATTCTTCAAATTTGGAGAGCTGGATAAGAAACCCTCTGTTAGGAGCAGCGATTGATCGACGATCCTTTAAATATTCATGAGCGTCTTTCAACGTCCAACCTCTATATGACATTAGGAATGCGATGGTACACGTTGAGCTTCGGCTTTTACCCTGGACACAGTGTACAAAGACCCTACCACCTGAATTGATGGCACTTGCTACAAACTTTGTTGCTCTCTCTAAATGGGGACCAATATGCTCTGTGGATTCATCTTCCACTTTAACTTGAAGATACTCAAAGCTCTTTGGGAAGGCATTCACACATTCTGTAGACACGTTGAGGATGTGAGTGATCTTCAGGTTCTTGAGGATTGTCTCGTTCTTGGAGTGCTTCACGTTGCCCTGATAGAGAGTGTCCTCTAGGACCACGGAAGGGTACGACCTGAAGTGCAGCATACGGTCTTGCTCTGACCGAATGGTTAAACCGTTGCTCAAGAACGGATAGGTCTTGTGGAAAGTGTCGTAGCCACCGCTCAGGATCAGAACGTCCACATTGGCTTCTTTCAATCTCTGGACGAAGCTGGACAATGCTGGATCAACTGTCTGAGATGTACTGCCTTGGTCGTACACTACAACCATTGTGAACTTGTCAAGCTTTCCCTGACTCAGGAGACAATCATGCTCTGTATCGACAGCAGTGCTGTGTCGAGCAGTGGTGATATGGGAAGCATTGTAATCGGCTCTGTCCCTAACGTCAAGAATAAGCATGTAATATGGATCATGTAAGTATGGAGCTCTCTGACCATCATTCAAGGAGTTGTACATCTCATGAACAGATACAAAGTCCTCCCCAACATCGCATCTAGGAACTTCCTGGGGCACTAGGTGTCCTTCCTTGGTTCTCTCCAGCTCTGGAAGCCGTCCAAGGATCTCAGGTTGAACTGCACTTTCTGTTGCCATCTTAGTGCTTGTTAGTAAGGCGTTTTCTGACTGGCTGCTTCTCTTGATGGCCTTCGGGCTTGCTGATCTGTTGCTCTCTGATTCGCTGATTCTCTTGTCAGTCTTCAGGAGTGTCTCTTCAACATCTGCTGGTGATTTCTTCTCCGGGTTCACCACGTTATCTCTGACGCTGCTCTTTGATGGACTTGGAGAAGTGGCATTTGATCTGGAGATGAAACAACCCATGCCTTCTCACCAGAACTGTCATGGAGAAGAAAAAACAAATTCAGAGCTTTGATCAGAAGTCATTAACATAACAATGGATTTTAGACTAGTTTATTTTTACCAAAAAACAATCACCACATTTTGGGAATTAGTGATATAATCTACAATATTTGTTTAACAAAATTATTGAGTTCTTGACAGAGCATGCAATTTACCCACAGAACAGCTTTTTATTTTTGAGGATGCAACATTTACAGATGAAATCTTTTGCCAACTTGAGGGTCAAGAATATAAGTGACCACACACATGTATGATGTATGCATTACCACACTTGCTTCCTTGTCATGGCAAACAAATGATATACTTGAACAAAAATTAACCTTTTTTTTTCTTTAAAGGTCACTATGGCTATCTCTGCTAGATGGTTAGGACAAACAATTTCAAAATTGATTAAACACAAGACTTTTGACCCATGCTCTATAATTGCAGTCATTTGTCCAGATAGAGGATAATTATCCATAACCCTTGGAATAAAAATGTAAATAAACCTGTAACACAAGTTCAAGTTTCATAGCACCATTAGGGGCCTTTTTTTGCGGTTACTATGGAAATGGATAAACAAACAAACCAGATAACCCTAAAAAAAATATAGGTAACGCTGGAATCAGAATTTCATCATCCATAAGCCTAAGAAATACTAGAATTTCTATTGCACAGATTATATATCACAATGAAGTAAAGTACCGGCAGTAAACATGTTATTGCAAGCAGGGGCGTACGCAGGGGGGGGGGGGGGGGGGGGGGGGGTTTTGGGGGTTCAAACCCCCCCCCCCCTTTGCTATTTTTATGTATGTAAACCCCCCCAAAAAAAAAACTAAAACCCCCCCCCCCCCCCTTTGGGTTTTTTTTTTTTTTTTTTTTTTTTTTATTATTATTTAAAAAAAAAAAATAAATAAAAAAAAATTATACCCACGGCTAACCTAAATAAGGTGACCTTACCCCCCCCAACGACAAAAAATGTAAAATTTTGAAATTTCGAGACCCAAAAAAAAAAAAAAATGTGTCCGCTTACCCCCCCCCCCCCCCCCCCCCCCCCCCACTGAGCGACTTTTCGGCTGGCTGAGTCGTTGCGATTTTTTTTTGACCTCCAAAAAAAAAAAAAAAGTGTCCGCTTACCCCCCCCCCCACTGAGCGACTTTTCGGCCGGCGCGATTTTCAAATTTTCGGGAGCAAAATATTTTAAAACCCCCCCCTTGAAAAAATCCTGCGTACGCCCCTGATTGCAAGAGTATCTATTGAATTAAATAATTTCTAAACCAACATATTGCAAAAATACATTGAATATTAATTTTATACATGCAATTTATCATTGCTTACATACTATAGCCAGATAAATGATAAGAATTGATTTGATGGTTCTTTAACCACTTTCTTTTTCATGTTCAGTGTATAATCTAATAAAAACGGCATCCGCAAGAAGAAAAAAAAGGAAAATCATCAAATTAGTTCACACATTGCAAATCTTACACATCTCTAAAGTGTACGAGTGCACACTGATAAAGAAAAAAACAGATACACCTGCGTTCACTGTGTATACATTAGCACCCAAGTACACACAAAGAGCTACAGGTTGTTTACATACACAGCTACAAATGGAGACCAAGGAACGAGTGGGTATAGGGCATTAGTTACCTGGAGATTACCTCTCGTTGCTAGGCAACCGGTCTAACAGAGTCATATTTTTGCCATGGTGATGGAGACTGTTTTTTATCGGGGTGTGTTGCAGTGCAGCATGGCAGGCTGGCTGGCTAGCTATTTGTTGGTTATATATCGCTTGATGTCTGTTCTTGATGGATTGCCTGGGTTTAAAATGAGATTGAAATTGCATGACAATACATACCGTACTGATACAGTCACAACGATTGGACAGACACCAGAACGACAACGAAGCGAGGAGAACATTACAGCCTGTTCATTATCCCAAATTGCTAAGAATCAGTCAGATTTTAGTAGGTATGGAGTCAATTTGTCTGCACATGAAATAATACTAATAAATAATGCTGAACATTGCACACGCTCCTAGAATACATTAGGATCTTGCATTTTAACTATGGATGGTGGCCAAAGTTTCATAATACAAGACATATTTCCTTTGATCTACTGTTTAAAAAAGTTAACAGGATGAAGCATAGTCTTCTTCCTATATATACATATTTCACATGTCTGTTTGTTTTTAAACCTAGTGCAATTGAAATATATGATCCTAAAGCAGACCACAATGCCAATTACCAAATGACCTGGGGGGTGTTTCACAAAGATCCTAAGTAGAACTTAACTCTAAGTTGGACTTAAAAAATATGGAAAGCCATTAGCATCCTTGAAAACATTTTGTAAAAGTTACTTTAAAAGACATAAAATGTTGATTCAAATCATTCATATTTTCTATTATCATGGGAGATTCTATGTTCTTGATGTGGAATTTATAAAAAAGTCTAAAATACTTGAATTTCTGCTTTTTAATATATTTCATTTTAAGGCTCCAATGGCTGTCCATAATATTTAAGTCCAACTTAGTGTTAAGTTCTACTTAGGATCTTTGTGAAACACTCCCCTGGGAATGCCATTTGATAATCTGCCTTGTATGTACATGTATAATGTATGTCTGTTTTTAACATGTTCTTATCTTGTTTAAAATGTTATATGTTATGCCAATTTGATATTATATGTGAACATGAATATAGCTTTGGTTGCTACTCATGTGGTACCAGACATTAGAGATTAAAAAAAAAAAATCATTAACCATTCTTAGATTGAATCGATAAGTCAGCTCTCTGTCTTAATTTGCCTTAGCTAACCGACTCTGGTGTATATACCTCAGTTTAAAATTGATTCATGTTTTTGGGATGGGATGGGATGATTCAGATTGGTCTCTTGATGAAAATCATCAATCTGATTAAAATGACAATGGTTATCGTTTTGGAACTATTTTAGGGTTTTTAACATGATCACACTAATGGGAAACTCATAGGTAAATACATGCACAAGTACATGCACAGGCCTATGCCAAATAGTAATAATGATTAAATGAAAATAAAAATAGAAAAATAATGTCAATGTCATAATGATAATTATAATAATGATGACGTTTGTACTTTGTAATAGTAAGAAGAATAAGAAGAATATAAATAAGAAAACAAAGTATGATAATAATCTTAATCATAATAACAATAACAATAATGATGAAGAGCATCACAACAATTAAAAGATGAAATAAAAACAAATAATTTTATCTCATAGTCATACCTGAATCTAGCACATAGCACATACAATAAAATGCTCCAATTGATCAAGTTGTAAATTAAAATTTACGTTGCCAATGAATGTTACATGCACACAGCTTGAATGTGCTATACTCGTAGTTGTAGTAACTCTTGGAGTCGACCCAACCGGCTGCAAGCGGGGTAGATTGAACCTGTTGACAGTGCGGTGGACGGACAGTTCCTACATACCGGTACTATCACATTCTTCAAAACAGTTTCGAAACAGATTTTGAACTTTTGATCACAGAAAAGAAGTTCATCACACTTACAAAATTGTATACATCATATAGCTTAACATAATGTTTGGAAATCCTACTACCCTAAAGTGTAATAAATGACCGGTGTAGGCCTACTTACAATTTTACATGACAAACAATTTGGCGTACCTCGGCTTTCTCTAAACTTTTCTTGCCCTGCGTTCCCCGTGCACAGAGGGGTGAAATTGCCGTCGTACTTTACTGCTGTTGGTAACGTTACTCATGCATGTCTGACACATAGGGCTTGGGGGAACCAAACCGTTGGGGGCGGGGTCGCGGACATGGGAAAAGAGCAACAGGTGGTGGTGGTGGTGGTGGTGGGGTGGTGGTGGTGGAGAGTGGGGGACAGGCGCGTACGCAGGATTTGTTCAAGGGGGGGGGGGGTTAAAATTTGAAAATCACGACGTAAATTTCGCAACGACTCAGCCAGCCGCTGAATAAGCGGGGGGGGGGGGGGGGGGGGGGGGGGGGGACATTTCGAGACCAAAAAAAAAAAAAAAAAAAAAAGTTTCCTCGAACCAGTCGTTGACAAAACGAAATAGCACCTTATACGTTTAATTCCAGCCAATGCCAATATTGGCTTTTTCATAGTGTTGGTTATAATACCACATACAATTACAGTAAATAAGAATATATATTCTATTTAGGAAATGCAATGCATCGCTACCGATTATTACATTTTTCTGTGGTTATGCTCTTGTTTGGGGAAAACGTTTATTAATCCATTAAAAAATCATATGGGAAAGATGAAAGTCGGTTACTAGGAAACGAGAGCACGTATATGCGGCATCGTTATCAGAGGTGCGCAAAACAAAAGAAGAGAAAAAGAAAAAACGAGAGGAAATCAATGAAGCCTGATTTTAATTTTCAAACAAGCAAACGGTGCAAACTAACAGTCTCAATTATTAACCTGTTTTTCTTCATCTGATTGGTTGGCTGGTTTGTTGGAAGTCTATTACGGGTTACAATCGCTAAAAATGTTAAATAAAGAACTTCATTGTTTCGTGTGCGAAAGCGGAGCATTTCCATGACAACGGCCACTGAATAATATATTACTTGCCCTAAAATACACTGTTCATCAATATTGTGGCCTTATGGTTTTGCACGTAAGTTGTGTTTCATTATCACAATTTTATATTGATTGATATTGATTGATGTTCATTTATTTTCCATATGTATATGTACATTATCACAAATACATGAATTTTTAAAAAGGTCACAAAATATCATACATAGAAAAATGAGTAGTCCAAAGCAAAACTTGAATTGATTAAATGTTACCCCTCCATTAAATGATTTTGGTCTAAGGTATTTTGGGCACAGAGTGACACGTGTGCACCCCCCCCCCCCCCCCCCTCCCCTCCCCCCTTTCGAACGAAGAAGGTAATCAAAAGGAAAAGAAAGAAGGGAAGAGAGAAATGGGAAAAGAATTCACATCCAATCAGAAAATTTTTATTGATCGACAAAGCGCAAGGCAACTATTTTCTCATCTTGCTTTTGGTTGTATTTGTACAGGTGTTTTTACCTTAATAATATTGGTCACTTAAAATGAATTTGTACTGCCATATTTTCTCCACAACTCCTCAGAGTGGTCTCTGAAGGTGAATCGGCAATAATATTAGCTCTTTCAAATAGTCTTGTGCGTTGCTGTATATCTCACGAAGGCCTGTATCTCATCATTCCCCTGTGAAAATGCTACCCATCTCTATGTTCAAAGTGAGTATTAAATTCGGAAAGGAATTTATTTTCTTATATTTTTTTTTCATTCCCTAAAATGTGGGAGACGAAATCACTTTTAAGATTTTGATTTACTCATAATTGCCAAGTGATAACATATTTGAGAAATGCTAATGATGTTTTTACAGGTATAGATGAGCTAAGTTTTGTGCATTTTATTCAGAATACTTTCCTAGTAGTTAAAATGCAGAGTTTATACATATGTCTTACTAGTTTGATTCATAAATGCCTTATTTTACACTGCGTTCACTAAAACATCGTAATTTTACTAACATCGTGATGTTCGGGTAGAAGTACGTAGCATGGCGTAGTTACGAAGTTATGTCAATAAAAATATCCATTGTTATGTTTTGATACATTATTATGTATAGGCCTAGATTGTCAAAAAAACTAAAATATGCATAAATCATATATATATTATTAACTTATCAAAGTTCCAGGAAATAAACTGAAACCGGTTATCGTGATGATTGTTACCTTAATTTTGTTCTTTCTGTTTATAGCTTTGCGTCCTCTTATTGTCGCTGGTTACCTGTCATGGTGGTATGTATATTTTGATAAAATAAAGTTACAGTTGATTTTTTTGTTTTTTTTGTTTTTTTTTGTTTTTTTGCAAATTATTCCTGTTTAAAGAATCGCTATAATAGATGTTGCTATTCCTACCAGTATCATTATCATCATCAATACTGATATATTCACGAATCTAGTTATTGATTAGGCAATTTAATCATGTAGACAACCTACCATGAACCAACATAAATCCGTTATCCATGCAACTATCGCGTTCTCCAAACTGACGGATGCAATGGCGAGATAAAATGATGAACAGTATATATGGGACCTAAGATAGACACTTGGGGGCCTGACATAGGCGATTAGGTAAAAGCTGAATCCATGGGAAGAACCTCATGGATATCCTTGAGGTTAACCAAGATGTCCATAATGGTGGACCGGCATGTTGGTCCATCATCAACCTGTCACCAATCTGTTTTTCTATGTAAAATGTGGAATAAATGAAACTTCAAAACTTCAAACTTCAAAGACATGACGACATTAACCTACCGTCATGCTTGTGACCTGCTTGTGATGTTTAGTCTTCATAACCAATGGCGTAGCCGAGGCTCAGTCATGGAAGGGGGCACCAGTTTAGTATACTAGTTCAGCATTAATTTTGACAACTATTTTTTCTAGTCCTGGCGCCCTTTTAGGCGAGAGATAGTGCGAAAGAGCAAAAGAGTCGCACTTTTATTATGGCAAAACTATAGTCCTTTAATATACACTAGATAAAATGTAAAGATTTTGTATTCGGTTATCTCGTTGCCAGGACTCATCTTGATTCATCAATTTTGCGAGAAGGGAAGCGAACGAGGGGGGGGGGGGTGGGTGTTCTTATGGTATACTTCATTTTCGATGTAACTCAATAAATAATCATTTGATTAAAAAATAAGGTTGTAATCTGGCGCCATGATGGCCGAATCGAGACGATATTCGGGCAGCGAGTTGCCCAAATATCGTATCGTCATCATAATATTTATAGACCTCGCTCTCTGAAACTATATCCCGTTTCTTAATTTTGCAAGCGAGGAAAAAGACAAATTACTATCTCTCTGAAATGTTGTTTCCTCTTCAAAATACCCAAAGTGATATACATATGGACACTTTGCTTTTTCTGAGGCCTTGTTTACATGCATTTGACATTATCCCAAAATATAGTTTTAATATAAATATAATTTTATCGCGACACCCCGGTTGAAAAACGCTGTACAAAATGGTCAAAATTAAAGGGGGCATATTTAAAAAAACTTTAAAAAACGTTATTTGTTTCCATCGCTTTTTCCTTTTTTTTAATCCACAGAATGTCGTCCTGGATTTAAGCAAGAGGGATCAACATGTTACCACATTGGTACAACTTTGAGAAATCGTAACAATGCTAAGATCGACTGCGAGAAACTCGGCTCTAATCTGGTTGACATTACGTCATCCGAAGAAGACGCCCTAGTTCGATCCCTGGTGCTCGCTGAGGGCGTGGGATTTGACTACTGGATCGGCTTAGGAGAGAGGGATACATTGAATTTCCACTGGATGGATGGTTCACCTACGACATTTGAACATTGGGCTGAAATCGGGGGAAAGAGCGGCGGCTCAGACTGCATTCGTAGTGCGGCCGATTTATCTTGGAACGACATGAACTGTGACGGTGTGGTAAAATATGGATACATATGCGAAGGAAAAACAACAGGTATATACTCAACGCTTCCATATTGTCCATGCTTGTATTCTTCCCATCCCTCCACTTTTACACGGGAAATAATGTTACAGAACGTTGGAAAATATATAGTTTACTATAGTGCTTTTTGTTGTGTCGCGCATCTGTGCTTAATATCCAAATAACCTTATGAGCTTTAATGTCCTTCATTTAAGACGCAAAATTAACTACTTATTACGGGCATCGTTTTAATTATTTCTCCATTTCTCCAATAATTATTGTGACGTAGCGGCCAATAGCCAATTCTAGGCACGCATATTGAAGGGTAATCCAACATCAGCACCAAACTACTCTAAAATAAAAAAAGAAAGAACAAAATTCAGAGAAGCAGACTTGTGAAAGGTTGAATGAAATTGGATGAATTTTTCGAAATTCGTAATTACTTTGCGTATATATGGGAACTTCAAATTGGCTGGATCGGCAATGATTTTTTTTTTTTTTTTCAATACACAGAGTGCATGACTAAAAGTGCTATTTTTTCAAAATATATGACTTCGTATAGGGTCTTTTAATTTTAAGGGACGCGTATAGTAATATGCTTTAGGTATATAAAGGAGAATTAAGGCACTTAATAAATCACTAGGTGAAAAATAAATATTAATGATATTTTTTGTACACGACAAATGAGAAAGTTTCCGCGTCTACGTCACAATCTACTGACCAAATTGCCAATTTTAGATTCGCATAGTACTTCAAGTTATCTCATAATTTCAAACATTAACTCTGTCATTATTTGTTCGATTCATTTCAAAGTTTCGGCATTCTGTTTCTCTTTTTATTCTGCTTTCATTGAACTTATTACAAGATCCTCGGCACTTAATTGGTCAAAAACTGCGGGCATATAATTGGCTGAACGCTGGTGTTAGTAATATGTCAGCGTCGATTCGATCTATTCAAAGATCAGCGCCCGAGATTGTGTCAATGGCATTCAAGTGCCTAAAGATCGGCACCGAATGTATTTTATCCCCCATAAACCGGTGATGATACTCCCTACCCAGATCTCGATCAGTGCAGATCAGGGATATTACCTTCCTATGACGCCGATGGTATTCGTGCATAAATTGACCTTGCTGTCTTTCGACACCGATAACGTATCCATAATTTATGTCGAGTCAAAGGCACATGACTTACAAATTGGCGCCAAGTTTGCAATTATAATGTGCCCACATCGTCGCCCTTACAGATCAATCATAAAATGAACACCTTTGGGGCGCATTCTTCCGCCCCTATCCTCCTGGGTGCTGCGTTACCCTTCTCATGGAGTTACTAAGCTTTAGTAACTCCATGCCCTTCTCGACACGCAGCCACGCGGAGTGTGGTCAGGTTCTATATAATTACTGTCTTGCATTATTATAGTTAGCACTTCATGTATTTTTCTTCTTCCTCATCCTCTCTCCTTTTACTGATCTAGATCCTTTATGCGACGTCTATCGGTCATACAATTTTCAGGGCTCGTGTTATACCAAGTCAAACACGCTAGTGTTCCGAGACGAAGCTAAGGAGATATGTGAGCTTGCAGGAGGACACCTTGTCTACGTTGAAACAGAAGCCGAACATAACTATCTCAACGTCTCTGGTCTCTCATCTAGCGGTAAGCAACGATTTACAGTGATTTAAGCTAATTCATAAAAGAAAACGAAGTCATGTAATTGACATAACTTCGTGCCTAAAATTGGCTAACGTACGTCGCATGCCCGAATATAAACTTTCCAGATTTGTATATTTATGTGAGTGAGGAGAGCAAGCAAGCAAGGTTTTATTAACACTTTAATAATTCGAAAATACGATCTCATGATTAAAATCATATATTTTGTATATAAATAAAATGTAAAAAGATCCTGGCCCCCGCCTTAATACGTGTATGCTGAAAGACGCGACTCTAGTAGAAATAGGCGTAAATGGGAGGTGTCAGACACAATTTTTCCGACTTGAAACTTGAATTATCTAGATAATAGTTATCTAGATAATTGGCCTCTGTGTGACACCGCCTTATGAGTCATTAGGCCCGTTCACACATAACAAATAGTGCAATTTGGATCGTGATGAAAAATCGATTTTTAAATCTCACGTTTTTTTCTATAGGTGTGACCGCCCCTATTGATCGATTTTTATATTATATTTTGGAGCATTTGAGTGTCATGTCAATGGATGCACTGAGCCAAGCATAATTAATATCTATCTTTAAATCATTTATTGTGCAATATGTCATAGATGGTGGCGAGTACTGGATAGGTTTGACCCAGCGTGCACCGGGCAGCGACCGAGCAGATTTTATCTGGATCAGCGGCGCCCCCTTGGTCTACTCCAATTTTGGTGACCTAACGATTGGCTCAGACTGTGTCCTGATCCAGGCTAGCGACGGATATAATACTTGGAATGATGAGATATGTTACGTAGCTCACCCGTTCATCTGCGAGTACAAAGGTATTGCGTTCGGAGAATTACTTCCGACTTCTGTCTTCTAACAACCAGTGCTGAATATGAGAAGGGGGAGGGGGCATATTTAATAACCGACTATTTTGAAACCCAATTGGCAAACCATGCAATAGTAGACACACAAAATTTTGCCCGGCGAAAATTCAACATCCAACATCAACAAGCCCGGGGCTCTTATTTGTGTAATTTTTCGCAACTATATGCCGCCCCAAATTACAAAATCCTGGATCGATCCGCCCCTGACCCGGACTCTTTTTTTAAAAGGAAAAAAAAAAACTTTCTTAGGATTTGTACACTCTTGGACAATAACTGACCCCAAACGCCTCGTGAGGAAAAGTAACCAAAAGGATGAGTTTAACCAAATTGTTATCTTTAATACTTACTGTTGTCGGTGGGGAGGGGGAGGGGTTCAATTTCATATAGAGGCTGGTAGCCCTGGATAAATTGGTCGTTCAGCAGTAGTTGTCATAAGGATTAGTTGTCCGGTTAGTAGTAGTCAGGGGGAAGCTGTTCTAGAATCCATAAGCATGTATTTTTTTAATGTATAAAGGATGCATATGAGGGCTGGGGGGGGGGGGGGGGGGTAAGAGGACACTTTTTTTTTCTTTTTTAGGATCATACAATTTTTAAAGTTGACATTTTGCTCCGTTCGGGGGGGGGTAAGGTCACCTTTTTTTTTTTTTTTTTTTTTTTTTTTTATTATTAAAAAAAAAAAAAAAAAAAATTGGCCGGGGGGGGCACAACCCTTTTTTCTAGTACATTTTGGGCGAATTTAGGGCTGATTTTAACATATTTTTTTTGGTCGGGGGGCACGTGCCCCCTGTGCCCCCCCCCCCCCCTGGATCCGCCACTGTCATGAATTATATTTGATTACTTTTCAAAAATGATCCATTGAGACCAGTATGAGAAAAATGCCGTTCCTTCTTTTTACTATTATAGATGAAGCAAAATATCAGCAATTACCGTTTGTTCTGAAGAAGGGAGACAGCGTACCAAACCGTGATGACGTCATTGATAAAGTCACGAGGGGCAGTCTTCTTAAATGCGCATCATTGTGCGCATCAACGACCGATTGCAAGTCTCTCGCTTATAATAAGTTAAATGCATTTTGTATCCTCGCAACAAGCTCCTCTGCGCCTCTTACTTCTGCAGATGGATTTCAATATTACACTCGCAAAAATAATTGAGATGAGTGTGACTGCGGGGACCTTTTTTTTTGGGGGGGGGGGGGGGTTACGCTTTTGCCCGAATTGTGTCATTTTACTCAATTTCAAGTGTTACGTAATGACGTAACAGAAAAATTCAATTTTGATTAAGAATAGACTCTTTTTATATGTTTTCATGAAATATTATAAACATTTTACTAAATAATATTAACTAATAAATTAAATTTGAGGTACTTTCAAATGTTTTTGTGTTTTCCAGCAAACATCTGTCAAATTTATACATGTAGAATATTGAATTTGTTTAGGTTTAATTGTTACGGTATGACATAGACATAGAATGCCAATGTTGGTCATTCCTGTACTTACAATGATAATGATAATAATAATTATAATGATGATAATAATGATTATAATAATATTAATGATAATGGTGACAATAATAGACTAATAATCAAAATATTTGTTAAATCTTAGTTTGGAGGTATTTAATTGTTTTCACCAAAAATCACTCATTATTTATGTATTGTTGGGTTTCGTATGTCGCTTTTCTTGTTTTGTAACGGTTTTCGTTATCAATATAGATTGTTTTTGTTGTTGTTGGGTTTAAGGCTGTCCAATCTGAAAAGATTATTTCTCCCGACTAAACTATTCTTCAAGTTATTCATCAATGATGATTAGATGGCGCTGTTTCTCTTTTTCTCTGGCTCAAATATTGATTCAGTAATTTCAGTGTTTTTATTTTTTCTTTAATATTGCTCCTCGAATGGTTGCCACTGGGTTTCACAGCTTCCTTTCATTGGTTGTGACCGTTCAATCGATGGTTTAGTGTGCGCTTGTAAAAATGACGCCCGACTGGAATGCTCCCCAGGGAGTGGAGAATGTGCAAACATTGTGTGCGGGTAAGCCTGAATTCGATGACCGGGGTAATAGTATATATTTGTAAAGCGCTTTGAGTGGGCCTGCGGTCAAGAAAAGCGCTATATAAAAACGAACTATTATTATTATTATTATTATAGGCAATGATTTAGGTGTCGACCTTGAACAGAGTGCGAGTATTAATAAAGGTTAACTGTGCAGTGCTAAACTATACTTTTCCCTTCCTTCCTCTCCGAGAGAGAGAGAGAGAGAGAGAGAGAGAGAGAGAGGGAGAGAGAGAGAAGGCGAACATGAAATAATATAAATATACAATAAACATTGGCGTAGAGGCCTATATATATTATATGTATTTTTCAATTAAATACAATTTGCTCTTTACATCACCTTGGCAAAATTAGTTATAACTCACCAGCTATACAATTAGTGATATCTATATGTGGCTTTTATAAAAGCCATCAGAGCGTGCAGATGATCTTCTTTCCCCAATAAATTATATTAACTCTTTTTTGTTGTTGTATTTCTAACCTTGAAAACAACTTTGTCCTCTCTCGTATATATTTCTTACAGAAAATCAGATTTTTGGGGCTCTCAACTCTTTAGAGGGGCTTTAAAATCGATCGTTGGTCACGAATTGTGTCCGCTTGTTCATTAATTAATATCCAGCAATACATCGTTGTCTCAATCATGTAGCTTTAATTTTTTTTCTTCTAAAAATGACATATACGTTTACATCCCAAGTTTTCTGAGGTTGTATCTGAAAACGATTCTATCCTTTCTGTCAGTAAAACGATGTTAATTGTCATAGCAAATCAAAATTAGAGGACCTATCATATTCGCGTAGGGTTAAAAGAGATATGTGCGCAGACACCGATGGTCACTTCCGCGCAATTTCAGTTTGCTATGACAATTAACATGTCCCCCAACATTAAAGGTAATACAAAGTTTTTGAAAATTTTGAAAATTGGGTGGATAGAAAAATTGAATATAAAGATTTACCGGTACTCCCGGTAAATTTTGATAAATTTCAAATGAAAATCTCAGAATATGTAGTTGTGATATATAATTTCCATACTGAAATAGCTAATCGGTCGATTTTAGTCAAGAAACATTGTTTTATTCCTTTATTGATATCTTGACCTTGAGAGGGAGCTTTAGAATATAAAGAGTTTATTATTTACAATCACATAACTTTAGACTACATTTCACCAAATCCATTACCTTTAAAGATAACATCGTTCTCTATCTCTATCTAATATGCTCTCTCTCTCTCTCTGTCTTCTACCATCCTCTTTCTCTGCCGTTGACTTTAGCTTTCTCAAATTTCATTATTAATCATTTTAATTTAATTTACCCTTTACTGTATTTATCCACTTTTGATTTATAGTCTATGCATAACATGTTTTAGATTGTCATATTTGAATTACATTATATAGGTATTTCGTTTTCATGATTAAATATATGAATGCAAACAAATGCTTTCATATTGAAATCCATTTCTTCTCCCCGTCTGTTTCTCTCCCTATTAATTTGAGTAATCTGATTAATTAAATGATAGCAAATCAGAAATCCAGGATATCACCTAAAACTAGCAAGATAATAATGGGGAAAAAATGAACTCAACACAAATATGGTATATGTTATTTAACTGAACAATTTGATTTTATTTACAACTATTTCTAATTACGTAACATTTTGATAATTTTCAAATAGTACAAAATGCGTATGTACAAATATACAGGTATCGTCATTGCATCATCAGAATAAAATGGTTACATGTTGTGTTTGTAAGCGTGATTTCTAAAAATCACACAAGATTTATCTAAAAACATTTTTGTAACATGGAATGCCAGTTGTATAATCAACATAGTACAATGAATGTAGACACCAAAGAGTGATATAATTTAAAGATTATGAAGACAATAAGCTGCATTTTACACACTTCTCATCAGCTCACATTCATACACAAATACATGTATTGTATTCAATATAATCTGTTGAGAACCAGAAGGGCATTATCTCAATGTAAAAGTATATGGGTTAACGCCCTTCTGGCACCAAACAGATGATATCCTCATCGTCTGTTAAAAACAAGAAGGGCGTATGTAGACATGTACTCGTCTATTGTTCTATTGAGAACAACAGGGTGTATACTTGTACTCTGTCAATAAATAGGGAGTGAAAAACCTTTCTGGCTCTCAACAGATGAATTATCATTGCCTGTTGAGAACAAGATGGGCATAAATACATGTACTCTGTCAAGGATACGAGTTATCGCCCTTCTTGTTTCCAACAGAACATGACTCATCTTTTGAGGACAAGACGGGTCTCTTTGAATGTACTAGTACTCTGTCAATGGATACGCTTTAACGCCCTTCTCGCTCTCAATAGACGATGTACATGACATGTCCTCATACAAACGTGCCTGGTTTGGGCAAATACTCTTTCACCACACTCTTCTCCAACTGAAAATGGCAAGATGGTTTCATACACTCTCTTGATTTTGGAGATAAAACGTGTATTACTCTTGTAAACATAACCCAATGATGAAGAAGTGTATTGCCTAAAAAAAAACTTACATTATACCTCTCACTAGACCGAAAAAACAGTCTAGTTCGTCCAGGGGATGTGTTCAGCTGAGACTGTGCCTGGCTTTACCGAATCCCTTTCCTCTCTTAGAGGAGAGGGTCAAAAGACAAAATATGGCTTTAAAAAACTCCAAGAAGAGGAATTTTTCTGTCTATGCTCTCACATGATCAGAGCATACGTGGGGTACAAGTCTAAGCTATTTTGTCCAATAAGTTACCAACCGCATCTACAATTTTAAAAGGATATTAAGCACAAACGGGACAGGTACATGTAGTAAATTATAAAGAAAGAAATTGCAATGTAACACATGAACACGTATTTCGAAACATTCAGTCGATCAAAATTATAACAGATAACAGATAATAATTACCCAACTAACCCTAAGCAAAATACAAGATAAACCTCGACAACGCAACAATACGCCTTACAGAAAATGAGGTATCTGCCACACACAGAATACTTCAATTGTTATTTGGAAAACATAGATTGTAAATAGAATACATGCATCTCAGTAGATCATTAAGTATACATTATTGCAAATCCGTGAATGTAACATAATCCGATGAGTTGAGAAATTGTTCCTGAATGCCGAGAATGGAGAGGTGGATTATGGGACCAAACAATTACAATGTCAACTTTTTCATAATCCACATTTCTTTAATAAAGTTATAACAACAGATGGTACAGTACAACCAGGAAATTTGGTAACGATGAAACTTTTGCTATTTGTGAACAACAGCCGCTTTCACAGCATTCATTTTCACCCATTACATAAAACGTCAGTGTTGTGTCAGGCTGTTATTAAATCAGTTCATTTTGCAGAATATGAAAGTCTTGCAAATCTAAACTCCTGGCAAAATTAAAGTACAATTCATGTACATTAAAGTTTCTGCTTTTTACAGTATACAAATACCTTGCTGAGGAGCGTGTATGCCATATGGCCTAAAACAGTGAAGAAAATTTTACTTGCAGCATTCTTTTTTTTGTTGCAGGTAAACGGTTGACGTTCCCTTACTGTTAAATCTCTAGCAGTAAATTAATATTTGCAATTCTGGTTATCTCAGAGGAATCGGGCTAACTCTGACCCGGGGACAACTCGGCCTGTTGGGAAGACGAGGCCGAGTTGTCCCGGCATGATTGAATTTTTATGATTTTTTTTAGGGTTAGGGTTCAGGGTTAAAGTTAGGGTATGCTGGGACAACTCAGACGAGTTGTTCCTGAGTCAGAATTAGCCCGGATCCATCTCAGAGGGTCAAAATAATAATTGGTCAAAAGCCTAGCTGGGAAGAGTCCATCCGTAAGAGGTTCATTAAAACAGATATCTCTACAATAACACAAATTAATTGGGAATTTGGAACGATGAACAATAGGAAAAGAACAAAGTACTCATTGCTTGCACCTTATGATCGGGGAAACACAAACATCACATGTTACTCACAAATATCATCATACATCAACTGAACATAAACCAACTTCTTCCAATATATGCATCCATCGTTGGTTGGGTATTCTCACTCTTAACAAAGTCCATTTACACAAGATTAAAGACGGAAATGGGAAGACTAGCTCCTGAGGGGCTGGAGACGGTCAGAGAGGGGTAGAATATTGTCGAAGTAGGGATGCCTCATGCTAGCTTTAGCTGTAATACGCTTGGCAGGATCATATATAAGCATTTTCTGAAAGAGAGAAAAAGAAAAAGGAATATTATCACAAATTCAAATAACATGGGATTTAATTTGTGTGTACTCGACTACTCATGTATTATTTGTTCTTGGTATTCATGCGTTTTTCTTGATATTGTTTGAAAGAGAATTAGAAATTGGCTTGGGTAGGAGCAGAAATATCAAAGAAAGAGAGAGAGATATATATAGGGACAATTTTAGAAAATAAGTCAGATCATGAGCAAGTTATGTATAATTTGTAAAAGTTGAGCTCAATATTGATATGATGAAACACTGGTTGTTTTGGGGGAGAGGGACGGGGACAGGAGAACATTATATAACATGTTTGCTTGTTGAAATGGAAAGTTAGCTTCATATTTTTAACAAAATTCCACTGTATTTCTGTAAAGGTGATTGCTAAAGCAGGTTTGACACTAAAAAAACAATTTCAGATTACCGGTACGTAATCAATGAGCTATACAAACACATACTCCCGCGAACCTTGATTTTAATTGGCTGTGGAGCCCTGTTACCCTGGTAGTTGCCATTGATGGCAAAGTTACCATCAATGGTAAGTTTTATGCAACAGGGCCCCTGATCCAGGCACGGCGGAGCACCCCAATTTGCATATCATTAGCGGCCCGTTCTATTTGAATAACCAACGGACATCTGCATGAATCCGAACATGTGTGTGCTAGAATGTCAAATCTTAAAATTCGCGTTGCGCCTTTATTACTGCCAATATCGCTATGAAACTTTCCATACTAACTAAAATTATTATGAATTTGATGTCAGTGAAATAAATACGAAATTCCATGGAATAAAACTTGAGATATTAATGTGTTTTGAGCTTCGCCCCTCGAAAAACACGACATCTACTTTTTAAGTTCATGACCCTATCAAGCAATGCACGAAGAAGAGACTTGGTATGAATATTCATTAGGGTTGAATCCATACATGGGCGAAATTTTCGCTTCTCCGCTGTATTTTTTTCGGTTATAACGTTCTTTTTCATGGGGCTTCATTTTTAAAAGTTGTAGTCAGCGAACTCATTGAACATGACGTCATCGATCTCAGCGATGTACTGCGCATGCGTCTTAGGCCCGGTGCAGGCCAGATCGAAACAGCTGAGCCAGTAGCGTGCACGTGTGCAGTCGGCTGGCAAGACATGTATAGCCAACGCACACGCGAGGTTCAGACATGACACACATTTGAATGTATGGGACTGGTCAAACAATTTTGCGACAACGAAGGATTATTTTTGTTCGATGGGATTCGGACATTGGGGTATGTTTTTCTCTGTTACGACCCTATCAAGCAACTATGAAAAGAGATATTTCACAAGGATTGAGATCATTAAATTTTCGTTCTGTTCATACGAGGCAATTCTTTCTCGCTCTAAAAGAAATGGTGAATTTTACGGTGATTTTGTATCTCATTTTTTTCGTTTTTGTTCGTCAAAACTATCCCTTAAATTTCACATTTTCTGTGCATCAATAACTCTTTTTATACACATGAGTGTCTTGCAAATTTATTAAATACTTGATTTAGTAGCTTTGATTGGTGATATTCATCACATTAATGAAGAATTTGTCTTCGAAATTTGTTTACTTTTTTTCGCATCGATCGGTACACAATTGTTGATTTTATGCAAATGATGTTTACTGGACGAGAGTCGATCGCACGGTAATTGGGGTGCTCCACTGTGCCTGGATCTATGGTCCTATTTCCTACACTTGCCACATTCCTAAATTTACACCTAAAACACTATACCCAACCATAACCCTTACATAAAATGTAAAACCTTATTACAACACTATCCTTGTATTTATGCTGCCACTTTGACTGCAGCAATCATCACAAGAGCAAACGTCGGCGACCCATCACCAGGGGGAAAAAAAAAAAAAAAATTGGGGGGGGGGGGGGCTACTTTTCAAGCTCGCTTGCATGAAAATAACACTTTAATTACGCAGGACACCAGGCAGTGCAGCGAAGCAACCGTGTGACTCAGACTGATCACTTAGCTTGAGAAAGTCCACAGGAACGGATGAAAGCTTGCAAAAATAAATTTAAGGTTGGTAGAAGCTTAATAACTACATGTTATCATTATTCCCAACTGATGAAAGTTTTCTGTATCACTCTTTAATTTGTTTTGCATTGAACTCTATGCAAATATTTGGGGCTAATTTTGGCATTTCGGAGGCTAATTCGCCAGAGCCCCTGTGTATTTTTCCCCCTGCCCATCACTCACCTCTAGCAGATCTAGTCCCTCCTCGTCCATTCCTTTGACCGCACCCTTGATGTTGGGCTTGGTCCACATTGGGAAGGTTGATTTGTAGTCCTGGAGCTGTGTCACACCGGGCCATATGTCCTCCGTCGGCGTGCCAAGGGTCCTGGAATAAAAATGATGAGTAGCAAAGAACTTTAACTACTGGATAATGATGACAGTGTCAACAGGGTACTTTCTGCAAATGTGAACAGGGCCCCGTTTCATAAAACTTGATATAAATAGCAAGTTACAGGCTACGGATATAAGCTACTGAAATCCTGGCATCTGATTGGCTGAGAGCAAATTTGTCATACAAATTTAGCAGTTGTTATAGATAACAAGTTTTATGAAACGGGCCCCAGATTCACATGCACAAAGCACGCTTGGTATGCATGCCAAGTGTAGGGGACTTCAGAGAGAGAGAGAGAGAGAGAGAGAGAGAGAGATAGAGGTATCATCAGCAGACTAATACTTGCTAAATAGAACCCTGCTTAACATATACAGTATATACACATGTAATAACTATTTTCAACACTGCTTATGTTTGAAATCATTCCCCCCCCCCCCCCCTTGACAACAAGATTTATAGGGCCTTTGGGCTATGATGCTTGGTATTTTCTTAAACCAGTCATTCAATCAAGCATTCACTCTTCACCTTCCCCCCCCCCCCCCCCCCCCCTCTCCCCCACACAACCAAAGAACCCTGTTTCACAAAAAAGCTAGTACCTAAATTTTCCAATGTCCTCAAACTTTTAATGTCTACGATCAGTGGGGTCTTACCTGAATATCCTAAAGAGTTGATCGATCTCAGAGTCACCGTGGAAGAGGGGTCTCTTGGTGACCATCTCAGCAAAGATGCAGCCCAAACTCCACATGTCGATAGGGCAGGCATACCTCGTGGCACCCAGGAGAACCTCAGGGGCACGATACCATAGAGTGACGACCTGTAAAGTGTGCATGCATCAGAAATAATCAAATGCCCTAAGATACATGTATGTTCTTTGTCTATGGTTGTATACCCACATGGGGTGTACCTGGACAGGATGGTGGTTATATGGACAGTTGATTCGTATATAGTTTACAGCAGCAATATTCCATATATCTTTTCAGACTCATGTTGGATTATATCATAAAGGACAAATATTCACAATGGTTAGTGCTATTTGATGCTAAGTTATTATTAGTGCTATTTGATGCTAAGTTATTTTTTCAAAAGGCAAATGTGACAGCTTTATTTGTCCGAAGTGTCCAAACACAATTCTCCCATCATATCTCTGACAATCTGCTCTCTTGCATCAGCACCAAAGGCTCGTTCAGATAAGATGCAGTAAAGCATCGCAAAAAGGTCCTGCATGTAACCCTGTAACCGATCATCGGATCGGACGCCGATACCGATCCGATCATGCCCGATCGGCTGTATCACGCCGATGGCCGATCAAAGATTATAAATCTGCAAAAATCCTACCTACCTACATTATAATCCAAGATGGCGGCCCGCATGTTTTGCCTCTGCTCTTAGACCAATATTATTAATTTCAAAGTCATGAAAAGGCACTAAATATCATCAAACATGGTCTACAACAACTCCAAACGACAAAATAACCCCAGCCATTAATTTTTTTTGAGCATCTGATAGCCAAAAACTAAAATTTTCGTCATCAAAAAAAAAAAAAAAAAAAAAAATCAGCTGATTTTTTTTGTCGCTTTTCCGATCCGATACCGATCAAAGGTGCGAGGGTGTCGCTACGATCTTCCGATCCAATCCGATCAGAGCCCCAACTTACAGGGTTACCTGCATGTACTTTTTCACTGAGCTTTGTGTTATAAAGATACAAAAATGTCAAGCATATTACATTGTCATTTGCTGTGTCATATGTTAAAGAGGCTTAAAATAACAGCAACCATACTAGGGACCTCTTGCACTTACCTCATGAGTATAAACTCTGACTGGGATACCGAACGCTCTAGCGAGCCCAAAGTCTGCCAGTTTGATGGTACCATTGTTGTCTATGAGAAGGTTCTGGGGTTTGAGATCTCTGTGCAGGATACGACGAGCGTGGCAGAAAAGAATACCATCGACCATCTGATGAAGGTAGCTCTAAAAAGGCAAAAAAAGAAAGAGAAAAGAGAGAATGTGTAAAGTATTTGTTTTGATATTTCCATGGTAGCATGTGATTTGACTGCAAAGTGGAGCCCAAAGGATTGGAGAAGGAATCCACTACTATTTCTCCACACTACCAATCAAGAACACCTCTGGTTACAGAAAAAAAGAGGGGGAGAATATGAGAAGGATAAAAAGAAGAACAAGAACAAGAAGAAGGAGAAGAACAAGAACAAGGAGCAGCAGCAGGAAGAGAAGGAGTAGAAAACACACACAAATAAATGTAATATTTTAACAATTAAAAATAATAGAATTAGAAAACTACTGTATGCTCAAAAAGCAATTGCCACGTATGGATCCGGTAAATTTGTCTTAGATTTAGCTCATGCTGCAATGATAATTATAAACCTTTAGGTCGGTCAGGAACTCCAGGGCCCCGTTGCATAAAACTTACCATTGATGGTAACTTTGCCATCAATGGCAACTACCATGGTAACAGGGCTCAACAGCCAATCAAAATCAAGGTTTCCATGGTAGTTACCATTGATGGCAAAGTTACCATCAATGGTAAGTTTTGTGCAACGGGGCCCTGGACTTTTACAAGATGATCGCCTGTCTGATTATCAAGATATTAATGATTGGAATTACAAATTTTAAAAACCGTTTGCTGAACGGTTTTCATAACACTTCAGTCTATTGGGCAAAACGAGTACATGGTTAAACCGGTCACTCAAAGATTTTTACTTTTTTGAGGCACTTCTTGATCATTTTGAAGCGCGATTTATTTAGGGCTTCAATATTACACCATATCACAGACACTGGTAACATGTAGGACCGTGTATCTCAGATTTAACATTGTTAAACGATCCCTTTAAAACCACAGAAATGACTTGCAATTTAGATGAATTATTTTTCTGATTAGGGCCCTGTTTTCTAGATTACCTTGACTAGTGCTGGATCCATCTGTTTTCCTTTGAGCGATTCCATGTATTTCTTGAGGTCCATGGTCAGGTATTCAAAGACCAAGTACAGTCTATTGGGTTCCATCAGAACGTCTTCCAATCTGCATGAAAAGATACGTGTAACTAGTTATTTTATAACCAGGGGCCTGTCTTACAAAGAGTTGATATCAATCGCAACATATTTGCGATTGATATCAATTGCAAATATGTACATAAGAGAAAGGAGACGGCAAACTTGCGATTGATTTGGATCAATCGCAACTCTTTGTAAGACGGGGCCCTGATGTCTGCTGGACAAACTATCTGGGCCCCATTTCACAAAACTTGTCATCAGAAGCAAATGACAGTTTTTATTATGAGCTGGTGAAATCCTATGGTTATCAGCATATTTGTCACTGATTTTTTGTCATTGATATTCAAAAAAGGTTTGTGAAACGGGTCCCAGATCTCATTCTTCTAGAGAAGACGAGTAGTATCCCCAGAGACTCGATCAGATAACATGCAGCAAAAACGCTGCACTTTAACCCTAATAAGGCCGGGGGGGGGCCATTATGGCCCCCCCTCCACAATTTTTCTGATTGTTCGAGAACGCATATGGATGGCGCCTCGCCGCTCGCTGACTTTTTTCTTTAGAGTCTTGCGCATCTTTAAAAAAAAAAAAAAAAAAAATCGGACCTATAGTTACAAGGTCACGTGACCTTTTGTCTTTGCATGTCAGCCCGAAAATCGCTCATTTTTGTGATTTGTGTACAAAACATATGGAAATGTCATTTTTCCTAAAAATAGATCAAACATTGGTTATTGGGTCTTGTTTAAAGTTTAGGTGGTTGTTTTGGGAGTCAAAATAGTTGAATTGTAGGAAGAAATGAAAAAAAAAAAAAAAACAATAACAAAAATAAGTTAAAAAAACAATGAAATACATAAGAAATTATCAAAACAAGAGATAACCAGAGCTGCCAACCTCCAGAACAGAAAATCAGTAATCACAAGGCTCAAAATCAGTAATTTGGGGTATAAATCAGTAATTTCTTATGCGGCGCTATGAATCTAAAAAAACGACACGCCAACACTGCGCGGACGCATGATTATCTGAAATTTTTGGTGATTTTACTCACACAAAGATGTTAAGTATTGAATTTCAGGTCATCACAACACAGTTTATCATGAAAAATGGCTCCTATTCACAGCACTCGCTACGATAAATCATATTTAATTCATTAAAAAAAAAAAAAAAAAAAAAAAAAAAAAAAAAAAAATTAAATCCGTAATTTGAGACAACATTCCGTAATGGTCGTTAATTTCCGTACCAATTACGGGAAATCCGTACTAGTTGGCAGCTCTGGATAACATAAGGAATAAGCTGGCTCTTCGAATTTTTTTTGTCGTATTATTGTTCCAAATGGTCTAATGAATATATGTAGTGAAAAAGAATGCTTAAATATGAATAATATAGGATTTATGGGTAATAATGTGATTTTATGACGTTATTTGCATAAATATGCAAATGAGGGATTTTTTTCAAAAAATTGAAATTATCATATTGTTCTATACACTTCACTTGACATGCGTGCAAATTTTCGCAGAGATCGGCCGTTTCACGGCCGAGATCTTAGGGGGGGCCATCATGGCCCCCCCCCCCCCCCCCCCCCCCGGCCGTAGTAAGACTTCAAATAGCCCGGCCTTATTAGGGTTAAAAGATGACATAAAGTGTGTTTCACATTTCTGTTTCTTACATGTATATCAAAGAGCTCAGTGAAAATGCACAAGTCATTTATTGCAAGCAATTCTGATTGAATACATGAAAAACCATGAACATACAAAGCCAATTATTTCACTTTATACAAAAAAAAATTAGGATTCTATATCGTCAGCAGCAACCTTCACTGATCCATCTCTTTTTCAAATTTTGCTATTTTCAACTCAAGCTAACCGAAGAACCAATTCTCGCTACCCCAAATAGCGATTCTGCCGAGATCCGGGGAAAATCCTGAAAACGCGCATTGCATTATGGGATAGCTTTTCGACATTACAGCTTCCTGTGCAGGCGCTATATTACTAGGCGCGATAGCGTATGCACCGAATATGTCGTCTGCTCGGTCTTGGTTTTTTTTCGCAAATATTTCAACGTTTATTTGAACATTTCATTCGTTGTTTTTTGCGTCTTTTGACATCAGTGACGATGGTTTTCTTTTGTGAGGCTGCACAGTGCTGGGCTCATGATTCCAAGCGTAAGAACCCTGAAAAATGGGGGTGGATGAAGGCCGTGACTTGGGATGGGACTCTATACCGGAAGTTGTAGTGACGACCCGAGAGAGTGAAAATTACCTCGTCTCGCGAATTTCGAGATTTTCGTACCTATTTAGGGTAGCGAGAATTCTCCTTGTAAGAGTACTAGGAATCAAGATTGAAGTACGGGTAGGGACAATTTGGTCTCCCCCAAATCCTTCGCTCTTGTCACCAGTTATCAACTTTCAGAACTCGACTAGCTAAAGACGTACCTATTTCAGATTGCTTACAATTAGTGACTGCTTTTTTGTCTTTACCAGTTAGAATCATGAACAGATATTTTGGTAGTTTTTCCGTCTCATCAGCACCTTTGATTAGGCAACTAGATATTGGCGCTTTATATACAGTCAAACCTGCTTTAGTGACCATCTGTCTACAAGGACCACATATTTTGTTTCCCTTGAAAATGGTTTCTCATTAAAACATATACTACAGGAAGTAAGGAACCTGTCTACAAAGACCACTTTTTGAGTTTCCCTTGGGCGGTCGCTGTAGACAGGTTAAACTGTACCTGGATTGGATTGGAACTTACAAAACAATATTTGGATGATAGAGCTCTTTTAGTAGTGAGATTTCTCTGATGGCGGTACTGGGTACCCCCTCCTCTTCGCTCTCCAGTCGAATCTTCTTCAGAGCGACAATCTTTCCAGTCCTCTTGTGCTTGCCCTTGTACACAACACCATATGTACCTGTGATATGAAAAGACACAATGCCACCACAATTAAAGGGATAATACCACCTTAATGGACAACAGGGCGATAATCGTGGACATGAGCGCTTTACAAGAACCCACTATTAGTATCATTGTTTGGAAAATTATTCAGAAAATTGTTCATACTGTACAATAGCAGGACAATCAAAGAGGACACAAGTGATGTGTGGTGCTTTTTAGTGTAGTACTCTCTCATTTTTCTCAAGTTTACAATTCATTTATTACTCAGCTCTAACCATCCATGTCCTATCAAATGCTCTTCAAAGTACACATCTTGACTTGAGCACTCACACCAAATTTAAATTCTGTTGGATTCTATCATTTCTACGAAAAAAAATTTACTACTCATTATTGGAAGAAAAGAAGGGGAAAAGAGTACATATTTTTCAAGAGTACTGCCATTTCCTTGAGTGGGTTAAAACAAAATATTTAAAAAAAACTTAGTTTACATGTACAATGCAAGTAGCAGAGTACTAAGCATTACATGCTATGCATGCAGCAAATACTAAAACTAGAATTTCCATTGGCTAGAACACAAGAAACCTACATATATTCATAAATTTGTTCATAACTTCATATTATGAATTTATAACTAAATGGTTTTAATGTGATAGGAAAGTAAAGAGATTAGAAGATGGGGTTGAAATGCACTTACCTTCTCCCAACTTTTCAATCTTCATAAAGTCTTCCATATTTCAGTTATAAAATACACACACGTACAGGAAGAAACGGGTTTCTCAATCTGCAGGAAAATAAAGAAACAAAAAAACACATGTTTATAACTATATTTCTTAAATAAATTGGGTTGAGAAATATAATAAATCTGCTGCTGATTATCAAACCGGCAGTAGCTGTTAACTTGTAACATGTACTTCGAACCTCTTGTGGACCACTATTTAGATGAAGAAAATATTGCTCCTTCATGTATTAAATAGTGTGGGCTAGTGTGAGAAAAATATATCTGGTTAGAAGAATCTTTACATTTCCCCCTAAATGTTAAGGCATGGTGGGGCCACAGCCCACATGACAGATGTAGTCTCAGCACAACGTATCCTCAAGTGAAATTATAGATTATTTAATTATAATATAGACAGAAAATAACCATCTGGCATGAGGAGTTTTTGGTTGAAAATTTGAAATGTGTTGTAAATAGGATATTTGGTCATTACATGGCAGAATCAGATGTCATCAAATAATTCTGAGTAGAGTCAGTAGACAGTTATTTCTTTTTCAATTTTAGTGGGGGGTACTACATAGGGTCTATGGAACTCTAACCCAATTCATATTATAACTGATCATCCTGAGTCAGTGAGTGTCTCATGTCATGCCATTCAGATGATTTCATCCATAACATAAAGTTTAATAACTTTTAACTTTACCTTCTGAATTAAAAAAAATATGATGGTCCTGACTCCTGGGTTGTTCAAAACTAACTGTCTTTATTCAGAGAAAACTTGGTCCACTTATTTTAAGGCAAAAACAAAAGATTTGCTTCAACGAGTGTAAAGTCAAGACAAAAGATTATGGTCTAGATCTTTTCAATACTTTTCCAAGCAGACAGATATTTCTCTCTCTATCACTCAGTCTCAGAATCAGCCACAGCCCATTTGTCACATTTGCAAACTAGTTTTGGGTGTTCTTAATTATTGTTGACAACATTTTTTGGACTCTGTGAACGGGTGAAGTTCTAACGGTTTAGAGGTCTAGTGTTACATTAAACTCAGCCCCAGCTCAGGCTTTCATTTAAATTTAAATTTTACATTGTTATTACCAGCTGCTTTGTGATTGTGTTTCACTTGGGGATCTGCTAAACTTGTTAAAAGTTTGTTTATTAAGGTTTAAACTTAAAAAAAGGACACTGAAAAGAAAGTCTGAATCAGTATCAACTTTCGACAATTATGAAGGGGTGACCAAAGTTCGCGCAGATTTTAGAACAAATTAGAAAATGTGATATTCGATCCATGTTTTCTCATATTCTACACAAATTTATTTATTTTAATTACTACCAAATAGACGGCAAAGTATTTTACTACCAATTGGTTCAACTACAACATTTATCGTCGAAGGATTTCGGAGATATCGCGATCTAAAAATTCGATGTCCGATCGTGCATGCGCGCTGCATCTAAAAAAGTCATAAAAACAACGAGACCTAAGTTCACGCACGGGGGTTTACAGCTGATTTATACAAAAATACGATCCATCAAAAATAAGGTAATTTCATAATTTGCAAGGCAAAATATCATACAACCAGACGGTACCACTTATTACTTACAATTTTGAGGATATCTGCTCTCAAAATGAAGATTTCCAGACCCTTATCGGTAAGTTGGTAATTTTTCGGAACGGACGCAAATAACTGCAAAATGTGCCGATCTTTTGTCAATATTTTCACAATTTCGCACCCAATTCCAAAGAAAATTTCATTTCTGGGTAATTTTATGATCCTCTTTCCATTGGTGATATCAGATTTTCGAAATCTTACCGATTTTTTGAGAAAGCGAACTTTGGTCACGCGCGAACTTTGGTCACACAGCCATACTCCAAGTCTCCAACCAAGTGTCAAGTCACTGGCACCTGCACTCACCCTGACACGACACCCTGGCTGTACTCAATCTGCAAACTGATATCAGTCAAATATTTTGACATTTTTGCAGAGATGCCAAAGTCTCAAAATATCAACAGTTCTAAAACAATTCATATTTGTTTTGTGCATGCTTATGATGCTTGTCACTGTCTCCTCTCAACATCATAATCATTAATCATAAGACATAAGACATGATTATTACATTAGTGACTAAATTATAGTGGGTGAAGTTCTGTAACTAAATCGTCCTGTTTGTATCGAATAATTCCTTCACAACGTCAATCTTTTGAATGACACTAACGGCGAGTTGGTCAGTAATTTACCTCCACGTCCCCCATTGTGACTTTGTGAGCAAACCCAGTTTGCATTGTATTGTGTTCGTAAGCATGAACTGACTGCAAGGCGAGATCGCGAGATGAGGGCGAGTCTTCCAGCTCTAAGAATGCGATTAAAATTGACTTATAAATTGGATACATATCATAATTCGCCTAAATTACTATAATGTACATAACAATCTTATATTTACCGTAAGAAAAATATCCAGATGTCGTCCAGTTTAGAGTCAGTAGAACTTCAAAATCTATGCTTGATCGGCGAGTTGAAACTGCGTGCTACGTAATCAGGTGCATGTTGTCATTGAATGCATGTAAATTGAATTGCATACGGTGTACGTGTACGTACGTGTATATCATTTTTTGTAAAAGCCGCGGCGGTTCGAAAACACCAATCAACATCGCTCATTGCAGTCACGTACACTCAACCGTCTCGGATTTATCCAATGAACGAGAAGGTAGGCGGGGTCTAATGGCTTAACACTGTATAGCTTCAATCGGAAGGTGGCGGTCTTTCAAAAGTATTTGCAGAGCAAATTTGCGCCGTACAAAATTATTCAGAAAACTATAATAAATGTAACTGTATCAGCCTTTTAATTATTTGATTTCAAAGACGTGTATTTTACCTGAAACTTTGTGTAATCACGCTCAAGTAAAATTCTTCAGTCTTATATATCTTTTTTTAAATATCCCCCCCCCCAAAAAAAAAATCCCTCGGTACATAGATCTAGACCTAATGTAACAAAAAAATTAGTAGTAGTGCATGTACAAGCTTAGCATAGTATAGCTTTTGGGGTCCCAATTTGGATCATGTTTGTTCGTCATGATTGCTATGTCTGGTGTTTCTTAAAGTTGATGTTTATTGATTTTAAAAACTAACTTAATTTCATTATTGCAAAGTTGAAACGTTGATTCGACAAGGTTATCAAAATTCAATGCTTGGAAACATTCGAAATAATGATTAGATGCAACGTTGGGTAGTTGTTCTCTGAGAGTATTTTGTAAATAGTTTTATATATTCCATATTTGTTGTTGTATTCATAAATAAGTTATCTTTGTCACATCATATGAGGGGGCCTTAACTTAACAAGCTGTGCTTCAACCAAGGTCTCCTCGTCTTCCTTTGTTCTACATTGTACTGTTATGATTATACTCTATTATATTTTGTCACATGTGTTTTCTGGAAGACAAATAAACTTGATACTTGATACTTGATAAAACGCTTAAATACAGCCCCGGCATAGCACCTGAAGAGCTCCCCGAACGCTGCTGAGATGCGTGAGATCACAGTATGGACATGACTTGCACAAGCAGACGATGTCCCATGACATCTCACACATTTTCAGTGCCTGTGTTTTCATCTTTTCTTGAGTTCTTTCTCTTACTCCACTACCGTCAGGCTAAATGTATAATCTATTGCCTCACTCTTAACCCCGCACATGGTTTTATTTTGATGACAAATGCAGCGATACAAAAATAAAGGAATTTGTCGCTTGTAAACAAAATAAGACGCCATTGAATATTCAGCTGGACACACCGCGGTATGTTCGGCGTTTCAAGAGGGAACAAATGCCGTCCTCAACATCGTTCCGGGGGTTTTCAATTCGAAAGTCTGGTTTCTTTGACTGTTAATTAACCCCTATCCTGTGTATTTACAAGCAAAAGATTTTAGTTATCGGAATCCATATCAATTCCTTCGCGCTCCTTTTGGGAGATCAACCGACCCGCGCGCATTTTATATTACATGACATATGGTAAAATTCTCGACATCTTTTTACACTTTTCTTTACCATTAAAAATCGAAATTGAGAATAATATCCTCAATCGAGATATGAGAAGAAGGAAACATTTCCTTTACATTCCATGTAAAACCATGCCCTTACTTGAAAAAAAACCTCCGTCACTTTGACGTTGAACTTTACAATCCATTTAAAAAAAATTACTCTCTCATACACAATGTCAATGGATCGGTCGCACTGTGCTCGATTGCCTTTCAATAAACCAATCTTTAACTTTGCAGCAACGCGTTTTGCGTCAAATTTGTAAATCCTCAATCACAGACAATGACATATGATACGTAAGCTTTTCATACATATAAATTTCATTTTGATTGATTCATTTTTAGCTCCGTCATTTTTCATGTCAAATCATGCTTCATGTCCCATTTTAGAAGCCCGACCCAGGGTTTTGTGCCAGCTAGCCGTACGCATGTACGTAATGCTATGCATACACATATCTGAACATGCATAAGTACAGTACATGTACACACGCAGCGCAGCGCGTACGAGCGCACTGCACTGCATTTCATTGGGTCAGTACCATTATGAAAATAGGGTAACAATGAGTGGGATGGGTTTAGTGCCGTCACAATAAACTTGCGCATTACACGGGTACGTATAATTAGAGCAATTTATGCACCCCCAAGAAATAATGAATACAGCCCGACCTCTCTACACACAGAACTGCACAGATACCGCTCAGTCCGGTCAAGGCGGTACGCGTAGCGTTAAACTGCCAAATTTACAGAAATTGTGAGGAGCGCTTTTGCTATGAAAGGAATTGATATGGGGTCATATCCCCTTTTGAATGGTTTGACATGCCATCACATTTATATACACTAAACTCATTATAATTTGACAAATAAAAGCTTTGCAATTATGTTCATTCTCTATGGGATGTCGTCTGCTTGGGCAGTATTGGTCCATATAGTGACGTCATTAAAACATCTTTATTTTTCCGGCGAATCTCTCGTATATCCCAGCTGCTATGCCGGTGGTTGTATTTGTATTTTATAAATCACCCGATATGTAGTTGACCTAAAACTTGTACGATGGCCATCTGTTAGCTTACCAGTTTCTAGTCATACATTAGTTGACATATTTGTGATTTTTCTTTGAAGTTCAACTTTAATAAAATGAACTGAACTGTTTATGGGCCGAAGAATTTTCCTTCATTTAGAATTTAAAAAAAATATATCATACAAATAAAGGGGAGCATACCGTGTTTCGGAAAGTGTTTGCAATGTGATAGCAACCATCATCTCCGAATTAGCAAGTATAATTATAAAACCCATTATAATAATGGGTTTATATATCCGCTGATTCTGAGGTAATTTTGTTTGTTTATCATTAGACCGATTTCTTATATGTATCGTTAATTTAAAAAAATTATAATTTAAAATAAATAAAACAAATATACTGCAATAGTGAAATATAACTTCATGGATGCGAGGAGGGGGTGTCAGCTACCCCCCCCCCCTCCCCCGTTGAATGTTGCCAGTAGGCCCCACGCCCATACACCAAAGACGAAGAAAACCATGCAGTCGATTAAGCGAATTCATAACTAGAATTATTATCATCAGTGCCACAATGTGTATATTGAGTAAATTATATTCATGAGGCTCAATGGTGTAGACAATTTGAGCCGGTTGCCCCAAAATTGAAAAGCTGGCTACGCCATCGTAAAACAACAGAAGGTGGTGGTCAGTAACGATTCTAAAGGGGGGGGGGGGGCTTGAGGGGCTCAAGTCCTCCCAATATTTTTTGAAAGCCCCTATAATTTCACGATTGCATGCCTAAAACAATTCAAGCGATGCCAATAATTAAAAAAATTAAAATAAGGATACAGCATCATTCTTTCCATAAGGGAGATTACCTGTCTTGCCACCTTCAAAAGATCCCTCAAAACTTTCCCCTTTTGTGTGATCTTTTTTATGCGAGACAGTACATTTTTTGTCCTCTTTTCATTATATTTGTATTTGTAAGCGCTATGGTACTGATTGTTTTTAGCGCTCCTAAATATTCGATATTATTATTATACCAAGCCAGGGGCGTAAATCCGTACCGAGGAGTGGGGGGGGGGGGGGGGGGGGGTGATCGGCGATAGCCATCACATACTACACGCCAGGCGCGTACGCAGGATTTTTTTCAAGGGGGGGGGGGGTTAACATTTATAAATCGGGCCGAAAATTTCGCAACGAATAAGCGGGGGGGGGGGGGGGTGGGGGGGTAAGAGGACACTTTTTTTTTTTGGGGGGGGGGTCTCCAAAAATTCGCAACGACTCAGCCGACCGCTGAATAGGCATTTTTTTCAGGGGGGATGATATCAGGGGGATGTTTGTACAGGCCATCCCCCCCCCCCCCCTACTTCAAGCCAGGGGGGATGCAGCCCCCCATCCCCCCCGGGATATACGCCCCTGTACCAAGCCCCAAGCTCTCCACACTAAGTTGTTCTAGAATCGCTCTTGAGCAGTGATAGCAATAATAACCATTACCATAACATTGGGGAGATGATCTTCCTGATCGAAACCTAGAAACATTTAAAATGTTTTCAAAAACATGATTGAAAAAAACTATGAAAAATCAACCTCAGGCAATATAGCCTTGAAGTAGACCTATTACGTAATCTGAAAATAATAAATAATTTCTATGGAATATAACAAGGTATTGAGTCTCTGACTTGTTTTCTCTTCGACTTGTATATTTGGATGTCCAAGCGAGATGTGAGTGTGAAAAACAACAACAAGTAATTAAATAAGAAAAAAGAACAAGAAGAAAATCTATTAAAGAAAGAAGAAAGCAAATAAACAACAAACAGACAGCGGACAGACAAACAGACAGGCAAACATGCACACATACAAACTTCATAGGGGGTGTCAGCTCCCTCACCCCCGTGGACATTTTGCCTGTAGGCCCACGCCAATAAAGCAAAATTGAAGAAACCATGTAGGCCTAGTCAATAATAAAGCAAATTCACAATATAGTAATCATCACTGCCACAATTTCAATGAGTAGGCCTAAGTAATATTGATAAGATGATGCTCATGGTGTAGACAATTTGAGTATATAGGCTGCCCCAAAATTGAAAAGCTGGCTACACCACGGTAAACCAACAGGAGGAGGTGGTCAGTAACGGTTCTATAGATGGGGCGGGGGGGGGGGGGGTTGAGGGGCTCAGGTCCTCCCAATATTGTTTGCAAGCCCTTATAATTTCACAATTGCATGCCTAAAAGAATTCAAGCGATGCCAATAATTAAAACAATTTAAACAAGGATACAGCATCCTTCTTTCCATAAGGGAAATTACCTGTCTTGCCATGCAAAGATCTCTCAAAACTCACCTTTCCCCAGTGATCTATGGGATCTACATTTTTATTCATTTTTGTTTAAAGACACAGGGCCTATAAGATAGTGAAGGGGGTGGTAGGGGGGGGGGGGGGGTGCTGGCGGCCAAATTGGCCTTATGATGTGGATCAGCGCCTATGTAACATTTTTATATATATCAAAAATCCACCCCTCTCTTTCTCTCTCTCTCTCTCTATTATTTTTTATTTATTTTTGCATTAACCTAGGTGGGCACATGCCCTTATTTTATAAGCATCCAGGAATTAACCTGCAGGAATAGTCTTTAATTTGTTCATACTGCGGGTAGAAATTCAATTATTACAACCTCAAGTCCGAAACACGATGACAATAAACATGGACAAGAAACAACAAACAAAAGCAAAACAAAAGCAAAACAAAAGCAAAACAAAAACAACGAAAACAAAAACATAACAAAAACAAAAACAAATCAACGAAAACAAAACAAAAACAAACAAACAACAACACTTTTTTCCTTCTTCTGTCGTATGTATTAACAGGGGGTTAATTGATATAGGGATGCCCTGTTCCTGTGTTCCATATTCCATCATCCCTTTGAGCACCCTTTGGCCATTTGGCCCCCTGTGGGTGATGCAGTCCGGACACCTACTGACTCGTACATCGGGGAACCCAGAGCCACTCTTTCCTCCATCCTCATCGAATCGGGTGAGCCGCGCTCCGCAGCGCAGCATCGCAGCAACCTTCTCACTGCACCACTGGCTGCGCTAGCGATAGCGCTATTAAAGCCTTCATTGTGTGTACGCATTCTGCTATTCATCCGTATTCCTCTCCTACCAATCTTATGTTTGACGATTCGATGTTCCGTTTTATTCATCTTTGCAGCTATATATGGATTTTCCTTGCTATGGAGCGCTGAATCAATGCACGTGAGTCAATTGCCTTTGATTTGTCTAGTTCTATGACTCAAATAACATTCACAACTACTCAAACATGGTAAAGAGACCCTACTGGTACAGCACAGTGGCACCCCAGTACGTGCCGTGCGGGGATGTGAGATGATGCAATTTTGCTCATTAGGGTTTTGATTACCAGCGTCATGGTTTTTGTGCATATTCTTTTTGCATATACTTTATATTTGCTGCATATACTTTTTGTTGCAAGAGTCAATAAATTCTATTCTACTCTAGTTGAAATTTGAAGCTGTTGTAAAAGTAAGCAAGATAGAGAGAGAGAGAGAGAGACAGGGGCGGGGGGGGGGGGGGGGGGGTGGCAAACAAAAATAGTAATGGAGAGAAAAAAAAAGGAAAGAGAGGGATAGTTGTGGGGCATGAGGATATTACCATCCCCACATAGATTTGCCATCATTGGAGAAAGATGGATGACCCCACTCCTATTAAATATGTGTCCGTAAATGGGTATAGTCTCGTAAGTGCTATAACACTATTGACTCTTAATTAATTGTGTTTTTTAAATATATATAATAATTAAAATTGGAATAAGATTCATTGAGAGTTGAATTCTGAAGAAATAAAGTTGAACCCGGTCATAGTGTAGAGTTGAACTCTCAAGGATTTTTGTTTGAATTGTTTTCATTATTATTGGTATATCGCCAATTCGCCATAACAGAAGATTATGCAAATTGGATTTACCTGTTTTATATATATTTTTATACTATCATATTGCATTTTTACCCTTTTCCTTTTGAAAAGAAAAGAAAAAAAATGTTGTAAAAAGTATTACAAGGAATTCTATTGATATTCATCTCTTTATTATATTCCAAAAGACATTTAGTAGTATATTACAACTGTTGCCATTCCTGGTTACCAGTAGGCCTATTGTAATTTCGACTTTTGCACCCAATTTAATTAGTTATCTTTGTTACACTATAATTTTGATTTTGTTATCCATTGTTATAAAAAATTGAGAATGATCCTATTTGTTAGGATTATAATCAATACAATTTGAATTGAATTGAATTGTAGTTTTTTGCTTTGAAAAAAGGCAGGGGGGGGGGGGGTATGAGCGCATCCAGCGCACCCACTTCCAATAGGCCTGCAGAAAGCCTATCTTTATGTATATTTTTTCTAAATTATGCATACCTAAAATGAAGTACTGGAGTCAAGGCAAGTGTGCAACTTCTAAGTATAAAAGGAACTACCGGTAGTATGAATAGCATGTACAGGACCATACTAATCAAACCGTTGGTGAAGTACAGTTAACCCTGAGTGTACCGACGCAATCGAAACCGAAACAGAAACAGAATAAATCTTTCAAGTTTTAGACTAGATACAAATACAATTTAGGCATAAGGATGAAATATTCAATCGATGTTATACAATTCACTCCTAGATTTTATTTAATCAAAATTAATGATTGGTCAAACACAGTCACATGTGATTAATTTACTGAGACTATATCCCATGTTTTTTCATGAAAAGGTATGTAATAGTTTCTAGTACTATATCCTGCCATATTTAAGTATGCAATGTGCAGCAGTGTGCACTGTGCATAGAGGTTCAGTGTGTAGTCTCTGTGTATGCACTAAAGTACCAGTAATTATAAGCCTATTAAACTTTTGACTCTTTTTGTCAGCAATAATGACATGACGATGAAACAATCTTGAAATTACTTTTTCTTTTCACATCAAATAACAAGGATGCAGGAGTTTTGTTATGTAATGCAAATGATGCATGTTATCATTCGTTCATTATCAGACAATCTATCTACTCTCATGCTTTGTGCATGTATTATACTCGGCCTGATGGCTTTGTACAATAGATGCATAACAGCCTCAACTTGAGTGCAGATAGATCGTATAATGAACTCATTCACATGCATGATTGCATCATTTGGATATTTATATTTGTTATTCTGAGAGAATTTCAATGAAAAGATCAAGTTTACCTTGGCTGGGACAGTTCTAATTAGGCCAAATAAAAAAAAAAACATGTTTAGCGTCCTGTTTTTTCGAAAAATAGGAAGGAGGAGGCCCTTTTCATTTTTTATTTTTTATTTCAAAATGGCCGCTCGGTACATTTTCCCTGACAGTCGGGGCTATTTTTTTTCAAGAAGGCCGCCGACAATTTTTTTTTTTTTTTTAAATCAGAAATAGAGCCATTTTAGCAGTGTTTTTGATGTTTTTTTTCTTTCAAAAAAAAAAAAATTAAAAAAAAAATTTCAAAAAAAAAAAAAATTAAAAATTTCAAAAATAAAACAAAATAGGAGGCGGCCCCCAAAAAGGAAGCGGGCGGGGACGCTAGACATGTATATTTGTTTAAATGGCCTTAGCAGTGGTAGTCTTCTGCCTTAGTATTGTTAATCGTCAATCGTCATTATTAGTTATTTTATAGTATTAGTACAAGAATTATTACTATTATTGTTATTACCATCAATTATATTATTATTATTATTATTATTACCTAATACTACTTCTACTACTACTACTACTACTACTTCTACTACTATACTACGACCACTACCACTACCACTACTACTACTACTACTGCTGCTACTACTACTACTACCACTACTAGTACCACTACCACTACTACTGCTGCTACTGCTACTACTACTACTGCTGCTACTGCTACTGCTACTAATACTAGTCTACTACTACTACTACTACAGCTACCACTACCACTACCACTACCACTACCACTACCACTACCACTACCACTACCACTACCACTGTTGTTGTTATTTGGTATAATCAACGTTTCATTCTTTTTTAGAATATTTACGCCTTTCACCTTATTTCTTCTTTTTTTCTACCACTACCACTACCACTACCACTACTATATGTAGGGTTTGTGATGGTGATTCACAGTGACAAAGCCTTCCTTGCATCCATAGCTCCCTAGAGTTAGATCCATGCAAAAATGCTTGAAAATTCAATCTTATCTTGATTATTATCTTGGGAACTCGCCCCCAATATCATTTGATACATGTTCCATGTACGGTGGTTGTAAAATGAGCCAATGATTTTTGCAGTCATTCCGATAAGGCCTGTGTTTTAATACAGTATATAAGTCCATTTTCCCGATCACTCTTCGAGCTCAAATTCTGGGCACAATTTAATCTCTTCATTACAGCTGCTCTATTAAACCCGTTATGTAACAAAGACCCATAGGAACATGTTATACATTTTTGGATGGGTCAATTAATCTCATGTATGTTGATGTTGAACAAGAGTTTTACATCTTTTTACATCCACATTTTCATCAGCTTCAAAGGTCTAAAGCGTCAACTTTGATAGACAGAGAGCTGCTTGTGTTGTAAAACAGCATTGGACTCGATCTGCGAAAGCAGAGTCGCCATTTCTCTGCAAGGTTAACCAAGGGTCACATCATTGAAAGACTTGTTTGCGAGTGCTAATGAGCTCATTAGCTCTGTAGTGAATGATTAACTGAGGTGTAATAATATTCAGTGTCCGTGCACTGTTTCACCAATAGCACCTATTCTTTCAGCATAGGAACCGGTATAATGACATCTACAAATGTATCGTTAGAAAAGGAATGTACTGCTACACTTCTACAGTAGCAGTATATGGGGTTTATTGCCGTTTGGTCTACAAGCAGTTTGTCTATTACCCAAGGGGTCTATTCCCATATATGGTCTACCCCAGCCCATCTATTATCCACATGGTCTAATAATCATTTTGTCTACTTATCACTTGGTCTAATGACCATGTAGGCTAATAGTAATTTGGTATAATTTCCATTTCGCCTAATCTCCACTAATTCTCATACCCAGTTGGTCTAATGCCCATTTTTTCTACTATCCATATGGTCTAATAATCATTTAATCACAAATAATAATCATCATCAAATGATTATTACTTAGACCTTTGGATGGAAGACGAAATGTGCCTTAGACAAACTGGTTATTAGACTAAATGAACAATAGACCAAATGGGTAGTAAATGAAATAATTATTAGACAGTGTGGTACTGTGTATAGTAGATAGGCTGAGCGTAGTCCACATGGAAATAGACTAATCGAGTAGTAGACAAACTGGTTGTAGACCAAACAGCAATTCACTGTTTATGGTACAGGGCTCTAATAAATGGAGCTTTTGTGCTCCAAGTTGAGTTTGTATGAACAAACCCTTGTCAGTTGTAATTCGTATCAGAGTGTGGGAACTCGAGCTTTAAGACTCTCTCCCTCGCCATTTCCCTACTTCTTGATTTCCTCGTAATTTCTCGCTTTGGTCTTGCTACATTTAGCCAGCCAGCCTGGCTTCATTCATTGAATATTGTATTGTAACCATATTTTCATGTGCATATTAAAAACAACATGCCTTTGGTATATGTTTTGGTTCAATCTTGTTCACACTATTCAATCTCATTGTAATTCAACCATTATGAGTTCTTAAACTTTACGTGTTGATGTTTTTACACCAAATAAATAAATAAATAAAATAAATAAATGTATTCAAATTTGTAAATTATAAAAGCATGTATTTGGGCAATACTTTTTTTTTTAGCAGATGTCAAAACAATATGTTTACTGGTCAAAAAGGGTTATTTTGGTTAAATTATATGAAAATCTAAATTTTGTGAATTTTGAATCATATGCGATAATCTCAGTATAGAACAAAATTGTCATAGTCTTTGTATTTTCATACTTTTATATGTTGATCAATAGCCGTTTTTTTTTGTAGAATTAGCATGGTTTAAAAAAAGTACCCGGTGACCGTAAAATTCCAACATAAATTTGCATACAACAATTATAAAAGGAATAAAAAAGGCATACCGATATATCTTTTGTAAAAGAAGAAACTCTTGTATAAAGTGCCGTTTTTAATACAATAACATGTATGCTGTCAATTTTAAAATTAAAACAAAATCAGAGGATATTTATAATTTCTGACATCAAAAAATCAGATTGTTTAAGTCGATGTTATTTGATTTTGTTAATACAACATAAAAACTGCTCTAATAGGATAGAAAAGACTTTTTTTCATGACCTTAGTAATATTGAAAAGAATTCTGCTATTGTAATCATTTTTGCTGAAGTGTTCAAATGCCAAGGAACTCACCTTTCAAATGGTTTGAGAAGATACAAATTAGTTTAATATTGCAGAATACCATTTTATTGTGTATCGAAGGTTCATCATAGTTAAGAGAGAGGGGGAGAGAGACAGACAGAGACAGAGACACACACACGTACACATAAAGTCTCTCTCTCTCTCTCTCTCTTTAGAAACCTTATAAGTATTATTTGCAAGGCTAAAAATAAAGGACTGTAATTGAGGTATTGTGTGAGCTTCTCAAATGAAATGAAAGTGGATACTTACCTTAATCTACTGATTTTAAGTAACTGATCTTAAAGTGTTTCTAGGATGGAAGTGAAATGGTATTGACTAGATACATTCGCTTGTTGTTCTGTCTGTTTTCTTTATATTGGGTGTAAATTTGAATTTTCCTTTAAAGGTACTATGTCCCTTTTGCAGCCAACCTCAAATTCTGTAGAACTTTGCAGGAATTATGAATATGTCATGTATGTCCTACAGTGTATATGTGAAATTTAAACGTTAGCAGTGTCCTCATATTCAAATTATGCAAGGAAACCTGTTTACTTGCTAGACTTCACTGTACACTATTGAGTGACTGACTGGCTTTTTTTTCTTCTTTGGTAATAACATACATGAAAAGAGTTGTAAAGGGTACATGAGCATTAGTCTACATCAATAACCCACTTCTTGTGATGGCCAAGATTAAACTGATTGAATCTTTGCGCAGCATAAAACGTATGACCATTCGGTACAATTGTCTGAAAATCAAGACTATTACTTTTGGGCTCTATAGCCCTAAAGTCTATTTGACAACTAATAGTCGTTATTTTCCCACTTGAAATAATTTTCAAGCCCCACCTTATTTATGGAAGTTATAAATTAGTATTATCTTTCAAATGCAGTTGGAATTTAACTTTTTCATTTTTTTGGCCTGCAAATGGGACATAGTACCTTTAAAGTAAGAAGTATTTTACTCATTACATTCTTTTAGTTATCTTGGTATCATCCCCCCTTTGCATCAGCACTACAAAATATAAGACAGTATCTAGATGGTATCCTTATAGAAAATTTAAACTTAAAACTTCTGCATAGATTGGCATTCTGCAATAATTTACAGGGTCTCCTTCACTATTTTATTTCCAGAGTCTAGATTGAAGCTCAAATTCAGGGTTTTTCATCAAATGTGTAACAAGTTATGATTATTTATATATTTTACCTTTAGAAAAAATAAACAATGTTATTTGTGAATTAAATTACCAGGCTTTTGTAAAATGTCTGGGATGTATTTTTCTTGAAGCCTAATTGATGAACAAAATAATTACCCCGATGACTAAACCAAATTTTGATAGCACCCTTAAATTACTGAAACATCTTGGTAATCAATTCACCCCAAATTCCTTGACGAGGGAGGTATGCTGTGTGTGTCCCCCTATAAATAGGCCATATATAGTTCTCTTGCATATCATTTTCTCCTTTCCTGCCAGTCACCACTGTTTCTGCATTTCTCTTTCAGCGTTTCTCTTTCAGCGTCTGTGAATGGGAGCAGAGCCCTTTTTTTAATCCCTCATTTAGCAAGTGCATTAACACAGAAGATCTCATGTGCCAATGTACTGAGAAAATATCACCATGGCAACGACAGAGCCAGGGCTTTTGTGATTTGCTGTGTGAGGCAGGCATGGAAGAGTGAGTGTGTGGCATGATTGCTAAGGGAGGGATTGATGGGGGCTGCATGGTGCGGACAACATGGATGATTGGATGGAATAGGCAAGATGTTTACACACTCGTTTAGCAGATTCTGAACGGCTCAAACAGTGCCCTAGCTACCTCCGCCGTGTGTATGTGTGGGGGGTGAGGGTTTACATGATACAGCAGTGAGTGTGTGTGGGTGCATGTGTGAGCGTGCGACACACACTGGATGATGCAGCTCTGCGATGTTGTGAAGGCTTCTCTCATTGCAACGAATGGAAGTGGAGGACAGATCGTGCAATAGTTCTGTGCAAATGCAATTTAGTGTACTGTTAATGTGGTGAATCGGTCTCTGAAGAATTGGTCCTGGCCACATTTGGTGGAAATTTTTCGATTGTTGAGCCGTTGGGAAGCATCAGATGAGATTTTTTTGGGGGTGATTTTGAAGATTTAAGGATACTATCTTATCTGTATTTTTGACATTGTTTTCGCAGATGGGGAAATCACATAGTAAGTAGAGCCTAGTAATAATACTAGTAATTAGTATACTTATTTTAAGAAAATTGCATTGTTGTCATATGCATGGATAGTACACATGAGTATTTATTTGGGCATACGTTATTTCCGACTACTAAACAGTTTAATTAAACATTTTTCTTGTGCCCCCCCCCCCCAATATATTCAATGGTGGTTTATTTCTAATTCGATACCAGTGATTTACAAATGTTGCAGAAGTGACATGATTTTCTGTTTTTTGTTCTCCTTCTTCTTCTGCCCAAAAAAATGTTTTCTCATTACGCCCCTGCTAGACAGTTTGATTAAAGGTAAAGACCAGTTATGGTCATGCGATTGCATTGTGAAAGAAACGTTGTGGAATCGATCAGAAAAGGTTGATCATCTAGCATCTAGCATATGCAAGGTTCTGGAATCATCAAAATGATAAGAAATTTGGCCCATTCTTCGTAAAGTTACAAGCACTATACACAGAAAGATGTATATGGGACTACCCTATATCTCTCACAGTCCATGAGAGAAAAAAAAATTACCAAATATATGAATTAGTAGGCAGTTTCCCGGCAAATTTTGTATCATCATGTATTAGTCCAAACATATTCTTTCACATGATTGGTAATGAGAGCTTCCATTTCATTTTTTGAAATTGGGGCGTTTCCAATACTGGTCGCGATCTTTACCTTTAATAAATGCAAATTTTTTCTTTTTATAATAACTGGAGGCAAACACAATGCACATGATGAGGTATTGTTGCAGACTTACATACAGAGACAATTACTTGCACACAATGAACTATCAGCACATAGCTTGCTCAATCAATGGCGGAGATGTACATGTACATGTAATAGTTTTTGAGCAGATAAGAGATTATGTTGTCTTGGCTATCTTTGAAGAGCACTTTGGAATAAAAGATTCATGATAAGGCCAAAAAAAAAAAATTGTTTGGTTGTCCTCGATTGCTTTTCTGGAGTAGGGGCGGGCGGGCGGATTTTTTTTTCTTTTTTTGATTTTTTTTTTTTTGATTTTTTTTTTTTCCCCATTTTTTTTTTTTTTTTAATAATTTTTTTTCCATAAAAAAAAAATCATTGGGATTGTCAAGCATTTAAACAAACAAAGTCTATAAAACACTTTAATATGGTAAAAGACTAGTTTAATGTACAATGAATATCAAGACCAACACAGAAAGTATTTTGGGCTTTGAAATACAGCACCTTTTAAATCTCCATTGTACTACTTATATCTACTTGCGCCCTCTATGTAGCAAACAATGCCTAATCGGTGACCATTGGTCCCTCATGATCCTCTTTTTTTATGTTAACTGAGAGCTGATTTGATGAGATAACCACCTGTCCAGTGACCTTGCATGGTGGTCTAATCCCTCCTGTAAACTAGTACAGATGGGCTTTAAAATTGGTTTAAGAATGCTCAGAACCTGATTTGAATGAACGGCAATTTGACATAGAAAAATAAAAATGGCAAGTTTAATAAATACCTAATTGCGTACTGAAAAGACCAAACTGGCAACGGGACGCATTTTGATCCTTGCATAAAATGGTATGTTTGGCATTTAAGATTGCTCCCCGCAAAGAAATTACATTTAAAAAAAAAAAAAATTGAATAAAAAAAGAAAAAATGAATTAAAAAAAAAAAAAAAAATATAGAAAAAAAAAAAAATTACGAGCGGCCCGAAAATGACGAGCGGGCGGTCGAGGACAACCAAATGATTTTTTTTTTTTGGCCTAAGCATTCTAAAACTCAGGTTGACCAAGAGTTCATTTTACTTCAGTCAAAATAGATTTGCTTTCATTCTATTTCATAAGTATAGTGTACATCTAGGCTTTATGTACATGTACATTTTATGCCTGCACTTTAAATTAGTAATCACTATTCAAACCATCACTGCAAGTTCATGCATTTCATGGTGTGCAATGTTAAACTTATTTCTCACATTCTGTCGGCACTTTATGGCCCACTTTTTTCTTCTATTGCATTAACAATGTTGCTTGACGGCAGGAATTTCAAAGTGAATGAAATTGTAATGTTAAAAAAATGAAATCTTAGTGAGATTGTATTCATTAACTAATATTATATACCTCACTTAAGAAATCCAGCCATCTGATTGGTTGAACTGCATTCATAAACTTCAACTATTTCTGTAAAATTCCCAATAACCATGGTTATTGGGAAAATAGTTCAGTCTCCATGGTTACCCCATAGGTTTACATGTTAAAAAATGGTCTGAGCGATCGAGGATACCTCGTACGTGTGCGAAAAATTGGTCGGCAATTTCAATACAATTGAATCTTGATCGATCTTACCGACAATTTTATCTTGCATTGTTGACATGAAGACGAAAATAAACTTCCAAAAACAAAAAAACAACATCTGCCGATAGATCTTGATCTAAATTCGTGCCAATATGCATTGCAAAAGTAAAAGAAGGGCCTGTTTATATGGAGCAGCCGCGAAGCATCCTCCACTCAAAACCGTTTTCAATCCATTTTTATGTATATATAAGAAAAAACTACTAAATATTTAACAGAGCGCGATAGCCGAGCGGGTTAAGGCGCTGACTTTAGTTACATCACCTTTTGTACGCAAGAGTTTGAATCTCATCTTCGACAAAAGTTTTTTTATTTTTTATTTTTTATTTTTTAGTCTATTTTTTTTTGGCATATAAAAGTATTAATAACTGCTTTAATATTCGAGAAATAGTTGTTTTATTACGCTCTCGGGAAGGTTACAATTGGGCTATTGCCCTCGGCACGCCTCGGGTAATAGCACAATTCTAACCTTCCCTTGAGCGTAATAAAACAACTATTTCTCTCAAAGCAGTCATTAATACTATACTATTTTTTGAGGTACGAATATGGTATGGTTATTCCAGTTTTGTTATGTTACACTGTCATCCAGCCTTTACATTTGGATGTAAATATTTGTGATTGAATTGAAAAAGTAATGCTCAAGCTTTGGTCGAGACAGAGGAAGTTGACTAAGAAATAAAAAATATTTGCAAATTGGCGATAAATTTTCTAATTTGTTTCTTTTTATGTTACTGCGCATTGTATCTTTAAAAAGACTGTACGTTTCTTTCATCTTTAATACAGATCCCTGTGAACTGCATCGCTGAGACGGAGCAATATCGCAATGGGGACAGGAGCAAGCAGCGCTTCCTCCCGCTCTCCCTCCCCCGAGTTTGCCCAGAACCACCGCAACTCCATGCGCGGCCAGCATCTGGACGCGGACGAAAACAACCGAAAGAACTCGATGGCCATCTCGGTGGATAGGGACCGGTGGAAAGGACAGAAGGTTATTTGTAACGATGTGGCCCCTGTCGTGATCAGTAAGGACTGCTTCGAGGAATACCAGTGCCTCTTCCTTGCAGAGACGCAGATGGCCGTTGTGGGTGCCATCAAGAACGGGATGCCAGAACACAACTTGATACAGGTAAAGAGAGAAACCGGTCTTCTTCATTAAACAAAGTTTTCAATTTTTTCTTATCACTCATTGATTAGTGAATTCTCTCATTCCTCTTGTAGTTGATCAATCATCTGAACAAAATTATTTGTGTACAGCTAGAATGTATTAAATCAACCTATAAACCTTCGCCCTCTCTGTTTCCTAATGAATAAGGAGTATTAAGAAAATAATATGTTATTAAAAACTGTGGACTGAAGTCGGACTTTGGTTTATTTTATGCAAATGGAACTACAGGTACTAACATACAAATAGAAATACTTTGTGCTGATTGGTAGAGTTACAGTTAGTGGGTCCATTTGGTTTTTGTAAGCAATGGATTAATTTCATATAGGAGGAATTAGTCCTTGTATATTAATTTTGTTGGTGACATGCCATTGGTCTTATGCTAATGTAATGGTAGGATTAGGATCAGGCTTAGGCTAGTGTAGGGATTTATTTTGAACTTCTGAAACTCCCCCTCATATCCATGATTCATCCCTTTCATATTAATAGGTCATCCCTCATTCACATTCACCCTTTTCATCCACCATCCTTTCATCTGTCTATCTCTCTCTCTCTCTCATTGGTTTCAATGTTCACCTGATGCAGTCAAGCTTATAGTATAATTTACATATACTATGAATATTCAATATATACCCTTTGTTTATGTTTGAATATTCAAGAATACTTTGTGATGCTGATTTATACTTGTATGGGACTTTATGAATATTTATTGGTTTCTTCTACTTTGCATGGAATGTATGTGGAATGCTCCATAGCATGCTGTTATGCTTTGACACATTAAAACCTGGTCAGTTAGCCAGTAGTTATCAATCCTAGAACATGTCTGCTGGGCTGCCTCTGTGTTAAGAGTGCTAGGAATTAGTGTTAGAACCGCAACCCTACATTGGTGGCAGCGGTGTTTTTCTAGCCTCTTCTTCCCCAGAGCTTCAGGCAGCTTCATCCAGCGGCGGCTGATAGTCAAGGTTTTGGTTATCTTTTCATCCTGCTTCGATTGATGCAGTTACGTCCTGCTTCGTGAATTTGCTTCCTACTTCAGGTAATTTAGTTCACCCTTTTCGAAAGGCGCTGTTTCTACTGTGCTCCTGCCAATGTTATTTTTCATCTAGCTTCAGTAGAATTCTTCCTTCTTCGCGAATTCTTCTACATGCATAGTCTGAAGTTAGTGGCATTTCCGAGTGAATCAGTGGATTTGGATTCATGTTTTTCAGTGTAAAACCTGTATGGACTCAACACATTTCATAGTGGGTTAGATGTGTTCTTGCAATTTCAGGTTTGCTAATGCTTGCAATTCAAGACTGACTTTCAAGTATTACTGATTTTAGATATCATGAGTACATTTCGTCTAGACCTCCCTGAGGTCTTCACTGGAGAAGACGGTAGGAATTTTGGGCAGTGGGTACGAAGGCTGGAAGTAGCGGTTGAAGTTCTTCCCCAGACAGAAAGAAAACTGCATCTCATCCTCCCATCCAGACTAGCGGGTGCGGCATTCACAGTTTGGGAGAGTATTCCGAGCACAGAACAACAAGACTACAGTGTGGTTAGAAAGAAACTTTCTGCTGTTTTTGGGAATACTAATTATTTGACCACGTTCAAGTCATGTATCGATGCTCGGAAGCGGCAACAGAATGAGGTTTTGGAAGTTTTTGCGGCAGCAATTACGACACTAGTGGAGGAAGCTTTCCCTAATTATGACACTGCAGGAAAGGATGGGGAGAAATTTCGCAGATTTCTCGCCGGTATTGACAAACCCCTGCAGATAAGAATACACGAGATGGGTGCGACGTCGTTTAGCGAGGCGCTGGATGTGGCGGTGCGAGTGGAAAGAGCGAATCGGTTGGGGCAACCATCAGTGGCAACAGACTTTACTGTCGCGTCAACTTCTCCGAAGAGGGATGCCACCTCGGCGACGCTTGAGAAGGTCTTGAAACGGTTGGATGAGCTGGAGCTCAAGTTGGAGAGAAGCCACGCTACACCAGGACCTCAATATTCTGATCGTCGTCTCCAACCGTCGAGGTCGCCCAGTCCTTATGACCACCCGTCTCGGTCGAGTCGCCGATATTCAGATGATCATTGGCGCCAACCATCTCGGTCGCCTAGCCCATACCAACCACATCAACGACGCTTCAGGTCGCCCAGCCCCCTACGTCACCACCGCACTCAGAGCCCTACACATCATCGCACACTTCGCGGGTCAACCCCACCCAGGCGTAATGCATACGATGATGGTAGATCTGCTAGCCCACAACAGTCAAGATACTCAAACCAAGCTAACTGGCAGTCTTCACGTTCTGACGATACCCCTTATCATCAGTTGAACGGTGAACAGCAAAGGAAGGTTCGTTTCGATGACCAGGGAAACTACTGGTAGTTGGTGAGGAGAGTCACTCATCAACTTCACCACTCTTGACCAAACAGACTCAAACTGAAAACCAATCTCATTCTCCATCTACTTCGGCCGTTAATGATCATTCTTCTCCTTCACCTCCGCCACCGTATATTCCTGCAATCGTTGACAACTCATATATTTTGGCTTTTATTGACAGTGGTTCATTTATATCACTGATGAGTGCAGATTTCTACTACTCCATCCCAGAAGGCCAGCGAAGTATACTACAGAAGTCGACAACTCTGGCTTCAACGATAACCAGAGAAGGCATTGACATCATTGGCACAGCCTCTCCCACCATCCATCTTGGTAACAAAACAACCAGACATATGTTCAATGTTGCAAGGAACATAACTCATCCTTTCGTCCTTGGTTGGGATTTCATGTTCAAACATGATGCCACTCTATCTACTACGACATTCACTATGCCTGGTATGAGTATTCCACTGGTCGACCGTCGTCAATATCAAGTACCACTCAAGTGCAATGTTTCGCTGTTAGGAAAGGCGACTCTTCCTGGAATGAGTGAGGTACATGTCCAAGGTCGACTTATTCCCCCTCAGCCTGATGTGATTCCACAAGACTACGATGGAATCTTTGAGCCTTCCATCCATGAACATCTCCATGTAGCAGGTGCAAGGTCTCTATCTCGACCGCAAGATGGTATCATCTTACTCAGGCTGATCAACCCTTCATCTGAGACAGTACAGTTATCTGCAGACACCACCCTTGGGCAATTCTATTCTACTACTGGAGACAGTGAGGAAGAATATGAAATCATCGACAGTATTGTAGCTGGCACACAGAAAAGTTCGTCTTTTCAAGCTTCGTCGATGCTTCCTACTTCTAGTCTGTCCAAGACCGAGTATGAGTGTGCTGAAAGTCTACTCAATTCATACTCTGATGTTTTCAGCAGCACATCCGAGGATATTGGACAGACTAAACTCGCCTACCATGACATCACTACATCAACAGAGACACCAACTCGTAAAAGGGCATACAGGACTTCACCGACTATGAGAGTCGAGATCCAGAACCAGGTTGATGAGCTACTTCGTCGAGACATCATCGAGGAAAGTTTTAGTCCATGGGCAAGCCCCATCGTTATGGTGCGAAAGAAGGACAAGACTTACAGGTTTTGTGTTGACTACAGAGCTTTGAATGCTGTTACGGTACGGGATTCGCATCCGATTCCACGACAGGACGATTCTATCGATGCTTTGTCCTCCTCGTCCTACTTCAGTGTAATAGACCTATCTTCAGGCTATTGGCAGATCCCTTTGGATCCGAAAGACAAGGAGAAGACCGCATTTACCACTGGAACTGGCCTCTATCAGTTTAAGGTAATGCCATTTGGTTTAGTCAACGCGCCAATGACGTTCCAGCGAGTAATGGAAGCCGTCCTCCATGGTCTCCATTGGTCAACATGTCTTATCTACTTAGATGATTGCATTATACTCGGCAAGACATTTCACGATCACCTACACAATCTCAAGGAAGTCTTACAACGATTCCGAGAAGCCAGTCTCAAGCTGAAACCTTCGAAATGCCAATTTTTTCGAAAGGAGGTAACCTATCTGGGACATGTGATCAGTACTACTGGAGTTCGCCCCGATCCAGTCAACACCAAGAAAGTCTCATCCTGGCCTCAACCTAAGACTCCAACCCAAGTGAGAGCATTTCTAGGACTTGCCTCCTACTATCGTCGGTTTATGCCAAGTTTTGCTCAAGTAGCATCTCCACTCACTGACTTGACTCATAAAGGCAAGAAATTCATCTGGACTGATGATTGTGAGGAAGCCTTCAACCAACTGAAGTCGTCTCTCACAAGCCCACCAATCCTTGCGTACCCAGACTTCAACAACAAGTTTAGCTTAGCCACTGATGCTTCACAAGATGCTATTGGAGCCGTACTCTCTCAGTTGCAAGATGGTAATGACCGAGTGGTTGCTTTCTACAGTCGGAAGCTTACTGAGTCCCAGCGTAGATGGTCTACCTACGATAGGGAACTGTGGGCAGTTATCTCGTCAATCCGCCATTTCAGACATTATCTTAGGGGCCAAGAATTTAACATTCTCACTGATCATCGCCCTCTGTTGGGCTACAATAGTGTACCTATCCAAGACGATGCGACAGGACGGAGAGCACGATGGATTGTTGAGTTGAATGCATATTCTTTCACCATAACTCACAAGAAGGGCACTGCACATCAAAACGCTGATGCAATGTCACGTATGCCAGAAGATGTAACACACCCTGTTGGTATGGTGAACACACGCTCCTCTACCACTCAACCAGTCCAAGGATCAACCATTCCAAAGTCATCCAACTCGATGGCTGATAAAGCTCCTGAGAACTTTATCCTGGCTAACCATCATGCTGATTTACAGTATCATCAGCAACACGACAAAGACATTCAGAGTTTAATCAAGTACATCAAGGAAGTACGTCATCCAACAGTGAGAGAAGTTAGACGACAATCACCTCGGCTACGACGTCTCCTATGGCAACTCCCTCGTTTTGTACTTGAGAATGATCTCTTATACCGACGACGACAAGACAACTCAGGTTCGTCCTCTCTTCAGGTAGTTGTGCCAGAATCTCTTATCCCTCAAGTCCTGCAAGAGATACATGGTAATCCATCCTCTGGACACTTCGGAGTTCAACGCACACTACACAGGGCTGGATCTATGTGCTTTTGGCCATTCATGCACAAGGATATAACCGACTACTGCAGAACTTGTCCTGCTTGTGAGTCGATTAGATCTCCAAGTCCTAAGCACCAAGCTCCACTCCAGAGCATAAAGACCGATCACCCTCTTCAAATGGTTTTCGCTGATATAGCCGAGCTGCCTACTTCAAGAAGCGGGTACCACTATATTTTGGTTGTTGTTGATCACTTTAGTAAATACACCAATATTTACCCCATGCGAGACCAGACCGCCCAGACTGTGGCTGGACACTTATTCGAGGAATACATCAAAGAGCATGGAGTTCCTGAGTCACTACATACAGACCAAGGAAGACAATTTGAATCCAGACTAGTCCAGGATCTCTGCAAGAGGCTCGGCATTCGCAAATCTCGATCATCCCCTTACCACCCACAGGGAGCTGGCATCGTTGAAAGAGCGAACAGAGTTATCAAAGAACAACTTGCTAAGTACATAGCAGACCAAGGAGGTGACTGGGACAAGCACATACATCAATTGCAGCTAGCCTACAACACTAGTGTCCATACAAGCACTGGCATGACACCCTATTTCATCATGCATGGTCGTGAAGCAAGGACCCCAGCTAGTGTCACTTGTCCTATCATGACTCAGTCATACGATTCTCCTCAAGAGTATGTCACTGATGTGTGTTCCCGGCTAAGACAGGCTTTCCAACATACCAGACAGAAGGCAGAACAAGCTCAACTCAGGCAGAAAAGGGACTATGATGCGTCAACTAGGACCATCAAGTATGCACCAGGAGATCTAGTTTGGTTACACAATCCCGTCAATGCTAGACGCAAACTGGAGCCCAACTGGAAGGGACCTTTCATCATCGTCTCATCCTCACCAGATAACCTTAACTATCTGATAGCCGACATTCATAATGAAAATGCAAAGAAACTAGTTCATCACAACAGACTCAAACTCTTCAGATCTAGAGCTTTTCTACAAGGGAAAGGACCTTCAACTTCACGTCCTCCTTCAGGTAGTCAGAAAAGACCTGAAGTTATCCCTCCTTCCTCAAGTCCTCCTTCAAGTAATCAGGCAAGGCCTGATATAACTCCTCCATCTCAATTGGCATCTCACTCTTCAATAGAGATGCCATGGTCAACTAACACTCCAACACAAGCTGATCAGTTCCGGCCGCCAGAAGACCTCCAGGTTCCAGCAGGTCAACAACCAATCCACTCTGAATTAGGCAATTCTGACCAGCCATCTTGGTCAGAGGCGTCTAATGGACAGTCATCAACTCAATCATTGCAGCGACAGACTCGAGAGCGACAGGTTAACTCCCCAGACCATTTCCATAGACCAGGGCCCTCTAGAGAAAACCCTGATGTCAACCCCGATGTCAACCCCGGTGTCAACCCCGGTGTCAACCCCGATGTCAACCCCGATGTCTACCCTGATGTCAACGACCAGCAACACACCACTCAACCATCAGCTGGTGCATCAGCAAACCAACGTACACCCCGCACTATGCGAGAGGATACCACGACGCAAGAAGACACCACTACGCAAGAGGACACCACAACGCAGTTAACTCAAACTCGCTCTGGTAGACGCGTCCACAAACCGCAGAAGTATAGCGATTACCAAATGTGACTATTTTTCGATATTGCGTAGTATTAGACATTTCATTGGTCTGAAGTCGACATTTCCGTCAGAAGGAAAGAACGTTTCAACTGTCAACTTTCGGTTATGGAAAATTACAATATTTAGTGGTCATGAATGACAGAGACATTCAAACTCATTTGAGCTTTAAATGCTAAACTGGACTGTTCCGACTCTATGGACTCAGCAACAATTTTGAGCGGTTTTGATATTGAATGGACTGTGAATTTCATGAGTTCTGTACGGGTCAGAACATCAGAATTATGGACTGAGAATTTCGGGCGTTAGTCAGATAAGAATTGAAATGGACTGTAATTCCTTCTGCATTTCTCGCGAATTTTTGTTTAATTACAGAACTGCTACATGGGAGTTAAATTTATGTGTGTGTAATTAATGATTGATACACTGTACATCATATGGACCATTGATTGTTAACAATTTGGAGAAAGATCCAAAATAGATTGGTATATTGTTCGTGTTCATATATTGCAACTTTTGCAAGATACGTTTTTACATCTGGTGATGGAAATGCCAAATTGGAATATTTTTCTTTATTTGTATTCATAGCATTGGGAATTCTTGAAGTTAAGACAAAACCAAGAAAAAATATGGATTTTCTTAATTTTGCATGCGTCTTGACAAAGTAAATGGAAAGTTGTTGATTGTCAAGAGAGAAATATCATTATTTTGGTAGTTGGTTAAAAAAAAAAAAAAAGACGGAAAAAAAAAGAAATTGTGATTGTTTATAGTCTTTGTGTGAGGATATGTTTGTATTTTGTATGGTCGATCCAAATATTTTTGACAAAAAGAAAGGAAAAATATTACATTTGAATGTGACCACTTCTCATGCATTATGTAATATTCAGAGGTACAATGTTATTGAAGGGTACGGGATGTTTGAACTGATAATGTTTTTTTTTTTTTTGTGGATTTAATCTTTGCTAGCTACAAGTGACAAAGCAGGCGCTGGCTCAATCTCAGTTGGAAATGTTTTATTCTTTTCAGGAGTCATTTTGCTCATCAAAGCAAGGATGCTGTAGAAAACTTTAAATGACTGCATGTGATACAATATGTTTGGATATTGCGATAGTGTGATAATCATGTGTTATGAATATTATGTAATTAAATATACTCATGTAACTTCTATAAACAGAAAAATTTCTATTTTCAAGTGATACGATTATTCATTTTTCGAAGGTACGAGAATGTTTTTTTTTAAAGGTATTCACCTCTAATGATTTGATTCCCTTATTGTTCGCTCAAGATAATGCGTGAAGGTATAACAAATTTGAAACTTTGTTTGACTTTAGAAGCAAAGGAAACGGCATTTAAAAGAAAGAGTATTTTGTTAGGATTAGGAAAGGTAAATACACCGTATTTATAGTTGTTTGATTTTACCATTGGAATCTGGAAGTGTTTCCCCGAGATAAACGTGAAACAGTTTAGAAGCGAGAAAGCTCAGATGTATATAAAATCATGTGTTTTTTACAGATTTTTTTTTCTTTCTTCAGCTTATACATGTATGTTGGGCCAATACTCTGTACATTTGAGTCGTTAGTCATAATTCATCTATATACGAGTGAAATTCATTCCCGTAAGGAGGATCTTATTTTCTTTGAAAGGAAAAAAAAAGGATATTATATTGATAGTGATTCTCTGTTTACAAGAGGAAAGATAGAAGTATCATTTCGATAGATGTTTAATGTGTTATATATTTAGGTAATCAAAGAAAAGAGAATGCCTTATAAAATGAGGACATTTTTTTTGTAAGAGGAAGACTAGTTTGTAGGGATTTATTTTGAACTTCTGAAACTCCCCCTCATATCCATGATTCATCCCTTTCATATTAATAGGTCATCCCTCATTCACATTCACCCTTTTCATCCACCATCCTTTCATCTGTCTATCTCTCTCTCTCTCTCATTGGTTTCAATGTTCACCTGATGCAGTCAAGCTTATAGTATAATTTACATATACTATGAATATTCAATATATACCCTTTGTTTATGTTTGAATATTCAAGAATACTTTGTGATGCTGATTTATACTTGTATGGGACTTTATGAATATTTATTGGTTTCTTCTACTTTGCATGGAATGTATGTGGAATGCTCCATAGCATGCTGTTATGCTTTGACACATTAAAACCTGGTCAGTTAGCCAGTAGTTATCAATCCTAGAACATGTCTGCTGGGCTGCCTCTGTGTTAAGAGTGCTAGGAATTAGTGTTAGAACCGCAACCCTACACTAGGGGTGTGGCTGAAGGGTGAGGCTTATACATGGTCAATCTATTCATGTCTTTAGGGAAAAGTGGATCATATTATATTCGCAATCGTGTGGATTGTAGACATAAAAAGTGTTTCTGTTAGCCTGTAGAGAAAATCATAGAGCTGTTAATTTATGCAGTGAACTTCTTGACTACCGGGCTCAACAAATCTTCTCCTTTCTTCTCATTGATAAGAATTTTATTGATCAAATCTTCATTGACCCCACATTTTTGCTGTTGTTTTAAAAAGAATATAGAAATTAGAGGGACTTTCCCTTTGAGAAATGTTCTCTTTTTTGAAAATTCTTTGAATGAAATCTTAAAATTTCTATGGAAAAGGCCATTTTAACTGATATTTACAACAGGGCTCATGATCATGAATTACCGGCGGATTTAGGGGCTCATGCTCCCCATGCTCCCCCACCCCTTTTTAAACCCAAGTGACATACTGTAAGCACACAATTCAGAGATTGCCCCCCCCCCCTGTCTCCTCTTGAGGTGATGACCTTTTTTCTATCGCTTGTTACAGTTTTCTTTTAATAATGCCTCGCTCGGACCTCCCCTTTTTTTTAAAGAAATCCTCTCTCTACCCTGTAATGGTAATTGTTTATTATGTTACCACAGAGCGCAATCTGTCAAGATTACATAAAGAAAGAAGAAAGCAGGATTTAAAAACCTCATGTAATATAGTTGTGAATTGTTGTGACTTAAAGTCCACTCCAAAAATAACTTACTTTCAATAGAAGCAGAAAAATCAGATACCGTAACTATTAAAAAAGTTATGAATTTTTAATGACATTAAAAAAACTTTGAAAATCACAATACAAATTGGCAAATCACTCACGAGTCTGTGGCGTAATTGCCTGACTATCCACTAATTATTTTCTTTATATTGATAATATAAATTTCCAATTTCCCCCTAAAAAATTCAATTGCTCACACCAGCATACAAGTTATTTTTGATAGTAATATGTTTTTGTGTGTATGCACTAATATAGAGTAGACCTACTGGTAGTTTTTTTTCAGGCAAATCATGAAAAATCATGTAAAATGATAACTATTTATAAAACAATTAAGGGAAACGCTCTTGGCGGTCTTGCCTGCATTACGCATTACTTCAATTGAAAGTTGAGACATTATAGGCGGAGTGGCCCATTAGCAGGCCCCCAAAAATGAAATCCTCTGAATATTATCAGCATTTTTAAGTGAATATTGACTGAGGATCACCAGAAGAATTATTTACCATTATAACTTTGATGTTGATACCTAAGTTTGCAGACCTGAAATGACATTTGACCTTGACTGTGTCACCTAAAATTCTACCTGCATGATTGGGAATACTTGAAACCCTTTAGGCGAAGTTTCATTGAAGAAAAACTTATACATTCAAAATTACAATAAAAATTCAAAAACAATGATGCCACAACATACATGTACAGTTGTAGTTTAAGTTTATTGACCTGAAATAACCTTTGACCTTGACTTTGTGCCCTAAAATTTCACTTGCATGATTGGGGATACTTGAAAACCCCTTAGGCCAAGTTTCATTAAATATTAAGAACTCATACTTTCAAAATTATATTAACAATTCAGAAATTTAACCTTAGGTTAAGTTTTTGATGTTGACGCCGTTGCCGCCACCACCGGAAAAGCGGCGCCTATGTCTTGGTTTTTGCTATGCAGGCAAGACAAAAACCAATGATTATGAACGCTACAATATTCAGAAAATGGTGTAAATTCTTCAAAGTTCATAAAAGATTGTGTGAAATGTCATGCACGCAATATGATACAATTTAGGCCTGAGTCGAAACGGGTCCCCGCCCGGGCCCCGACCGTCGAGCTGAAACCCGGTTTTTGGTTTTCGGGTTTCGGGTTTTTCAAAATTAAATTTCACACTGATATTTTGAAATATAGAACTAAAAATATGCAATTCACAAACTTATATTTCAATATAATCAAATAAATATGCTTTAGAAATAAATGGATATTGTTTCAGTTGACGGTAGATGTTTTTATCGCTCTAAAATTGAGGCTGCAAGAAAGGAATCACGCTTCGTGGTACCGATCGAGTGCGTTCAGAAACGGAAGTGGAAATAGATCTATGACCCACTGAAGACAGAGCGAGAAAGTGCGACACAGAAGACTAAAATGTTGATCAGACTATTGCAATTAAATCGTAATACTAAAGGCATTAATTTAATTGTCAAATTATATCCACAATATAATGGTTTACCCTTGATAGTTTGATGAAGGAAAATAAATTAAAGCTCTTGAAATAACATCGAAGTGCCTTTCGTTCGTTTTAAAAATGCGTGTATAACGGCAATCAGAAGTTACGAGTCAAGCTTGATATGCAGAGATGCCAACCCTCCCGATTTTATCGGGAGGCTCCCGATAATTCACCCCAACTCCCGACCTTACGATCACCATCCTTATCCTCCCGATTTATTAAAAAAAAAAAAAAAAAAAAAAATGATTTTTTTTTTTTTTTTTTTTTTTTTTTTTTTTTTTTTTTTTTTTATTATGATTTTTTTTGGAGGGCGCTTATCAGTATATATATCTGTGAATTGAAAGAGAAATATCATCTGCTAACTTAAGCATGTAATAATTCCACTATGTTAAAAGACAAATTAAGAGTAGCGAAAGATTGTTTCAGCATATGGATCGCCGTAACCAATGCGTGGATATTGCCACAGAATCCAAATGGCGGAAAATCAGCAAAATAAGACCAGGAAATGGTCTCGGAAGTATAAGACCGAATACAGTATCAAGTACCTGTGTAATCGGAAGTCTGAAAGTAATTCATCATGCATTTTGTACAATTTTTATGTTATTTAAAAAAAAAGGGGGAATTATTTAACTAAATACACATGTAAAATGCTCCAAAATAAGGCTCAGATTGCACCAGAGAGCATCTAGAACCCCAGAGCTTCCAGGGCCCTAAGGCGGGCCCTGGACCCCGGCCGCATGTGTCGGGCGCTACGCGCTCGAGATGTGCGCTACGCGCACATTAATTGGTGTCGATTACAAATCCTCCCTATTTCTGATTTCCAAAAGTTGGCATCTCTGGATATGCATGTTTACATCCCTGCACCGTCATCCGACCTGATCGGAACAATAAGCATTGAATCAATTAAAAAACATCACTTAAGACTTTGAGGGACTCCAATTCAACAAAATTACCGTAAAATAGTTATTTGCTTTGACAAATAATACTATAGATATTCATAATATCTTACAGAAATAATGATATTTCATGAGCTACGTACTCGATATCGAGTTCAGCTAGCCATCATTTTGAAATGAGACGTAGTTGTCATGCTTGCAGCGCAGTAGGCTAGCTATAGACAGAATACGGCAGCTCGCAGAGAGGGAAAAAATCACGCAATAGTCACGTGAATATCACGTGATCTCAGGCCCGCGCTTTTTTCCTCTCTCTGCTGCATACTGCCCTCTACAGTCTACTGCATGACAACTACGTCTCATTTCAAAATGATGGCTAGCTGAACTCGATATCGAGTACGTAGCTCATGAAATATCATTATTTCTGTAAGATAATATGAATATCTATAGTATTATTTGTCAAAGCAAATAACTATTTTACGGTAATTTTGTTGAATTGGAGTCCCTCAAAGTCTTAAGTGATGTTTTTTAATCGGTTTAATGCTTATTGTTCCGATCAGGTCGGATGACGGTGTAGGGATGTAAACATGCATATCAAGCTTGACTCGTAACTTCTGCTTGCCGTTATACACGCATTTTTAGAACGAACGAAAGGCACTTCGATGTTATTTCAAGAGCTTTAATTTATTTTCCTTCCTCAAACTATCAAGGGTAAATCTTGTGGATATAATTTGACAATTAAATTAATGCCTTGAGTATTACGATTTAATTGCAATAGTCTGATCAACGTTTTAGTCTTCTGTGTGCTCTTTCTTGCTCTGTCTTCAGTGGGTCATAGATCTATTTCCACTTCCGTTTCTGAACGCACTCGATCGGTACCACGAAGCGTGATTCCTTTCAGTTGCAGCCTCAATTTTAGAGCGATAAAAACACCTACCGTCAACTGAAACGATATCTATTTCTTTTTTAAAGCATCTTAATTTAATTCAATTGATTATTTTATTGTTTTGAAAGCAGTAACTGTCCTTTCCGTCGCATTATTAGAACAGCAACTTAGTCTAACTCCCGCCGCTGCATGCACACGATTTTTAGTGTCAGTGCAGTGGTGAAAATTTCGGGTACCCGGTCCCCGCCCGAAATTTTCAAGTCAAACCCGGGTTCGGCAAAACCCGTGATGACTCAGGCCTAATACAATTCATATAATATAGGGGGCAAAGGCATGGGGAAATATGGTTGGGGGGATAAAAGGGAAATTAATGGAATAAAAATATGTAAAGCAATTAAAAAATAGTGAGGCAATGACGTCAAAAACTGATAACCAAATTGGCAATTTTTGTAGTAATTTTCTAAGTTCCATAGTTTTGCATACTTAAAAAGAAAATTACTTCCTTTACTATATAGTAATCAGATTTTACACAAATATTTGTGGCTCTGTTTCTGTTGTTTTTCTGCATCTATTAAAAGCAAATTATTTTTGGAATGGACTTAGCCTTTAATGTTTGACAGCATCCCATCAAAAACAAAAATGATGTCAATATTTGTGTGAGTCTTTGTAGATTTAATGGGTCTAATGAGACTATTTAGTTCCAAATTAATCTCCTGTGTACTGTTAACAAGCATTGTATTGTGAGGCGAGATGATGGTGATGTAATGATGTGAGAGTTTCATCAACTAGAAAGTGAACAGCAATCGCCCCCGGACAATATTGACCAAATACACTGACCACAATAATACACTTCATGTGCAGGTTAAAAAAAGATATGACTGAATCTATAGTTGTTCTGGTGCTGTACGCAATTTTAACTGCAAGCTTATATTTTATATTTTTTTAATGGGAATTGAGAACTTGTACATCCTTTCAAAATGCAAAATAGACCCATGTTAATGAATTGTTTAGTTTGTAAGTTGTAACATTGAAACAACATTGCATTTTCTATCTGGATAAGGAGTCATGAAGTCCATGTGCAAGTTAAGGAAGCAAAATATTTGAAATTGGACTGAAAGGCATGAGAAACAGTCTCATATTGCTCATCCTTTATCAGGGGTCATTTTTATTATGCCAATTAATGCATTTCATGATCCTGCATTGATTTGTAAATTGTTTTTAAAGTGGAAATAAATTGAATTGAATTGAATTAAATTCAGGGGCTGAATGTGCAAGATATCTGTTTGCTCCATCCATGATTTCCAATGAATGATATTTAAAAGTCTAATTTTTAAGGATCAAGGCGACATTATAATAGGGCTCTGCGTCACACTCAGAATCCTTCTGCCCCAATGGCTCCTCGCACAGCAATCGGTATATATTTTGCAATACACAGACACACAATCGCCTTAGGTTTTGTGCGAGTCTCTTGTGCATTGATGGTGTTGGAAACTTGGAACTGATATGCCAGGCAGGTTGAACCAGGCACATAGATATTGTAATACCTATCATTTCGGTCATTTGTTTAATATTCCACTTTGGTAGGAATAACTACACCTGGGGCTCAGTATTGCTTGAATCTTGTTATTCGTCATAAAAAAATCAGATGGAAATCAAACTTTCATCAATCTGTTCATGTGAGTTCCCTTACTTTCATTGTAACCAAGTTGGAGAAATCTTGAATGTTGTATTTCCCTTCACTATGAACATGACACAAAGAAAGCGGACAAAATATACAGTTCCTCAGGTAGACAAAGGAACATCCCTTCACTGCTATTATTTAAAAAATGTTAAGAACAGGTGTCACATGCATATATTCACCTTTTTACATAATAGCAGTGAAGGGATGTTCCTTTGTCTACCTGAGGAACTGTATATTTTGTCCGCTTTCTTTGTCCGTCATGTTCATAGTGCTTAGAACTGTAAGTCTCAAAGGTACATGTACTTTATAGAGATATAGAGAGAAAGAAATAGAATACCTTTGCCCTGGATAGGAAGTGAGTGAAAGAGATAGAAAGAGAAAGAGAGAAATTGAGAGAGCAAGATAGGAAGATAGGGAAGGAGACAGAGAGTGAGAGAGAGAAACAATAGATCGAAATAGAGAGAGAGAGAGAGATAGAAAGAGTGAGTGAGCTCTAGAGATAGAAATAGAGAGAGAAATGGAGAGAGCAAGATAGGAAGATAGGGAAGGAGATAGAGAGAGTGAGAGAGAGAGAAATAGAGAGAGAGAAGAGAGAGAGCGTGCCTGGGCCCTGGAGAGAAGTGAGTGAGCTCTAGAGATAGAAATGGAGAGAAATGGAGAGAGCAAGATAGGAAGATAGGGAGGGAGATAGATAGAGAGGTAGAGAAATAGAGAGAGAAACAGAGGAGAGAGAGAGAGAGAGGGGGAGATAATAAGATATGAACTTTAAGAGAAAGAGAAAGATTTGTATGTGGCTGGCTGTCAATCAGCCTTTCCTATTAAGTGAGACGGTTCTGCGTAGTGAAGCATGCTCGCATGTCTGATTATGCTTTTAATACTGTCATGTTACAAACATGAGCATGAGATGCATTATTCCATCTTGCGGTTTTTCTGCTGCGTTTGATCAGAGTCATTAAACTCGTTCCCGGTTCGCCATGGCCTATAAGAGGACAGTATGCCTGCTCACGTGGATTAGAGTACACAAGACATATTCCGCACTGTACTTTGTACATCGAAATGAAAGAAATAGAAATAAAATATAACTTGATTTTTAATGGGCAATTTTTGTAATGTAATCAAATTTAATGCACAAATCTTTGTTAAGTGCTTCGTTACTGACAAATTACTCCATTCACCTATTACAAATTAATGTATTACAATAGTCAGAATGTGAATTGATACATTCTGCGTTGTTAGGTAGGACAAGCCATAATGTTTGTCCTACCTAGCAACAATTAATGTATGCAATTTCCATTCTTACTGTTGAAATACTATTATATTATTATTGTTCTTATACCTACACAAGTATAATAAATTCAGTCATTAAACGAAGGAAGTTGCTTTACAAACAAGTGAGCTGGATTCCTTTCGTTGAAGGGGCTTATTGCATTCCATCTGGTATTCACGTCAGGTTGCATTGTCTTGGTACATGAACTTTTGTGAAAACATATCCCCATATTCATGAAACGTCAGGTAAATTAAATGCAAATATTCAATTTTTTTTCAAAGATAGTCTTGAGATAAGGCTAATCGTTTAGCATTTTTTCTTTTTGAAAACATGCCAATACAATGACAAAGAGTTGAAAACAAGCCTACCAAATCTTGTATTTTTAATCTCATATTAAAAAGTGTTTGGTCGAGACAAGAGTTGTCATAGAGATATGCTGTAGGTTTTTCAGAAAGTGTTGGGTAAACTGGAGCCGACACTAGTGATAAAAGGATTGTATTTCATTTTCACAAACGCTTCACGTGAGTGACCCTTTTGGATTTTAAGCTTGATTTATTGTTTACAAAAGTTTGTGTAACCCGACAACCCGACCCAATGCGAATTAGACGTGATGGGAGAAAGTAACACTATGAACATGACTGACAAAGAAAGCGGACAAAATATACAGTTCCTCAGGTAGACAAAGGAACATCCATTCACTGCTATTATGTAAAAATGTGTAGAACAGGTGTCACATGCATATTCATCTTTTTACATAATAGCAGTGAAGGGATGTTCCTTTGTCTACCTGAGAAACTGTATATTTTGTCCGCTTTCTTTGTCAGTCATGTTCATAGTGTAAGCCCTTTGAAAGCACCAATATTTTACAGCAGACACTTGACCGATGAATGCAGGCGCATTAATCATGTACCCATGCACTCATTGAACAGATTTTGTGTCCTGGTCATGAATCAAGTGTTTAGGTGACAAGTATGTCTCCTTTCTTGGAATTTTAGGAAGTAGGCTTCTTTATGTGCTTGATTTAATTAATAAAAACCAATAAAGCAATCACATACCATATTAATCAAGCCGTCTTTAGGGAGCCAGAAGAGAATTAAAGATAAGTTTGAATTCTGGTAATAATAGAAAATAAATTCTCACACAATCCAACAAAACTTACACTGAATGTTCAAGAATACAAATAAATGTCATGTACCAAACGATTTTGGTGGAAAATGTATAGGGGCCGACAAAATGTGCTTGTTTAAATGACACAGGTCACTATATTGAAGATGATTTCCAGCAAGTTTTTATGAGTTTTTAATTTTATTTTACGGCTTCGAACAATCGATCTACTGCAGGATAACAATCCAGAATGAATTATAGCCATGTTCTCTCGACATACGATGTCCATACTAGAGCTTAAGATTAGCTTTGATAATGTTTTAACACAAAGTTAACACCCCTTTTAGATCTGAATGGACAAAGTAAGAAATGAGATGTGGAATTATTAGAATGCTATATAGCATTTGTGAGAATAAGGTTCTTTTATTTTTGATCTTATTATTTCATGATTCATTAATTAGGGTAGAAACACCCGAGTTACACCAAACTAGTAACACCAAATCCCCCGATTTATCTCAGTTATTGAAATTGTGTAAGTTGAATTTGATTAAGTCGACTTTGGTAATTAAACAATAATAATAATAATATTCTGCTTTTATATAGCGCTTAATACATTATTCTACTATGTCTCTCAGCGCTTTACAGATATGCTACTACGCCAGTCATTGGATTCAATACTTGCCCGCACACACTGTGTGCACAGTCTCCACTCCCTGGGCCGGAGCATTCAAGCCAGGAGTTACTTGATGCTCAAAAACTGTTTGACCAACATTGACAGTCACATATCCTACCACTCGGCCACGACACTCCTGTACTTGCAATACAATAATTTATTATGTTTTTTGTTAATATAATCCTCATTTATGAATCTTTTATTCTATTTTTGTGTGTGCTTAGGAAAAGTATTTCATGGTTGCCGACCAATTCAAAGACATTGATGAGCTCAACACGACACTGAAGTATGGAGCGCCAAACTTTCGGAAAGCCCATGGGGGCTACCCCGTGTACGGCATGGGCCAACCTACCTCTGACGGCCTGAAGAGAGCTATGGAGTATCTGGAACATGAAAAGTATTCGGTAGGTGCAACAAGGCTGCTTATTTCCCTTGGTTGAAAACAAGTGAAATATGCTTATGTCCTTATGCAAGATATTTTATCTAGTTTGCTTCTCTCAACCCAGGGCCCCGTTGCACAAAACTTACCATTGATGGTAACTTTGCTATCAATGGTAACTACCATTGGTTGTTGAGCCCTGTGACCATAGTATACAAATATACACTGCCTTGAGAGGTGACTCCAACGCCCCGAAGCAAGTGGTACTTTTGGAGTCACAGAGGCCAAATAGTTTAACCAGTACCTCGAATAGAAGGCATGGTATATTTGTTTTATATCCTGCATCAAAAATTTATATAAAAAAAAAAAAAAAAAAAATATTTTGTTTTCATTAAATTAAGATTTTGAAGAAAACAAATTGATTCAATTCAAAAAAGAAATTCACATTTTTTTTTCTACTCCCAAATAGTAAACCCAAATAGTGCTCTCATATAGTACTTTCTAAAAATAGGTCAGATATTTCTGGTCATGTGACGAGCTCTCAACCAATCAAAAGCCAACACATTTTTGATGCAGGATATAATAGTTGCTATTGATGGCAAATTTACCATCAATGGTAAGTTTTATGCAACGGGGCACAGGTGTTGAATGAGTATCTATTAAAATGTGAAAGTCATCCTGCTTTGTCGAATAGAAATGTTCATATGTCCATGACCAAGGCATTTTAAACTACTTTGCCTACCTCAACCCAGGTTATTCATTAGGATAAGAAAGTCATTTTAATTTGTTCAGCATTGTCAGTGTCTCTGAAAAGTCCCCAGGCTGGAATGCTCCCCTAGGTGTGGAGAATGTGCATACATCCATGTAGCTTGTGGCCAAGTCTGAATCCATAGAACGGGATAGACATATCACATTGTAGATGTATTAGGCTCTACATGAGCGATTATCAACCTTTTTCTTAGTCACAGCACCCTTTTACTGAAGACACACACACAAAAATGCTTAACCACTATCCCACATTTAGCACTAAAGTTCGTTCTTTTTGCATCACTCTTGGCACTCGTTAATAAAGAACCATGCACACATGAATGGGCACACTTGTCTCTACATTTGGCGAGCAAGTAAAGCGAGTGAGAGAGAAAGAAAAGTGAGAAAGAAAAGAGAGAAAGAAAAGATCGATGAGAAAGAAAAGAGAGAAAGAAAAGAGAGAAAGAAAAGAGAGAAATAGAAATAAAATGAATTAAACAAAGAATTAAAGTCCTTGATGTATGAGTCGCTGACTCTCATTGCAGTCAGGCCAGGAGGTTGCTCTGTAATGTTGTCATGGCAACAGCATGGTGATGGCTGATTACCTCTATTGGCTAATGGCTGTCACTGTGATTTCTTTCTTGATCTGCACTGTCACACACTGACTCGTATTAACTTGCCTACCGTGAAATGAATAAAGCGTTGCGTTCTTCATTGTGGACATGGGCTTGATCCAGTCACCTTTGCTTTTCAGATATGACGCGGCAAAACCGTGGCAGTTACATCATGATGACGTGATGTGTAATACGCTTGACATTTCTCTATCTTAACACGGGGCTCAGTGGGTGTGCAGGTCCTTTGTTGCGTGCAGTTGCAAGTCATTTACACATTTAAAAAATGGTGGACTGTTTTTTTTTGGTGGCGGATTACCGTGTCATATCTGAACAAGCCTTAATTGGCAATTCATTGTACTCTGTACATTTTGGATGTACAATGTCGGTGGTGTTCATATTCAGAGGTATTAATTATCGTTACATAGTGGAGTCTAAATTGACCTGGCCAACTGGTCCTATTTTGCATACTTTCATGTCTTTTTCCACAAAATATGACCCCTTTTGCATAAGATCAGGTACAAGTTGAGCTCTACATGTAAATGTACCGGTAACCCTATTTTGCACTTCTTGAGTAGATAATCTTAAAAAATAGAACTTCCCTTTTTTCACAAAATCAGAAATAAACACACCTCTTTACACGATCTTGGATATCTTGGAAATATGCTCCTTTTTTGTTAAATTCTTTGCTCTTTCAACGAAAGACCCTCGTTTTTATTATTAAATCCCCCTCCCCAAATGTTAATGTTCACAAATGCCCCCCCCCCCTAAATTTTTTTAATAAATGCTAAAATTTAAACCTTTACATGCATACATCTTTGTGAAGTGCCTTGTTACAAATAATTGTATGGAAATGGGCAGAATGCAAATTTTTATGCATTATACCGTGTGTCTCAAAAAAAACGTAACACTTTTGAAATGGTTGCCAAATTGAGCATATATAATTTTATGAAAAAATGTCTATATGTATGGAAAGCTAAAGGACCAACCTTTCATATGATATGAAAAAATTAAAAAAAAATCATGCTTCGATGGACAGTGTTCACTTAAGTTAGAGGTATGAAAATGGGCCTGCGCAGGATTTTTCCTTCCAATTTTGGACAGGTAAATTACTTGTAACTTACAAAATAAGGTCGATATGAGATATTCATGATCGATGGATCAAAAGGATATTTTGAATCAAAAGGATATTTTGAATACCTCGAATTCTGGTATTTTCAATGCATAATGAATGATGTACTTAGCTATTACATGTTTGGGTCATTCATAAAACCTGAATAAAATGTGATTGATGATCCACCAAACTTACGGAAGAAAACTGATAAAGAAAAGGCAAGGGGTAGGTGATGGGATGGGAAAAGGTTGTGGGGGGGAGGAGAGTGGGTTGCATAATGTCAATTATGATTTTGAATACGGTATTTCAATTTAACATTTTCCCATTCTTCCTTCATCCTGTTCACATCTACCAGATCAATGATACAATAAGATGGGAGTGGAAGTTGGTGTGTGTGTGTGTGTGTGTGTGTGGCAGGGGTGGTGTTTGGGGATTGATAAATGACAGAGAGAAAGGACTGGTATTCAAAACATCCTTTTAACTCTTAATCCATCGATCATGAATATCTCATATCAAACTTATTTTGTATGCTAAAAGTAACTTACCTGTCCAAAATTGGAAGGAAAAATCCTGCGCAGGCCCATTTTCATACCTCTAACTTAAGTGAACACTGTTCATCGAAGCATGATTTTTTTTTCAATTTTTTCATATCATATGAAAGGTTGGTCCTTTAGCTTTCCATACATATCAACATTTTTTCATAAAATTATATATGCTCAATTTGGCAACCATTTCAAAAGTGTTACGTTTTTTTTGAGACACACGGTATATTTGGTTGCATTACGAAAATGTTCTTTTGTGGTCGCATACAATGAATGACTAAATTATTCACACCTAGCTTACCAAGTTTTGTCATTTTTCTAAGTATGTGAGAAATTGATTTGTTTTCCGAGCATGTGACATATTAAAGCTTACATCTAAAAGCATTCAACAAAGCCCTAACTCAACCTGTCTACCTTTCATTCTTGAGATACAAAAAACACCAACAAAAATCAAATTTATAAGGGACATTAACAATTCAGTTGTTAACTCTACGGGTACATTTTTTATTTCAATTCTGATTTCAGAAATAAAGGATTTGTTACTAATGGAAATGGTAAAAGATTATCGTGAGATACATTTCTTTTTCATTATGAAAGGTCGGTCTCTGCAGAGTGGCCTTTTAATTGCTTGTTCGAGGGATAGACATATTAAAGCACAGAGACAAAGTTCAGTTCTTTTAATTACAAATACCAAATAAACAAAGGAAGATGAGTGTATCACGTCTCAGTGAAGCAGTGAAAAAGTACACAGTAGCTGGGAGTAATTTGGCTTTGTAAAGATCAAAAAGAGGAAAAAGATGAAGAAGAATGAGAAGAAGGAGAAGGAGAAGGAGAAGAAGATGATGATGGAGAAGAAGAGGACAAAGATCGTTGCTCATGAAGTCTTTCTTTTGCTGTGCTTATACATATTTAAAAATTATTCCTGATAACTCATGACAAAAAAGTAGATTAATTGTTTTCTCACTTGTCAAGTCAGGTTGTTTCAGTTAATTGTGTTGCGTTTGTAAAAAAGAGCCTGTCAATACTCAACGAAAATAATAAGATAGTCGAGGCGCAGCCGTGTTGGCTGGGGATTAAACACACAAATAACCGGTAAAACACATCATCATTTTGTTTCTTGTAGTAGTACGTAGCACCCCAATAGGTTCTTATGAATGATTTTTTTAAACAGCACTTTATTTTTCAGAACTTGCACAACAAAGGAAAACAATAGCCCAGGACAATTCCATTTTACTGGAAAATGCAGGGCATTAAAAGTACATACATGTAAATATACAGTGAATAATGATATATAACATCAACAAAAATTAACTTATTTTACAACATAGTGAAAGCTGAGGAGTTATGGATATTCCTAGCTAAAGATGAAATAAGAGGAGCTAAATATTGAAATTTCATTTGATATATCAACTTAATAAATACGAAGCATACATAATGAGTATTATAAGAGTTTGATTTGAGTTAATGTTTAATACAAAAGGATTCTATCAGTGCCAGGCAATGAAAAGAGGCGAGCAGTAGAAAGAAAATATAAGACTGGTTACAAGGTGTATTAACCAATTTGTGTGTGTGAGTAATTACATACTTGAAATGCGAAGGGGAATTTTGGTTTCCCATTTATTGGCATTCTTTGAGTAGTAGATGACAAACAAAGAAACAATAGATAGTTTGGATAAAGTCTGTCGAACTTGTTTCAAATTGACAGGTTTTCCAATTTCTTTCAACAGCTGCTTTAGCCTCGTCACATTATCTGGCGAAATATGACCTCTAGAGCCGATTTCCAAAGGAAGATACACCACAGAATATCCATTAGCTTGTATATCGGCAACTAACGGGGCATACTTGTTCGATTTATATTCATGTGCCTTAACTACATTCATTTCAAAGGGAACTGACAATTCAATTATGAGGATTTTCTTTAAGTTCTTCCAAAAAACACATAATAATAGACTTTTACCTGATGGAAACGTGAGGTTTTACACTTATTAACAATTTAGAATGACTTGCAGGTTGATTATCTCAAAAAGGTAAAGTATCAGGGGCTTATAGAACTTTGATAATTTCATCCTGGTTCTCTTAGGAAGAATTAAATCATAAACTACTTGTAGATGTCAACTTTGCAAATTCTTACGTATTCCTTTCCAGGAAATCCTTGTGATCAACATCCGGTATGAACCGGTAGTGTTCGTGAAGCGCGGGAGGGATTACATTTCTTACACACCGCGCGAGAGAGACAACCTGACAAGGAACGTCATCACCCGTCCACACGTGGATGACGTGGTGGCTCAGGAAGCAGCAATACGCAAAGAGGTCAGTATGGGACTATGGGCATGATAGGGAACTGTTTAGTGAAGTATATCTATCTATCAGGCTATAGTTCATCCAGGCGTTGGACAAAGCCCTCCTCATAACATTTCCATTCTCTTCTGTCTCTAGCTATCCTAGTCCACGTGGCCATTCCCATTTATGATGTTAGATCATCTCTCCATCTTCTCTTCTGCCTTCCTCTTCTTCTTTTTCCCATCCTTGGTTGCCATTCTGTTAGGATTTGAAGTATAAGTGGGATACACGTACAAACCTCTGCTGTAGTTTTCTCACCAGTGAAGATGGTTCAATTTCCATGTAAGATATTGATTACTCAGCATTTCCGTTCCAATTAAGGCCTGAGGGAAGGGGCGGGCGGGGAAGGGGATCATGTTTCATCCTCTACTTCCTTTTCCTTTAGCTAATTCCTTCAAAGCTTTCCTATATTCTGGTGAAGACGGTTTAATTATTATTTAAAGCCATGATTACCAACCAATTGTATCCACGGGGAGGCAAATCTTGATTTATCCTCTTTTTTCTACTTGTTTTTGTTGAATTCCTCCAAAGCTTTCCTGTTACGTAGTTAAGATGCTTTAATCTTCATTTCCAGCGGTTGATTAGGAACCATTTCCATTCCTTAATGGCAATGTTGATATAGCTCAAAACCACTAATATATTACTGGTTAATTTTGCATTTTTTAAAGATAAACACCCAAAGCTTTCAAATAATATATGTAGCAATTGTTTAGCACTTGTTGATAGTGATATTGATATTGTTGAGATTTTTTGTTATTGTTTTATCATCCTCATCAATTACAAAATTGAAAAATTCCTAGTCTAATGGCAACGTTAATGTATGTAGCTCAAAACCACTAAATATATTACTGGTTAATTTTGCATTTTTAAAGATAAACATCCCAAGCTTTCAAATTATATGTAGCAACTGTTTAGCACTTGTTGATATTAATATTAATAATTATCTTGTTGAGATTTTTAATTATTGTTATAATAATGATAATAATAATAGTGGCTACTTGTATAGCGCACAGGTCCACCTTTCGGTGCTCATGGCGCTTAGAGAAAAGGACATGTAACAGACATATAAGAAAGAAAAAAGAAAATTCAAAATTCTCCTAGACATGGTAAATTATATGTCATCATCATCATCATCATCATCCTCATCATATGATGCAATCAATTTTAATGATGTTGTATATCACATATGACTACCGGTATTGCTCTGATGAATGAACACAACTATTGAGGCATACGCAAATTTATTGTTTGCATAATTCATGTGGCTCTTTGATGCAAATCATTTCAATTTATATTGGCTACAAAATGACAATCCCCTCCCCCCCCCCCCCCCCCCACAGCAGAAATTTATCAATTAACTTCTTGCAATGTGGGGTTGTCATGGGGACAAAGAAAACAAAAGAATCTACACTATTAACAGACTGAGGCAATTTTCTCTTTTGTGCGGCAGAAATCTATGCTCCCTCAATAATTTTGCTTGAAATGATTTTCGATGTAATCGTCCTCTTCCAAAATATGAAATGGCCTATTTATTGTTCAGTGGTTAAAGAGAATATTGATTCGTCCAGTTCTCGTGTATCATATTTGAATGGTTGATGCCCATCGACCCTGAATATGAGTTTCATAATTGTTTTTAGATCGTGAATTTTGCTCTGGCCAACGCGGACAACAAATATGCCTTTTACGATGACATCGAAGACCTTTCAGACGAACCTCACCTCAATCAGCTCACGTTCATAGAAGACATTCAAACGACCAGTGAGGTGTACAGTCTTCATTCGTTTGGGATCCACAATGCATCATTCACAAGGGTACCCATGTCATCGTCGAAAACTCCAATCAATGAAGTTATTGATCAGCTGTTGAATGCGGTTAAGGTAGGTCATCATAAGTGCATCAAATATTTTCTGATTCAACAGTCACAAATTCTTTAATCACCTACAAGCTTAGGTCTCAATAAGTGTTTACTTGCTGCCGAGAATCTTTCTTTTTTGTACCTTTTAACTATAGTTAGTCTCTTGGATTCGAATTTCAGGAGTAGGTTACCATCTAAATAGCACAACACCAGTATACATCTGCTTTAAATACAGTGCATTTCTTTGAAAGAGAATGATTTAAAGTGTTTAATATGAAGAGCAGATTGTGCTTAATGGATTTACTGTCATGTATCAGGCAATTTAATCAGGCTATTGATAGATTCTAAGTATCTGCATGATCGTGCTCATTTGGAGGACATTTGATAGTGAACTGAACAACTGAATTACAAGACAAATTTTTGAATAGTCACATGCATGACCGGGCTAGACTCTTATTCTAAGAATCTGCCCATGCTTATTTTTAGTGTTCTGCCTCTATGTGACATTTCCTATTAAATGAACTGAACAACAGAATTAAAGGTCAGGGAAGGAAATTAAAGCAAAGAGAGGTTCAGTGATTGATTATTAATTGTTTTTGATGCGGGAGAAATCAATTTTTTCATGGTTGATTTAAATATGTTGTCTTTCATTCAATGATCACAAGCTCTATTGTAAAGGGTGGTATCAAATAAAAGGGAAAAGAAATGACTTTTGGAAATGTAATAAAATAAATCTAATCATATTTACAGGGAAAGTTTAGTTTCTTTTTCTAGACTGAACACCCTGTATATCATAACAATGGCTTATTGTTAACATTCTTTGTCAGTTTCAATACATAGTATGTACATGTAAATGCATTCATAATTGAAATTCCCAGTTGTGGCCCAAACCGCAGGTGAATTTCCCCACGGAATCTGCAATTACATGGAGTACATAAAGGGATAAATACTTAGAATGACAGTTTTTTTATTATATTTATTTGGCACATTTCATTTCTCATTCCTTGCTCAAGTAAATGAAAAACTGTTCAGCCAGGTAAAAGTGATTACCGGTATTGTTACTTCAGTCAAGTACTAAACAAATTGCTAAAGAAAGAGGTTGATTTTTTATTACGGTATAAGAAGAAAGTGCAAATTTGATAAATGAAACAAATGAGATGAATAGAATGAATATACAATGCAATTGTGAATTACAGCACATTCTGTCCTCCTCGAGTGAACACCTTTCAGAGACGTGTTGCAATTCAGTCTGTGTGTGAGCCATACTCCCATGGCAACAACCAATGGATATGTACACGAAGCCACTATAAATTTGGGTGGGCATGTGTGTTGGTGTGTTTGTATAGGCCTATTAATTTTACACACAACCCAAAAACCATTTTGAAAAAGACCACAAAACACAGAATGATTCACCAGTGTTTTGAGAGCGAGCATTAATTTACATCGTAAAAACAGGTAAAGAAGTTTCTGCTAGTAGTTAAACAAAAAATCACACTTTGGAGGTGGTTTATTCGATTTGGATTTTTCAATGTGTTTATGACTTGCTTATTAATTCCAAAACAATACTAGAATGTGAGAAAACCATCATGTTTTCTATAAAGATTGACAGAAACCATGAAAAACATTACCAAAAGGTTAAAATTGGCTCTGATTTCCCTTCCCATTTCTATTTTTTCTTTGTCGCACATCCTCTTGACACCTTGTTACACGCTACACAGTAAATTAGAATGTGTATATCTTTGTTTTCCATCGATCAGGAGGTGCCCTCGTTGTTCAGTAATGAGGAATCGTCGCTACCGATCCTCGTCTTCACGGGTCACATGGGAGGAGGTCGTACCACTTTCGCCATGTCCCTGGGGATCTTAATTATGGCGCATCAGAGAGGCTTCCCTGCTCATGTATAGTATGTTATTTTCTCTTTTATTTCGTTATACAAAATGTGGAATTTTGTTCTAAAGCCCTTTCCTCCTTGAAGGGGCTTTCCTGCTCATGTAAAGTATGTTATTTTCTCTTTTATTTTCATTATACATCTTTGTTATACCGTGGTATATATTTGTATTTTTCATTTTAACACCCTTTCCTCCTTCAAGGGGCTTTCCTGCTCATGTAAAGTATGTTATTTTCTATTTTATTTTCATTATACATCTTTGTTATACAGTGGTATATATTTGTATTTTTCATTTTAACGCCCTTTCCTCCTTCAAGGGGCTTTCCTGCTCATGTATAGTATGTTATTTTCTCTTTTATTTCATTATTATACATCTTTATGTTATACCATGGTATATATTTGTATTTTTTGTTTTCAAGCCCTTTCCTCCTTCAAGGGGCTTTCCTGCTCATGTATAGTATGTTATTTTCTCTTTTATTTCATTATTATACATCTTTATGTTATACCATGGTATATATTTGTATTTTTTGTTTTCAAGCCCTTTCCTCCTTCAAGAGGCTTTCCTGATGATAATGATGATGATGGTGATGATAAAAATAATGATAATGATAACAATAACAACAGCAACAACAACAAGAACAATAATAATCTGGATTCATATAACGTTAAAAAGCGCTTTACAGATATGATTACCCAGGTCATCGGATTCATTCATGCACAATGTGCACCATCTCCACTCCCTGGGGAGTATTCCTACCATTTGGTCACTATGAGGCGTATTACAATTACTAACACAAAGGCTTTTGTTATCATATCAAGTCCCCATTTCTCTCCTGGTTATGGGGTGATAAGTATAGATTAATGATTGCCAAAGGGATACTTGTGCCATATTGCGGATCGAACCAAAGACCTTTGCATTTGAGGTCAAGTGATATGTTAATTATTTTTTGTTATCCATTTTCTCCTTCTGATAAAGAGTAGAAGAGTTTGGTAGAAGCAAAAAAAGAGCAGAGGCAAAAAAAAAGGAAGAAAAAAGAAGAAGAATTCTTGGAACAGGAAACAAAAATGTTAAGAAAATAACTGCATCATGTTTACATTAAGAAAAACACATTAGTCCTTGTTTCAATGAATTAAATTCATGTTTTTGTTATTGCCAGTTTGGTTTCATACTATTCATATATTCTATGACCTCTGTGGAACTATAGTCCTTTTCATCGCTGAACAATGAACAAGGAATTCAATAACACCTATAACTGATTAATCATGGATTAATCATAAATAATAGTATTGACAGTCATTAGCTAGGCTTATTGGAAAAAAAGCTGTATATGTCTGACCGTAACAATACAGTTCATTTTCTTATTTCTGTGTGTAATTATGCCCGTAGGAATAGTGTTTGTACAAATGTGTGTACATGTGAAATAGAGGAATACAGAAGTCTAAGAAAAACCTTGGACAGTTGAATTTACATAGAATAATGAGATTTCATTTCCTGGGGAGCACAGGCTAATTATAGATTAAGTTAAAGGGATTGGGTATCTCTGCCTCTGATTCTAAACAAAATTCTGGACTAGGCTCATGCTGCAATGATAATTATAAACCTTTAGGTCAGTCAGGAATCCCACGACTCTTACAAGCCAATCGCCTGTCTGATTATCAAGATATTTATGATTGGAAATCAAAATTTCAAAAACCGTTTTCTTAACAGTTTTTATAATACTACAGTCTATTGGGGAAAATAAGTATGGTAAAACCAGTCATTCAAAGATTTTAACTATTTTGAGGCACCTAATGATTGTGGTGGACGATTTGGCGAACCAATTACCCAGTTGCCCAAGACCCATAGTAATGACACCATGCACTGTAATTTGGTTATACACTGTAGCAGGCAAGGTTCAATCTGCAATTTAATAAAAAGATAAACAACAATAAATCATCTTGCATAAACTGACATGAAAATAACATATGTATCAAATCAAATATACCCTGACAATCCTAACAACTGTTATCATAACAAAGGAAAACAAACAATGCCTTTCTCACTATATATCTGACTACGGTAAATACATACAACAAATAATAACTCACCGATGGTGACTTTGTCATTCTTCAAGGTCATATCATTCATGTTACTACTACGTACATGTAATACGCACTACCGTGCACGACAATTACGTAACCTACATAGTACACGTGTGCAATGTTTCACGTGTACAACTCATTCATGTCATTATTTAATCACCTCATAATAGTGTCATAAACATCATATTTCATTAAGCTATCTAGCTGTAAAGACAATATAACTCATAAACTTTAAGATAACATATTCATTTCTACTTACATCATTGGGCTTGTATCACAAAAGTAAACGAAAACATAGGCAACTCTGGGAGGCAACTATCCCATGACGTGGAAAATCAGTAACACACAAAATCCAGTACGCCCTCAAGCGGCCTAATCCATACACTTTCTACAAAGCGACGCCTGTGACATCACAAGCATCGGCTTCAAACAGAAACGTCATCCTGTACTCCACAATGATCATTTTAAAGCGCTATTTTTTTAAGGCTTCAATATTACACCATATCACAGACACTGATAACATATAGGGCCATTCATCCCAGATTTAACATTGTTAAACGATGCCTTGAAAGCATGAATGACCATCTTTGCAGTCGACTGTTTATCCATGGACCTACTAAGAAGGTTTCTTAGCAGGTCCATGGTTTATGACACTCATGGTACCAAACAAAATCATGTTTTAATTTAATTCTCCATTGATATGCCTTGTTAACGCATTGTGTTGATATGTTATTTCTATTTCTATTTCTTGGTTTACATATCTTGTCTATAATTATATAGGAAGTAATTGAAATTATTGTCAATCTTATCAAAATAAAGATTTTCTAATGAAAATTTTCTTGCTCTCTATTACATGTAGTACAGTGAAATTAAATCTCATTGAGACAAAAGTAAGACCGATTATGACTAGAAAGTCCTTTATTCACAGCATTACGAGTGTTTAGTTTAAAAGTAGAATTGAAACTTAAAGTCTAGAACGCGGTGTTCAGATCACCCTGGATAAGTATGCAATTTAAGCTCCTTGCAAATTTCATCTCGGAGGGAATTATTTGTATCAGTGTTTGTTTGCTTGAGGTTGACTGAATGGAGCCGAAACTCTTGGCATGCTGGCGCAGTGAAGTGCCTCTCTACAAAGGATATCATTTTCATAAATATCTCATTACTTTTGGCTTGGAGGTGGAAGAAATGGTTCAAAAATATATTTTTTTTTAAAATTTAATAACGAATGTATGAAAATATCTATGTCTTTGACTTTCTGTCGGTTTGATCATATTCATGTAGTACCTGGTATATAGTTTTAGTAATTTTGGATAAATGTAGTTTTAGGCATGTTTTTCATTGTTTTTAGGCTTTATTCATGTTTTAAATGTTGCAATCTTTCACAATTTAGCCAATACATGCGATAAGATTTGAGTAAAGTCATCAAATAATGTAAAAATTTAATTGAATTCCATTCTCTTTAGCGATTCTCATCCATCCAACGACGGGTCACCCAAATTGGAGCTCGGTGAGTTCTGGGCCATCATGAAAGTGTGTAGTCTGCTTCCTGATGGTATGAAGCGCAAGAGGGAGGTAAGTCACGTTTGAAATAAAAGAGAATTTAAAGATCATCTATACTTCTATCAGCAAGACAGAAAACATAAAACAAAAACAAATGTTAGAATGTGGATTGTTGGATTTCTTGCTGTTCCATTCGTGTAAAAAGATAGAGGTATGTGTCATTTCTGGCAAACTAAAGTTACCTGCTTTTTATTGCGAGCCAGAATATGCCATGATGGGAAGGGAGGGGTGGAGGCAGAGGGGCTTGCATACCAGTTGTCTTGGTTTACATTTTCACAACATGGCAATTGCCAAAACAGTATTCATTGGTGATTAAAAAAGAAAAATGGCAGCAAACTTTAATTTGCCAGTACAATGCTGAGAATAGTGTCCGAACCGTAGGCATCAATACTGTCGGGTAAATTCCTAGTTGATGTGCCTCAGAACTAATTACTAATGATTTAACCGTCAGACTTTTTTTCTTCAATTGTGTTAACAATTATGACCAAAATCATAAGGAAATAGTACCCATCTTTTCAATAGTACCCATAGATTTAATTTCAATTACCCCCCCCCCTCCCACCCCCGCCAGGCGCTTATCACACTCTTTAAATCATTTTTTCTAGGTGGATTCGATCCTAGATCTCTGTGCGGACATGGGCAACATACGAGAGAAGATTGTGGAATGCCATAACAAGCTTCAAGAAATACAGGAGGACTACCAAATAGCGGTGAGTGAATTAATTCAAGAGGGTGGTATCCATCATGAAATTCAACTCAAGTAATAGTTAATGCAGTCACACAGGCGCGTAGCCAGGGGGAGGGGCGGTGGGAGGGGCGGTGGGGGCGGTCGCCCCCCCCAAAAAAAAATGCCGGCCAAAAAGACGCAGAAAAGAAAAAGGATTAAGAGTCGAAACGGTACAACGAATCGTCTTCTTTCTCTAATAATTGAATGAAACATCAAAGCTTCCGCGCTTCGCTTGGGTTGGGGGGGGGGGAACTGAATTCAGATAAGGATTAAGAGTCGAGAACGGTACAACTAATCGTCTTCTTTCTTTAATAATTTAATGAAACGTCAGAGCTTCCGCGCTATGCGCGGAGGAAGGGAAACTTGATTCAAACAAGGATTAGGAGTCGAGAACGGTACAACGAATCGTCTTCTTTCTCTAATAATTTAATGAAACTTCAAAAGAAACTGAATTTAGACAAGGATTAAGAGTCTAAAACGGTACAACGAAACCTCTTCTTTCTCTAATAATTAATGAAACGTGAAAGCTTCCTACACCCACCCCCGCTCTGTAAGTGATTCGCACGCTTCATGTGCTCACTACCGCCCACCCTCAAATAAAATCCTGGCTACGCGCTTGTACTACCAAACCGACTCCAAGCCGTCCAATTCGTGGATGGCTTTAACAAGATGATGATAATAATGATATACATATATAGTTTATTTGCTCTGTACCATATATGTAAAACAGGTGAGATTTGATAAGAAGGAAGAGAAATTACCCATCACAATGACTTTTATCAAGCCGTAGATGTAAGCAGAAATTAATTTACATTTAAATTACATGTTAAAAGTGTTCAGATTTTGCAACTTAATTATACAAAAGATATACTGTATAATATCCATGGTTTCCATGCAGGAGCATTGTAATTCAGTGTTTTCTTTTGTATATTTCATACACTGTATGTGTGTTGCCATGGCATAAACCAAACACTGAGAGGCAAATTTTTCTTCTTGATTGATTATGCACTTCTGTGTAAGTACTAAAATGTGAATTATTTATGTTGTTGCCATGGACATTGACTTTATCCCTGCATCCCTCTAAGCATTGAGGCTTAGCTGAACTAAAGCATTTACCGGTACTTTCAATGTTCCAATGAAATGATATACACTTGTAGGTACTACACAAACCCTTTTACCACCATTGGCAATGGGAATGGTTTGCATGGCCTTTAAATATCTTAAATTTTACATTAACCAAGGAAATAAAACAAAATAGACATTTTCATGTAGGTTGTAAGTGCCTGCTTTAACTCTTGATATGTCACACATATAAGCTCCCTGTGTGACATTGTATTTATCATGGGATATATTTACCATAGGCTTTTAGATTATTTACATATTTCCAGTGCAAGCTTTAAATTTCAGGGCTTGGAGAATTTCTTTAATTTGTTTATTTTTTTATTTCAAAGAGGAACATTTTTTTAGTCTTAAATTTGGAGATGAGATTTGTATTTTATGATTTGATATTGTTTATCTTCTCAGGGTCTATAATGCTTGTGAGTCTTTCTTTAATTTGTTTAATATATATTTCAGAAAGCTACAATATTTTATTCTCTAATATGGAGATGAGATTTGTATTTTATGGTTTGATGTTGTTTTATCTTTTCAGGGTCAGAGTGCTCGTGAGTATTACTTGGAGAACGCGCTCAGATATCTGAAACGATACTGTTATCTGATCATCTTCAACAGTTACTTACACGAACAGGTAACTAAAACTCAATGACCTTTGACCTTTAGCCCGGTTAGTACCTTGAGCAGCTATCTAGAGGAGGTAGAGAGAACGAGAGTTAGAGAGAGAGATATATCAAAATAAATATAGAGGGGGTGAGAAATACATGTTGGAGAGAGAAAAACAAGAGAAAGAGAGAAACAGGGATAGAAACAGAGAAAGAGAGAGAAACGGAGAAACAGAGAGAAACAGAAAAAGAGATAGGAACAGAGAAAGAGAAAGAAATAGAAAAAGAGAGAGAGATACAGACAGATAGACAAATGCTTTATTTGATTTCCAAACAGTCCGCATGGATGATTTGATTTGATTTGATTTGATTTGATATTCCTGACACAGTTCCAGCAGTGTTTCTGCCGATCATTCACCTCCTGGATGAGGCAACATCCTGAGCTATATACCGCCCTCGCTCACATCAATTCATCGGAGCGAACAGCGCCCCCAGAGCTCATCACCAAGGGGCTCAGATTCCTGGTATGACACTCACTTTAGCGGCAATTTTATTTGTAATAATAATCAAATTTCTTACTATGATCGTACTCAAAAAACTATTTATGCATTTAACTTTACTCTTATACTTTATCTAAAAACAAATTTGCAGCCCATACAATAAATCTATACTGTTAACAAAATAAAGCTTGGAGTTAAATAATGCTTTGCATTCAAAATATCAAATCACTATGGTGATTTTCTGTCATGATCCATTCGACCCAACCCATTGGCTTGTTTTTTGTTATCGTACAATTCTTAAGGGATCTCCGCATTGAGACCTAAGTTATAGGATTTAAAGGCTTATTCTAGTAGAAAGAAATGGGCTTATTCTGTCACACGTATTAAAGTAACTCTTTTGTTTTTCAATCAAAGAGTTGAACAGTCTGTGCAGTCCACCAAATATAGAAAATTCTTGGGCATCAGTTAGTTCCATGCACCAACAAGTCAGGGAACCATTTCAGGCTAATTTCTTACAAATAATTGCTTTCCCAGATTACTCTATTTACTGAATGTAGCCAAAGCAAGATACAACATAAAACAAAGCTAGAGATGTCTGAATTTCTTGACTTGTTTCCATAGGTTGCAGATGACTACGTTGGTCTGGATGTCCTCCGCTCTCAGAGAGAGGTTGGAACCTCAAACTTCCGCAAAGTGCCTGGACTACCAGTATATGGTATGGCGCAACCCAGTAGTAAGGTGGGTATAGTCAGTGGCAGATCCAGGATTCACAAATAAGAATTATAATAATAATAATGAGGATGATGGTGATGGTGATGATGATGATGATAATAATAAAATAATAATAATAATTATAATTGCATTTGTATAGCACTTCATACTACATTTCTAAGCGCTTAACATTGTAATTAGTGTTAGAGTAGAGAAGAAAATTTAGGAAGATAGTATTACAAGTTGACTAGTATCTATACATCCATCTTTCAATTCATTAATTCATTCATTTATTGATCCATTGAATGTTAATGGAGCTGTGTTATATTTGATTACATATTTTTCTTGAAGATGCACCTCCATTCTTATGTCCTTGCATTCATAGAGAAATCCATCAGTCCATTAATTAATTAATAATAAGAATAAAAACAATAACAACAACAATAATAAAAACAACAACAACAATAACACCAAAACAACAATAATAACAATACTGCTAATAATAATTATGATAATAATATGTCTTGTTTACCCAGGGTAGCCTCGTCAGTAATGTTCTCCCTGAAGGCCCTGCAATCATATTATTACCTCGGCTTTAATGAATTATCAATCATTTAATCACCCAAAAATTATTCCATCGAACATACTGTTCTACATTCTTATTGTAGGGTCTGGAGCGAGTCTGTCAGTATCTTCTCTCCAAGAAACACGGCCATTCCTCCATCCATTCCTTCAATCTACGAGGAGAGATGATCATTCAGTGCGATTCTACCACTTACACACCCAGAGAGCTGGCATCTCTTGATAAGAACATCTCTGTCTCAGGCCTCTCAGAGAGAGATGTAGAGGTACATTGAAACCCCCCCCCCCCGCCCCCCCCCCCCAAAAAAAAAAAAAAAAAAAAAAAAAAATTATAAAATAAATAAATAAAAATAAATAACAAATTAGTGTGTTTTTTTTTGTTTTTTTTGCTCCCGAAAATTCAATGTTATAGAAACAATTGCTCTTTAACCCAAGTTACTGTACCATTAAATATACAGACAATAAATTTCCATTTTGTAGGTTGAAATTTTGAGTTATAAGAATACGACCTAATTATGTAATTGTATTTTGTAATAAAATGTATTTTGCAGAGACCCCAGCCTGGGGTATCGTGGGGCTAAGGTCTACAATATCAGTGTTGTGTATCAAAGTAAACAATATTCAAATTGTCAACATACATGTAGCATATAGCCTTTAATTGACAGAGAATGTTTAAATATATTTCTTTTTTTCAACAGAAGAAGGAAATACAGCTGAAGAATGAGATCTTGAGATCGAAGCATTCAATTCAGGTAAGAAAGTATTTCAAATTTTCCTTCCTTATTTATAATAAAAGACCCTAATCTCATTTAAAGATAAAGTGGAATTCTGGTCATGCGATCACATTGTGAAAGAAAAGGTGTGGAATGGATAAAAAAAAGTTGATATGTAGCATGTAAATATACTGCAAGGTTATGGAGTCATCAAAATCATAATAAATTTGGAGGAGGAGGAGGAGGAGGAGAGAAGAGAAGGGAGGAAGGACAAAAGAAGAAAACAATATTACTAATTCTTCCTTCCTTTGTTTGCAGGTATATACAGATGTGGCCGAACCTAAGAAGACCATTGAGTTTGACACAGTGTCCACGCTACATGAGATGTACGAGGACCAAATCAAGCAGACGCCGCAGCTTCACTATTACCATATCGTAGGAGGATTTCAGTGCAGTGGACCTCTTGAAAAGGTTGGAAACTAAAACCCCTCCATTGTCCTCCATTTTTTCCTCTCTTTTATTTTTTCCCCCCAAAATATATAATTTCTTAGCTACATATTTTTCTATTTATTGATTTCAAAGCATACTTTGTTCATGTTTTATTGTAAAACAGCATCTGAGGAACTAACACTTCAACAAGCTTTGCTTCTAATTAGTTCCTCTTTTCTCGTGCTTTTTCTATCATATTTGTCGTTTCATTACATTTTTTTTGTAATATAATTATTCATTGTATTATTCATTGCATGAGAATTAAAAATCATTTGAACTAATTGATTCTTGACAAAACAAAAAGGTATAAGTCTGAGGAAAGGTGAACAATTATCTGAAAATCTTCTTCATTCTTTTAATCCATAAATACAACTCCTTTACCTTCTTTATTCTTCAAAACTACCCTAGGACAAAAAAGTGTAAGGTTTTTGTTTTATCAGGAATGCATTATTTGTTCATTTCTTTTAATATGTAATGAATATAAAAAAGGAAAATATTATGATTAATGATACATTACAGCTGTAATACTCCTCTGACCGATACTGAAATAGCATATAATTGATAGTATGGCTTATAAGCTTTCCATTGATGTATACTTGATCTATCTCATTTATCACTTCTGACAAGGTCTTTAATGACAGAGTTCTTTAGTTATGGGAATAAGTAAGAAGTAATAACAACCGTGCTTGTGTAAGTTGTTTTTGGATGATTGGTGTTTTAGAGATATATAGGGTGCGTTTATTGACCAAATTTTTGCCTAGAATCAGGTTTCTCAAATGTCTTTCAAGGCAAATTTTGAAGGTGATAAACGCAAAGCCTTTTTTAAACGTCTTTAGATATGGGCATATCTAAAGACGCAAAAAGGTGTGTTTTGAATGTGACATACAGCCAGAATCACGTTTCTGAGAGATGATAAACGCAAAGCTGTTTTGAACCCCACATACAAATCCGACCTTCCCAGGTTAATTTCTGGTTCGGAGGCTAGCGCGCGCCATATGCTGTGTACAAGCATGTGTGTGTAGTTGACCTCGGAGAAATTGTCTGCTTCCCGGGTCGAAAGGCGCAAAGCAGCTGCGCAGAGATAAGGCCTTTATTTTGAATCGTGAAGAGGCGATAAACGCGACATCCCGTAAATCACTCTCGTATAGTGGGGTACGATATGTACATATCTAGTGGCAAGACCCGATAAACGCACCCATAGAGATATATTGGTGAGAGGTTATGTTTATTAGTTTACACTGGTGGCAGCGGTAGGATTTGAACCCACACCATCGAAATGACTGGTGAGAGTTTTTTTTATTAGTTTACACTTGTAATGATTTTCTCTGTTTGATTGATACAGACGATCAACAGGATTGTTACCGTGGTGAAGGATTTGGACGACATCTTCACTGACGAGGATGGACCAGCCCTTCTCTTTAACTGCCATACCGGAAAAGAGCAGACAACGGTTGCCATGGCAATAGCAGGCCTTATCATTTGGCACAAGAAGGTAAAAACATTAATTTAAAAAAAATCATGTGACTATTTTGTTGCAGCACCATAGCCACAAATAACCTTTTAGCTGTATGCGATTGAAGATGACATAAAAATCTTAAACCGTTCTTTAAAAGTTGACTTTGCCTACGTCAATATTGATTTATTATGCAACAAGTGAGTTTATAGGATGAGAGACAAAAGGGCTTTAATGCTGCATTAAAGCATAGTGGTTAATGCCTTTTTGGCTCTGAGCAGGTAAAATTTTCTTGATCCCAGATCAACTTTATGTAATATTTTTAATCTTTTTATGTTAGAACTTCAGAAGAACCCTTTTTGCAAGTTGAAACACAAAAATATGTCAAATAATTTGGGTAACCTATGAAGTAATTCTTTTAAGTTGAATTTATTTTATGAGCAAGTAATAATGAATGTATATGTTTTTGTTATATAATAAACATTAATCTATGCAATGTAATTATTTTACTAATAATTTTACAATAAGGAGAGAGTAAATCACATTTTCTGCATAAAACCCTCTTTTATGATGGATAAAAGCCTGAGTATTTGGAGAAAATGATCAAAATTGTTTTCATGAGCTTGTACAAATTTATTGCTGATTGATCACCTAGCCTTAACATTTCTATTCGAAATGTTAAGGCTAGGTGGTAAATCATATTAGATATAAGAGTCTATGTATGCATTATCAAGATTTGTATTGCTGTTGTTTTTTCAGGGCTTTCCCGTTGGGACCAAATTAGGCGAGCAAGAAAGGATAAGTGTGCCCCAAGCTGAATACACCAAAGGAGAATTCTCGGTGAGTAATTGCTTCACTCTCATCATTTGAAACTCGTTATTTTCTGTTCTACAACAAACAACACACATCTTAAAGCCACATAGTAGTCATGCAGTGTCCATGTGCATTGCATCATAATTTGCTGACACCAGATTTGGTTGAATTACCAATAAATGTGTGCATAGGTTTCTAAAGCAGCGAAACCGTGTTGTCCCACCAGAAAAAACTTTCCAGCTTGCCTTCATATCTCGAGGTTGAGGGAAATTTTATTATGATGAGATTTCCTTATGGCAGTAGATTCAAGGCACAGTGCATTATATAAGACCTGTCAGTCATAAAAGTGAAGTCCATTCTGGGTGATTGACAATGCCTTTTGTTGGGTAAACACCCAAATGTTGTCAAATTCCCCATGAGAACCCACTACTATGAGGTCTCAAGACTTGTTCAGACCTAACATAGTAAAATGCCCCCAAATCTGCTAAGACAAACATATCATCCATTTTACCTTTTTAATAAATGGCAAGAGGCAAAACAAAAAAGATTTAAAGAATCTTAATGGTGTCAAATTCCCCATGAGAGCCCATTACTGTGATGTTTTAAAGACTTGATCTTAATCATAAGAGAATCCTGATATACAGTGTGTGATGTGCGAGTTATGCCCAAACCTACATGGAAAACAACCCCTACAAAACATGAAAAATCATAATGCTCATGTGGCACATACTACGCACCGTAGATTTCACTGTGGTACCTTTATGATGTGTATAATTCTGTTCGAGTGCTTTTGTATAATTGTGTTGATTGCTATTTTCTATGTAGGCTGTGCGCAAACTGGTGATGAGGTTGCCCCATGGCACCCAGGTCAAACGAGAGGTTGACCTCATGCTCGACAAGTGCTCCGAGACCATGACCCCAATGCACTTTCACCTTCGAGAGGTCATATTCTCCATGTTCAATAAGGTTTGTGTAATAAATTTTGAGTGAATTATCCCTGTTTTTATTTGATGTTATTTATGCAAATAATATGCACGAGCATCCATTCTTTTTCTTACCCTGTAATGCAAGTTCATGATTACATGAAGGTGTATATCATCTAAGAAAAAGTTTGTTCTAAGCAATAAAATACTTTCAGATTATCTTTAATTGTACATCTAGCATTGAAGTCACTATCTTAGCGCCATTTTCTCTCATCTGAACAATGTTACAAAGTCCCTTTAAAGGGTTGAAATAACAGAAATGATTGACTGTATATTATTTATACCAATGAATAATAGAAATGATGATTTATTGATTTCGTGATTGATATTTTACCAGATGAAGACGGCCAAGGTCGAGTAGGTCAACAGTTTTTGACTTGAGTGATTGACTATATATTATTTATACCAATGAATACCAGAAATGATGTTGGTAGTAGTTTTATGGCGTTCATTCAGTACTGAATATATATGACTTGAGTGATTGGCTGTATATTATTTATACCAATGAATACCAGAAATGATGATTTTTGTGATTTATATTTTACCAGATGAAGACGGCAAAAAGGGAGGAGGTCAACTGCTTATTGACTTGAGTGATTGCCTGTATATTATTTATACCGATGAATATTACAAAAATGATGATTTTGTGATTTATATTTTTTTACCAGATGAAGACGGCCAAGGGGGAGGAGGTCAACTGCTTATACCAGCAGAGTCTAGATAACCTGGAGCGTTATATCTATCTGATCATGTTCAATGCATACCTTCATATGCAGAGGGTGACAAACTGGGAGATGCCCTTCCAACATTGGATGAAAACGGTCAGTTAATTTTACAGCATTTTCTAATCGAACTGTTCCATGAACTTGTTATATTCTACACAAACAATTTCCCTGTGCCACATTGTATTCATAATGGGATAGGTATATAGTCTCCCGGCTGGCAAAAGGGCGTTAGCGACTCGAAAACTACTTTTTAAATTATTCACATTTAAAGATTTGTTTTATATTTAAACTGCTTTCCGTCCCGAAAATTGGTTTAAAACTTAAAAGACTAATAGAAATGTTATAGTAGAACACGGCCACAATTTGTTTTCTCGGAAATAAGTAAGTTTTATAAAAGTTTGAGGCGATTTAGTGCTAACGCCCTTCTGCTTAGCGCTTCATTTTTTACTGAAATTAGAACTAACGCCCTTCTGCCAGCGAGGCGACGATATACTGAAGGCCTCAAGAGCGTTAAACTGTTTCTAGTGCAAATGTTAGCTATGGAGCTAATCAAGACCAGGGGGGTTTCACAGAACTTGTCATCAGTGAAAAGTGACAGTTTTTGTTATAAGCTACTGAAATCCTTGCTTCTGATTGGTTATCAGCAGATTTGTCACTGATTTTTGTCATTTGTCATTGAAATAAGGTTTTGTGCAACGGGTCCCAGAAATGGGTAATATTGCCAAGCCATTGTGTTCCACAAAGCAGTCCTTTGCGTCAATTGGTGCCTATTGTTTTATGCAGAGAGAGCAACCATGGACTGCACATTCTGCCCAAGAATTGGAATATTATAAAAATACATATGGACTAAGATTATCTTATCTTCTTATAGATCCTAATCAAATGATTGGTCAAACTTGGTCAAGTTTGATTTTATTCTATGAAAAATTGTGCAATAGTTTCCAGTACTATCCAAGATTTTTAAAGTAAGCGAGTACGGGATGCACAGCAGTGCGTGCAGAGGTTAATGCGTGTATTGTTTTTGTCTTTTTCAGGTTGGATACAAAGTCGGTGCTTACGACATCCTCGACAACCTGACTTTTGGTGAATTGGACATTGAATCTCGCTTCAGCATCAGCTCTATGCGTGATCGATGGTGTCGAGACGTCACCCCTAAAACGATCATCCGAGGGTTCCTCATTTGAGACGTCCTCCTGAGCGGACAATTACCAAATCTCCATGCGAGTGACTTGGGTTTGGTATCCAAAAAACATTTGCCAAGTTGTGCTGTAATTTCCAAAAGCCGACTTTTCTTTATTCTATGAGCGTGAGATGTTTTAGATGATTTCTGCATTGCTTTGTGTAGCCTGCAAGCCGTTCATCACTCCTCTTTTGAGCAGATTGTCTGAAGATTATTTCAGCAAATATATTTATTGATTTATAGTTAAAGAAAAGAGAGTTACTGTGGGTATGTGAGTGTCATCTTTTAGGTTGATACAACGTACGCAGACAGACAATAGAGGGCGCATAACCTCCAAGTTGGATTGAATGGTTGATCAGGGGATTGCAGTTTTGTCACCATAGAAACAGTGCCAAAATGGATACTGCCCTCTTTGTCCTTGTCAGGTTTAATCAACACATGTAGTAGTTTTGTTCACTCTATTTGTTGCCAACAATATCTAGAGGCAAGAGAATGCTTTTAAGCTTTCAATTGTTCTCTTTTTAGCTCTTGTTCTGCAATGTTTTGTTATACTGTATTCTTCATTTGTTCAAATGCTTTTGTCATCAAAGTAAAAAAACACTTTTTAGCTTTTAATTGTAAATGTTTTAGCCTATATTAGGTCAGAAATGCTCTTTTTGCTATTTTTGGGGTTAATTTGTTGTCATCGATCTCTGTGATTTTTTCATTTTGCAATGAAACCTCTGTAATATCCACAATCTAAAACTAATCTAAAACTATTTCCTGTGAGCATTCTCTTTACATATTTTATTGCAAAAATATTCCATTTTCCTACAAAAACGATTAACTGAGAAAATGAGCTTGAAAAGAATCAACAGAAATGAATCCATAAAAAGAGTTCATTTAAAGGGGCACATCATAAACCTACAACATACATTTTCCCCCCTCTTTTTTGGAGACATTTTTCTCAACATCATGATCTTGTTATTCTGAAAATATTGACTCTGACATGAGAAGTAATTATTCTCATGAGATTACTCATTATGAACCTACTATTTGCATAGGAAAGGGTCAGTGAATCTTCACATTTAATGGTTGTACACACACACATACAATACTTGCATTTGCAAAGCCACATGTGACGGTCTTTGTCAAATCAACCCTAGTGTTTGTTTGACATTTTATTTTGTTCGGCCACCTACTCGTGTAAAGAAACTTGTTTTTATTGCTTATTGCTCTTTGCATGCATTTAGAAAACATACTGTATGTCAACTGCACAATACTTCAAAGGGATCTCTATTTTCCCATGTGCAATTATTGATTCAATGAGAAAACAGAAATTATGATTATATACAAGTTGAATTCAGGAGAAGTAAGAGAGAGAGAGAGAGAGAGGGGGGGGGGGGAGAAAGAGAAAGAGAGAGAAAGAGAGAGAGCGAGGAAGGGGGGGGGGGGAGGAGATTGATATGAGGGCATTTCATTTGGTATTTTCTGAATCATATTCATCTGTATCTGTATCTTTTGTTGTGGTATTTTGTTTGCCACATTATGATGTATATGATCTGTACATACCAAAGAGTAATTTATTGTTCTATCACATGATATTACTACTACCACTGTTACTATTCGCCGAATTGATCTTGTAAAAAATAATTTGCAGGTCTTTTAAGGTCACATCACACTTAATGACCCAACTTTAATTGGATTTCGAAAGGAATTAAAAGTAGGTTCTGGTAGTATTTCATGTAACAGCTTTGCATTACAATCAGGAAAAGAGTTGATATTTGTGAAATTCCATATCAAATCCTATTTCACTTTCATTCGAATTGCAATTGTAGTCGGGTCTTGATGTGTGAGGTTGGCCTTTATGCACCCCCTATTGAGAGAAGGTCGGAACTAATTTTTTTTGTTTTTATCACGGGTATACTCTTGGATCAAAGTGGGTGCTATTCGAAGGTTCTACGTTTCATTTGTATATTTTTTTGTAAATCCACCATCAGCTCTTGCCTGTGAAAGAAATTAATTTTACGAGTATTCAGAAACATGAATTATCTATTGTCTAAAGAACAAACCAACATTGATTATGGTTCATGTCATCATGTGTGAAAGAAGCTGCTTATTTTTTTCTCTTTTGAAAATCGAACAAATTAAATATATTTTTTATTTTAAAGGTGGATGTTTTGAAAAGATTTTGGTTTAAGAGTAACAGACCTGCTGAAAACATCTCTAAACATGTATAATTATTTTTTACTCTGTACACCTACATACATGTATATATAAGATGCATACAGTATATGCATCTCCTTGTATATAAATCATGTATATGAAAACAAAGTAAATTATACCAAAAATCAACAGTGTATTAACAGATATTTAGAAGCAATCTGTGATTGTATATGACTCAGAATATTTTGTTGTGAATGTAATTTTCACACTTATACTTTGTGAATTTTTTTAGTATCATAGCCGGGAGCACGTAATTAAAGTGGATTGGTCACTTTGAACCAGGAGAGTACATATTACATACCAAATTTGTAGAAAATGAGTGCCTTTATCATCCAATGTGGGTATTTAGAGAAAAAAACGATCAATTCTGGGAGTAGATCTGCAGATTAAACTGTAGATGATATATTTTGTAAATGTATTTTTGCTTATATTGTAGAATTTGTGTTAATATATTATGTGAAGTTTCGATAAGTATGGACTCGTGCACCAGTGTTTTACTGAAAATAGCATAAATACCTTTTTATCTTACCAAAACATTTTTACAATGGTTGGAAGAAACATATGTAAATAAATTTAAAAAACCTGTCTACACTGGCCAGTTTTATCTCTTTTCCGTGGATGGCCTCAATAGACGAGTTTGACTGTAGATCCACCGTCGTTATTGGTACTTTGTAACTTAGGGATATTAAAACCAATATTTTCTTACAAATTGGTAGTTACTTTGGTGCAGTATGTTACATATTCAGTAATTTAATTTGTGAAGTATATTTGTGTATTCTACATCTATGGATTGGGGATTGCTTTTTTGAACATTTTCAATGTCTATTTATAGTTCCAATACATGTACAGTTTCATAGAAAATCTGCTTTTGGCTACATGTGCACTTAGCTTTGACAGCTGCTGTATGTGATTAATACATACTATATGATCATACTTTTAATGCCCAAGTACAAAACTATGATTCAAGTATATACATTCCTGAGAATACACTGCGCAGGATAGTTGAAGCAGTTCTATACTTGCATCCACGATGTCTCAGTGATGATGATGTCATCATCATGTGATCTTGATTGCAGTTTGGGCATGTCAAGAGAACTTCAAAGCAGTTAATGAGTTTTGGAGGGTCATCTCGTGAATAAGAAATAGTTTTAATGATTGGAAAAAAAAATTGTGTCTGACAGACTATTAATAGTATTTATGGTATTTATTTCAAATCATCAACTCATAAAGGTTCTTGCCCTATAGAAAATTGAAGCCACAATCTTGGTACTATTTCTAATGAATATTTATTAAAACTGAAAAATAATATATATTTGTAGTAGAATAATGATAATCATCTGTTGAGATGTGAGGGAAATGATTGTTGCATAGGAAAATTATATATTTAAATACCATACAACTTGGCATAATATACACCCACATTTGTAAAAACTCCCTGTATATATTCTAAATGTTGTAGAGGTGTCGTGGACGGATCACATGGTTCACGGTTCAAAGCCCCATGTGGCACTAATGTCATTTGGCAAGACATAAATCTACATTTACCACTCTCCACCCAGGTGTTAAATGGGTACCCGGTAGGATGCAAACGTTAATGTGTTTGGATTGGCATGCATACGCTTGTAAAATGGCACCTGGCCGGACTACTCCCCAGGAAGCGGAGCGTGTGCACTATCATGCACAGATTAGCGAGTGAACCCAATGACCAGGAAGTAATACTTACAATGAAAACCCCCTAGAAACGTAGTATTATGCGCTATACAAATGTGATTATTATTAATATTTATATTCAGACTGTACATTTTGAATGTTCATTTTTTCTGATGTGAAAATGTATATTGTATGTGTCGGTTTAAACTCTTCAGCATTTCATCTGTTCAGAGCCAGGAGGGGCGTCGGCTATGTGTTAAAGAATGTAAGTTAACGCCCTTTTGGCTCCAAACAGACGATTTGCTGGATTAATTTATACTAGAAGAGAATCTATGTAGCAATAGTAATTGGTAGAAGACTTGAGCCCACCGCACACTACTAACCTTCTTGTGATCCGATTTTCGAAGAAATGGCAATTGTATTTAGATAGGAAATTTAAAATTACATCATCTTCTAAATAATGAGAATACTAAAGACCAGAATTTTAGTGCTTTGAAATTTTCTAGTCAGAATAAAAGCAATGACAAATGACGAAAATCAGTGACAAGTCTGCTGATAACCAATCAGAAGCAAGGATTTCAGTAGCTTATAACAAAAACTGTCAATTGTCACCGATGACAAGTTTTGTGAAACACCCCCCTGGTCTGATCTCACTACGATTCTGAGCCGATTTAGCTTTTCCTCTTTCAAGGAAGCATGAAATCTCTTGAAATTTAGATTTTATTAATCATATGACTATATAGATCTTCGTTCATTAAGATTTCTTTTTGTTTGAATGTATCAAGTTTGTGGATGATTTAAACGAATATACATCTGTTAAAAAACGTGCCATCAATGATAATAACATTGCCAAATTTGTGAAATGCATATCAAATGCTTTTGCGAATTCTTCCGAAATCGGATCATAGTCTGATCGTAGTCGGATCGTATAGTGTGTGGTTGGTTGTACCCGTCATTCATCTCCTGCAGGCAGGAAAAGATTCATATGTGGTGAACTACTTAATACTTGTGTGTAAATTTAGACAAAAATGAATGTGGACATGTTTTTAAAAGATAATATATATTAAAGCATAGTTTTAGACAAGTGCAGTGACATATATTAACCTGGGAAGGTATTCTGAAAACTGCGTTCTCTTTTCTGTTTAATAGGGCAATACAGTATACTTGTAATGTTATTTGTAGTAACAAATTGGAATTGGAATGTCATTGGTTTAATGTCTAGACAAAACCAGCTGTATAATAATAATAATAAATTTATATTTTCAGGAGAGGATCGGGCAAACATGAATAAGATGTATTTAATCCCTTGAATTTGCTTCCCATAAAAGATATTTAAGAGTTTCCTAAAATGGCTCCTGGCTTTGTAATAAAGAACACCCTTATGACAATGATCTAGCTACAAGTTGTTGAATATGGTTCTTTGACCTCTAGCACTTGCCTGCCCGAGTTAAACAAATTCCTAGAAAGAGGGGGGGGGGGGGGGGGGGAAACAAACAACTTTATTTGCCAATGATTCCTTTGTTTGAAAAGTCCAGTTTTTACATGCCATTACATTTTGCTAAGCTTCTGCAAGTAATACTTTTAAATGTTGTAATTTTTTTAATGAATTTTAGTTCCATGTTCAACAAATTGTGGGAGTGTATCAAAAATGAGTTAAGTGAAATTTTGATGGCTTAGTGCTGATGTGTACACTTTGCAAGTATTTGCTGAGGGTTACTCACAATAAATGCTATTTATGCTAATATACCGGTAGATATATGAAAAAAACTAAATTCAAGTACATCTTTCACAGTAAGCAGTTGTTAAAGACACATTTGCACAAACTAGGGAAATTGAAAACACAATCCTAGGATTAAATGGAGTGTTCTTCATTTCAGAATCTACTGTATTCAGTCATTATATTTTCAAATTAGTAAAAAAAAAATTGATGACGTGTTAGAATGAAAAAAGTAATACAACAAAATATTATCTAGTCGAAATAAATACTAATTTCAATACTCAAGATATTACTACCTTGACAAGCACTTATTCATTTTTAGCTGATCCGTCCAGTTAATTTATTTGCTATTTTACCTTTTAAGCTTTTATCATTGATTTAAAAAAAAGTAAATTAGATCAGTCAGTGTGCTATTTTTTTTTTCTTCATTTCATTTTAGGAAATAGTCGTTGATGCGATTATTTAGAGTGCCAATTCATTTTTTATTTTTGTTAATTTTCATTTTAGTGAAAACTTGGTTGTTGTGTATAATTTACATGTACACTATTATGCACATGTTTATTAATATTAATGATTTTGTCAAAACATAGCTTTTTATATTTTCATTTTAGTGAAAACTTGGTTGTTTGTGTACAATTTAAAAGACGTTAAAAGATGGGATTTGTTGCTACCTTGTTTGGCGTTCAACAATAAGGGATAGAGCAACGTCGATCTGGCGCTGCTCAGTGGCTGCCGGGCTCACAATCAATTGGGCAAAAAGAATTTCCGTTTCGGTTTAATAAAATTTGGAGTGGACTATTAGGCTATTATTATTATTATTATTATTTATTATTATAATTTGCCAACACAAATGCACATGTTTATTAGTATTAATGATTTTGTCAAAACATAGCTTTTGATATTTTCATTGTGTTTGGTAGACATTACTCTGTATCTTTCCTTTATTAAAGAATGTAAAGATTGATGATGAAAATATTGTTTAAAAAGTCTGTAAAGGCACTCTTTTCATAACTGTTAGAACATGAAGTACATGTTCAAATAAAAATTTGAACCATATCAGCGACTGTGGTAGAACTATGATAATTTTATAGTAAATTGTTTCTCTAGTTTTGAAACAAATTGTAAAAATGTGAATAATACAATAATACAAATATAAATTGAAATTTGGGGTGTCGAAATGATTTCAGTCCAAAGTATAGCATGGTAAGAAAGACAATTTAAAAATATCACAGTGATGCTGTTTATAAGAAGTTATATTTGAGGATAAATACTGCTATTTTTTATCTATTTCTTTGCCAAAAGCCACAAGGAACAAAATGTACTGGATCACTTTTATTCTAATGTACTGTATTAAAATGTTTCTGTTTTACATTTAAAAACACATTTATGCACATTTAAACCACTTTTTACATGTTCCTTTCATTTTACAACTTTCAAATGTTCTACCCATCTACATGTATATGTATGTTTTAAACTTGTAGGCATACAATGGAATAATGGTTATAAATACATATCTCTCTTATTGTAGTTATAATCCAATGTGTGGTTACCTTGGCACATACTTTAATTTTCAGTAGCTTATGAGCATAACATATAGAAAATGTTTGTTTCATTCTGCAAAAGGCAGCAAAAATCATTGCATCAAGCTTGTCTTAATTTGAGCACTCTACTCTCATTTAATCATCATTCTATGGGGAAAAAATGATCATTTAATTGTCAAACTGTCAACACTCAACCTTTTGCTTTGAAAAAGTGACACAGAGAGAAAGGTTTTTCATTACATGTGTATACCCCTATTTGTGAAAGTGTTGTGTATTATGCCATTATACAACTAACTCCTAGATCCTAGATCCTAGTCAAACGATTTTTCAAATGCGGTCACCTGTGATTCATTCACTGAGACTATCCCACATTTTTTTTTCATGCAAAAGCAGGCAATAGTTTCCATACTATCTATTAAAGCGATGCGCAGCTTAATATACAAGTACTATATGTGGGCATATACTTACTTAGCACTGCGCGTTAATGCGAATAGAGGTCAGTGCGCTTATCTCTGTGTGCGCGCTAAAGTAAGCCTTTTATTAAAACATGAGATTTATTTGTCAGGGATATTGACAGGAAAAATCATTTAACAAGGATCTAGGAGATTTGATGTATAAAACAAATGAAACAATCTACCGGTATCTGCTCTTATTAAGTCTGTATACATGTATATGCAGCAACTTTAATATGATAGATGCATACAATCTTAACTTGAGTGCGGCTAGATCGTAAAATAAACTCAATCACATGCACCATTTATTGCAAACCCCAGCAATATGTCTCGATTCAATGCATATTTTTGCAAAAAATATTTTGCCCATGATTTATGTACTGTAGAAGTACTCGTGATATTGTTCATATTTATATTTTAAATGTGATATTAATTTAGTCTGAAACCTTTATTCTCTGTGATTCAACATGTCTTGAAAATTTGTACACCAGACTCTTCAACGGTTACTGACCAAATATATTTAAGTCTTTGTATGAGAAACAATGCTTTTCTTTTATTCTTTTCATGTTGTTGAGAATGTTGTGAGATTTGAGGGAACTGAAAGGAAACTTGTCCATGCACCTAGTTCAAATAACTGTAACAAAATAATGTAAACAGTTTTTTTTTTAAAGAAAAAAAGAACAGAGACAGAAAAGGGGAAAAGCATTTTTGTGTCAGAGGGGGAGTGTGTGTGAGAGAGAGAGAGAGAGAGAAAGAAAGAGAGAGAGAGAGAGAGAGAGAGAGGAAGAAAGAGAAGGGGGGGGGAGGAAGAGAGAGAGAGAAGAGAGATAATATACAGAAAACCCCCAAAGATAGACAATTATATAAATTATCACAAATCAAACAATGAAATAAATGTTCAATACTTATTTGATCATTTCAATAATTTATTACAGGTAAGCAAATTTTCATTTTCACATTTGTATACAAACCATATATATATATATTTCATTAAATAAGATTTCACATATATACTGATATTGAGATAAATATATATTTTAATTACACACATTTTTCCAGACTCTTGACAGAGTGAGTTTACACACGAAAAGTTCTTGTTACACAATGTAATTCTCCTATTACAAAACTAAATTAAAAATGAAAAACAAAGTTGTTGTGGAAAGCAAGCATCTGTAAATGATATTTGGAAACGAAAGGTGAATAACAAAAGAAAATTACCTATTCAGTGTCTCAAGCACAAAATAAGTTTATGTCACAATCTAAGGTGCATGTAGATCATTCTACAACCGCTTAGAGGCAATTTTGCAATTTGCGGTATACAAATATCTTATTATTATTATTATTATTCACATGCTTCAACAAAATTAAGATCGGAGTGCGATCAGGGTCCCACTTTTATTTTTCTCACTCTGGCTCAGGGCCCCCGTTTCATAAAACTTGTTATCAATAACAAGTTACAGTAACTGTTATAATAAGCTGTTATAAAATGGTAGCATTTGATTGGCTGAGAGCAAATTTGTTATAGAAATGTGACACTTGTTATTGAAAACAAGTTTTATGAAACAGGGGCCCTCGTCAGTGGCGGATCTAGGGGGGGGGGGGGGCACAGAGGGCTGCAAGATATCTTCAAAGGTACCTATCTAATAATCAATCTTGTATATAAAAAGGTTGTTTAAACGAATTTGAACTTGAAGTCTTGAGAATTTGATTGAGACAGTTACGGTATTATAAGCATTAAATTTTTTTTTTCAAGCCTACAAATACATAAAAAACATGCATTCTCCAAAACGATTTTTTTTTTTTTTGGGGGGGGGGGGGGGGGCCGGGCCCGTCCGCCTCCCCCCCCCCCCCCCCCTGAATCCGCGCCTGAACAGCTAGAATTAAGTCAACATTCATTTTTAGTAGACCTGTCTAATAAATGAAATATTACCAATATCACATCGTCTTGCTTTCTCTCACAGAAAATGGGATAGACCTTGAAGCAGCTGCCCTCCTGTCAGATGAAATGATTGAAGTGCTGATCCCAAAGCTTGGGGCAAGATTAAAATTCAAGAATCACTGGAGTCAATATGTGAGTTCAGTTGCCTCTTAACTTTTCATATTCGCTAACATGATTTGCTTCAGATGCTTGTGTGACGTAGGAGGGGAGGTGGATGAGTTATTCAAACATTTGAAGTATATACATGGACTAACTTCTGGAAAGTCAGTGTTTGTTATATGTAGTCAAAATGGATGTCCTGAAACATTTACATACATTTCATCATATAAACGACATATTTTGTCAAAGCACTGCTCAGACTTGAAAGGATCTCAGTCAGTTGAAAATGAAACAGTTTATCAAGACATTTTTGAAGATGAGTCTGCAGATGATGCTGAAACATGCACTACAAATCAGAAAGAAACAGGGAACATGTTGGATACACTGAAAGAGACTTTCTTTCTCTTTCTTACTAGCTTGAAGGCATCTGCTGTGCCTCATACATACATAGACAAAATAAAGAGAGATTGAAGAACTGATGAATAATTTTCTGACCAATTTGTTTACACAAGTCCTGAATGACTTGGAAACAGTGGATGTTGAAAGCTTGAACATATGTTTCTTTCAAAAATACTTTCATAAAGTACAGAACATTTTCAGTCAATTTTGAACACGCTATATGCAGGACCAGTACCTTGTACATAGAGATGTTCTGATACCCCCAGAAGAAAGAACCTTAGGGAAATCTTTTGCCACAAGAGATCATTCAGGACATGCACAACAGCAACTAGTGACAGAAACATTTAAGTATGTTCCAATTTGCAAGTTACTGAAAAAATACCTTGAACAGCCTGGTGTGATGAAAGCGATTCTAAGTCGGCATAATTCGCAGGATGGATGTATTTTGAAGACCTATCGCGATGGATTTCATTTTCAGACAAAGCATGTCAGTTGTGAAGATGTCCCCACAATCCCTTTACTCCTCTATGCTGATGACTATGAGACAGGAAACCCCTTGGGATCCAGGAAAGGCGAACATAAACTGGTTGCATTTTACATCAGTGTCTTAAGCTTACCAATAAAATATCAGGCTTCACTAAATAACATTCTGCTTGCTGCATGTGCCAAGAGGAAAGTTGTTAACAAATATGGTATAGACAGTGTTTTGGCAGCAATAGTGGACGATCTCCAGGTGCTTGAAAAGGAAGGTCTTGAAATTTCAAGCACTGACTTCAAAGGGATTGTAAAACCCGTTTTATTTCAGGTTATTGGTGACAATCTGGGTCTCCATGAATTGCTTGGGTTTGTGGGAAGTTTCAGTGCTGCTTGGGTTTGTGGGAAGTTTCAGTGCTAATTATCCTTGTCGCTTTTGTAAGGCCCCAAAGGAAATGTTCCGTAGACAGCTCACCCCCGACTCGGCACTTCTACGGAGCAAAGAGACCTTTCATGAGGATCTTGCCCTTAATGATACATCAAGAACTGGAATGAAATGTTCATCAGAACTGAATAATCTAGAGCAATTTCATGTCAGTGAAAACTATGCACCAGATATTACTCACGACTTCTTGGAAGGAATCATGCCATTAGAAGTCAAACTGGTCTTGAATTCACTCATTGACAAAGGACAGGTTACACTTCAACAGGTGAATGACGGCATATCTTCCTTTAACTATGGGTTTGTAGACAAAAAAAACAAACCAAGTCCTATCCCGCAATCGGCGCTGAAGAATCCTCGTGGAGCTAGCGGTCAAAAAGCTGCCCAGATGCGATGCCTGTGCCTTTATCTTCCCATCATGCTTGGAGATTTGATTGATGAGTCATCAGATGAATGGGAAGTTCTACTATTGGCTGTAGATATTTACAAGATTGTAGTAGCCCCATACATCACCAGATCAGCTACGTTTTTCTTGAAGGCCCTCATTAAGGACCACCATCAACTGTTCCTTCAAGTGTTTGATGGATCTCTTATTCCAAAACATCATTTTGTTGTCCACTATCCTCAGTTGATTAGGTTACTTGGCCCACTTGAACAATACTCAACCATTAGGAAAGAAGCGAAACACAAACCTTTTAAGAGTTGGGCGCGTGCTTGCAATAACTACAAAAATGTGGCCAAGACTGTATCAAGGAGACATCAAGAACAACAAAGCTACGTGTTTCTCCAAGGAAAGACCCTTTCTTGTGAGATGGACATAAAGAATCAGTTTCCAGCCCAGATATCAACATTTGAAGAAGCACAACATATTTGTGCTACACTTGATTGTTCACAAGATGAATTCATCTATGTAGCAGATAAACTGACTGTTCATAGCTATGAGTTTAAGCTGGGGTGTTTGGTGTTGACAGAATGGGATGAAAATGGACCCGTGTGTGCTCAACTAAAGAATATCATCATACACAAGGCAGTTGCCCTGTTTGTCTTGCTTGTGTACGAAACAGAATACTACAACAGACATCTACAGGCATATGCTGTGTCAGAATGTGTGGGTCGAATCAAAATCATGGAACCATTAGATCTTCTAGTGCCTCGTCCTTTGCATATGGTTCGATCACTTGATGTTAATGACAAGTTCAATTATATCATTACACCATTCCAAATTGTATAAATATGAACCCTAGGAATTTCCATTAATCACAGGTTCAAGAGCAGCAAGCACAGGACCTGGTGTCATTACCAGCTAATTTACAGCTACCAGTAACCCAAGTCATGTACGAGATGAACTTACCAACAGCATCACCATCATCATCGTCATCATTATCCTTCACCAACTACTCAGCAGCTACTCAAAACCACCTAAATCTGGGGGATTATGCTATCTGCAGCACTGATGAGGCAATGTCAATCCCATCTACATCAGGATCTTCACCATTGCTCTGTCAATTGGATTCAGAACCACCATCAGATTCCTGTCCATCGGGGCCAGATCCACCCGTTCCTGGCCCATCTACTTCAGCTAAGTCTGCTAAGCTAAGTCAAAGGTCATCAGCAGAAGGACCAAATACACCCCCACCACTTAAGAGACAGAAGGCTTGTTTGTTTGTGAGTAACAAAATCAAATAGGGGCATTGATCTTTCTGTCATTGAGACTAATTCCTTATGAAGAGAAGGAGATTTAGATCTAAAAAGCTGTACTAAAGCTGAAAATAAGAAGAGAAATTAAATTTAATTCCATTTTTATTTCTAGTAACTGCTGAATGAATGATTATTCAGATTTGAGACATATGTAAACAACTATAATGAATGTTTAATACGTTTTTATGCATCATGCATTAAGGGAACAAATTGTAATGTGTGTTAATATGTGGCCGGAATTAAGGCATGAAATTGCCACTGTTAAAAAACAAGTTTGTTATTCAAGTGCTGTAAAATAAATAAAAACTTGTAAACGTGAAAAGAGCAAAAGAGAGAGAGAAAAATATACATATATACAAATAAATTGCAGGACTTCCTTGAAAAGCAGGCCCTGTAAAGGCACTTCATACACCGTGCGGTTGTAATTGTCTATTTGGCATTCCATAATTTTATCGTCTGCGAAGATTGGCGATGGAAAAGGAATTGCATCGTTAATCGGCATATTATTTATGCCTGCCTGAGACTTTGGTAACAAGTGGCACAGTGGTAAGCATAAATAGAACTTTTAGGTTTAATTTCAAGAGAACTCGCTCAGTATGCATACAGCAATCAGTGTTATTCTACTGTAGAACTTCAATAGCTCGTGTATCAGATTGATGCATTGTATGCATAGTGTGCAGGTCTTTGTGTAGTACTATAATTATGAATATCTGTTTGTATGGAAATATACAGAAACTCTTAATCAGTATCAAATTTATTGTGTAATGATAACTCAACTAGATTAAACTCAAACCTCAGTCCTGAGGAAATAAGCACTCAAATACGCCAAAACTTGATATAAGATGGTTGACATTACATTTATTGCTCACATAACATTTCTGCAATTACATTGTCTATTAAAGCTGTTTTGACTATTGTTTACCCAGTATGAGAACACGTGCGAGCTTTCGTTTGTTTGTCGTCGTAGTCCGGGCAGGCACAGTAAAAACACTTCCAACGTAGCGTCAAAATGGCCTCATCATCATCAACAAGCCTGATTATCAAGATGGAGCCAATAAATAGACGCTAGACATTTGAGTTGAGTTCAACATGACATTTCAGCTGGATGAACCTACGAACATACATATGTAACTACGTTTGGCGACGAGCACAGGATATATGCTAGAGATCAGCTAGAATTGCACCATAACGCATGAATCTCAGAATCTGAGTGGATGTTGATGGATTTTGATTTGGATTGTGAAACGATGTTGTGATCCAGTCATTTCTCATATGTCTCAATAGTTCGAGGTATGTAGAGCTGTGTATGGACGCTATGCAGTTTGATCTACACTAATGTTACAGTTACAATGAATTATGGTTGCAATGCAGCAGTGTCATCAATTTATTATTGAGGTGTATTATGGACGCTAAGCTGGAATCGGCCACAATCGTTATTATACACCGTTATAAAATACGTGGCTTTACCATAATTTGCACCAGCAGTTGGCATGCAGCCATAATGTAACAGGACTAGCGACGGCCTTGATAGATCCAGCCCACAGTCACGTCTAGTTAAGAGTCTAAGGACTAAAGCCCAGTGTAGATGTTAGCGGATCAGCCAAGCCCAAGTTCAAGACTATTCTGTGTCAGCCTCTCGTAGCAGCCCTAGCATAATTTATGAACTAGCCTAATCCAGCTGAAGTCCAGCTTGAACAACAGCCCGGGAATCGGCCCGGTCAAGCCATACAGCCCGGGAGCCAGCGTGGTTTAGTCTTGTACAGTCCAGGTTTGAACTTGAAGCATAAATCAAGCCAACAACATTGAATTTATAAATGAAACATTGGATCTGAACTTGATGAAATAAAAGTAGTTAGAACCAGAGCTATAATAGGCTCTGTGAAACTTCAAGACTCTTGATAACAAATTAACAGAGGTCAAGTAAAAGTTGAATTTTAATAACTATTTCATGTATAGTAGTCTATTGAACAGTGTTTCCAATATGATTCTGCAAATACTGCATGTTTTGTTTGCAGGTAGCCAGCATTAGTTTTGTGCTCAAGTGACAAGAAAGTTAAAGGTGTAATTTCATTACAAAGTGATATTGACATCGCAGTTCAGAGTCAAGCAAGGAAGGAATATGTGGCGATGTTGAACTTTATCGCATGATCGCGTGGTCTGCATTCAAGCCCTTTTGATAAGCAAATTTTGAGGCGTGCGTAAAGGCTTTATTGGGAGATGTAAAATCAAATTACTATGGAGTATTTGTAATTGCATTAGCAAGAAGCATTTTAAGCGGTTTTACATTGATGAGGTTGGTAGGCTTAGCGCTGTAGCTTTGCTTAAATTGATGTTTGATTTCACTCTAGTTGCATGACAATTTAATTTGGTCAATTTGCTGTACAAGGTGCAAGTGCATGGTTTAGCATAAGAGGCCAGCTCCTTATTACATTTCTGTTGTGTCAAAGCCAATTAAACATGGCAGATTCAAGAAAGTCATCAAGGGAGAGGCAGCCCACGGAAAAAATGGCCGCTCTTCAGGCCTCTGAAGAATCAAAGACAGAGCGGAAGTTTTTCAAGATGTATGGCTCCCTTAAGGCCACAGTAAAGGCAGCTAGAACAATCATTAAGACAGAGACAGAAGAAGGTCCCATCAAACAACAGATATCCATACTGGAAGCTGGAGAGAGGGAATTGATGGAAACCTACGAGATTTTGAGGAGACACAAGGTCCCCATAAGAGAGGCCACCACGAGGATGGACCGTGCCAACGCAATGGTCAGAGATAGCCTCAACGCCTTGGAAGAAGTTCTGGGATCCCTCAGGATCGGAAGCAGATAGCGAAAGAATTCTTGAAACAAGAATATGCTTCATCGGTCTTCAGCTCAATTTTAAGCGAAATGGACCAAGGGGTTGAAACCAGCCAACTGCGTGGAGCCACACCAGTAATTGACATTGATAGCAATCCTGGACAGCCTGTAGAATCTCGTAACACACCATCACTTCTTCCTCAAGACAAAATGTACCCAGGAGTTGGAGTAAACCAACCACCTGAAGGTATTCAAGGGCAGTCAGCAGAACCTCCTGCCAAGACGTCATCTCCTTCCCCTCAAGATGAGATGGGCCCAGAGTTTAGAGTAGGCCAGCTACATGATAGTCTACCTGATTCGCATGTGGAACCTCGTGACAAGACACCACTACAGCCGCCTCAGACAACGTCGGTTGACGTCCAGGGCTTATGTAAGGCTTTAGCAGACAACATGTACCACACAAGACTTCCGATGCCAGTGCCACGCACCTTTAGTGGGGATCCGCTCGAGTTTGTAGAGTTCGACAAAGGTTTCAAGACTTTGATCGAAAACCGTGGCATACCACCAACAGAGATGCTGTATTATCTGAAGCAGTACCTGACTGGTCCGGCAAGGGAGGCCGTGGAAGGTTTCTTTTTCGGGGACTCCAAAGAGGCATATGATGGGGCATGGAGGTGCCTTCGACAGAGGTATGGTCATCCTTTTAATATCCAACAAGCGTTCCGAAAGAAGCTAAGTGCTTGGCCGAAGATATCCTCCAAAGATGCCATAGGTCTTCAGAAGTTTGCGGACTACTTAAAGTCTTGTGATGATGCTATGCCATATGTCACTGGCCTCCAGGTGCTAAACGACTGCTATGAGAATCAAAAGATGATAGCCAAACTTCCAGACTGGCTGATTAGTAGCTGGAATAGGGTGGTATCAAATGAGTTGGAAGGCGGCAGCTATCCTTCATTTTCTAAGTTTGTGAAATTTGTTGCTAAGGAGGCAAGGATAGCCAACAATCCCATTTCTTCTCTAGGTGCCCTGAAATCTGAGGACTCTCAAAGAGAATCAAGTCCCAAGACCTTCAAGATCAAGCGAGAAGCAAGAAATAAGGGATCTGCTTTGGCTGTCAACACCAAGGAAAGTGCCAAAGGCAAGAACATCCCAAACCAAGTCAAGAAGGCTCCAAAACCTTGCTGCCTGTGTAGTGAAACTGGACACAAGTCCGAGGACTGTGACAAGTTTTTGGCCAAGCCACTTTCTGAACGCAGGAAGTTTGTTCAAGAAAATCATGTATGCTTTGGTTGCTTACAGAAGGGGCATTTTTCTAAGGCATGTAAACAAAGGCTGAAGTGTAGTACATGTGGTAAGCGCCATCCCACGGCTCTTCATGAGGAAAACCCTACGATAAGAGAAGACAATGCGCACAAGAGTGAAGGAGCTTCTAAGGACAGGGCTACGTCTTGCCAAGTCCGTTCTGGAAAACAAGCTAGCACTTCGATGATTGTACCAGTGTGGGTCGCGGCAGAACAAGCACCATCGTCAGAGATTCTGACTTACGCCCTCCTGGATACCCAGAGTGATTCATCGTTCATTCTAGATGAAGTAGCGCAAGCCCTGAATGCTAAGCAGCAACCCATACGCTTAAAGTTATCTACTATGACTTCGTCATCGAACATTGATTGCAGCGTGACTTCAAGTATCTTAGTTAGAGGTATGATGTCGCCCTCCCAGCTCAAGATAGGGAATCGAAGGAACAAAGTGAATCAGCAAGCCAAAGAGTCAGCTTTGACCATGATGAAGAGACTAGATTCAATAAAGCTGTTTTGACTATTGTTTACCCAGTATGAGAACACGTGCGAGCTTTCGTTTGTTTGTCGTCGTAGTCCGGGCAGGCACAGGCCTACTTGGCTCAGACGGGACTAGTCTGCTTAAAAAAAAAACTTTAATGAATAAATAAATAAATGAATAAATAAATAAATTATAACAACATTCACTGTGTGGGGATTCACAAGTAACGATAGTAAGATATTTCAATTTGGCTACTTTTTTTCTTCTGTGTTAAGGATACTGAAATGATACTAAATCAGTCCCCCGATGGAGTAGCAACAATTGAAGAAATCAAGAGGCTTGGATTCGTGGCTAAAAGGACAAGGCATGTCCTTGTGTCAAGACTGGTTGAGTACCTGATCATTAGCTATGGAGAGCGGTAAGTATATGACTATATTTTGCATTTGTATAGTTGTAGGGTATTTCCCCTACTTTATCATACCGTAAATTTCTAAATAAATCAACCGGACTTATCAGTCAAACAATAAAATTCTGGATAAACATGCCTTACATCCACAAGATAGCTTTGGTAACAATTTTAAAACTTAAATTGTCTTGATCTTCAGAAAATGCAGCACATCATCAGAAAACACTAATAAAGGGACCAGCAATTGTTCTGAAAGACGTATTTGCATCCAATAATGTCAAGTGACAAAATATCTCTGTGTACACTTCCTATGGAAGGGTATTTTAGGGGTACTCCAAACATTTTTATATTTGGGATATTTCTTGAAAATTAAAGCAGTACTAGTTAGGAGCAGACAATGAACAAGGCATTCATTGTTCATACAGATCAATAAAATAATGAATCAACAAAACAAAATTGTTCATCATACGTGTACCATAACTATCTTGTGGCTGTAATTATTTGCAAGTGTGTTCTTACAGTAATCATCTTCATAGTGTAGCCCATATTTTTATTCGCTTTAATCATGTTAATTCTGATTTATTGGTGATTCAGTGCAGTGAAGAAAAAAAAAATGTTTTATTTTATTTTCTCAAATATTTCACACTTCATAGAAATGGAAAGATGTCATAGATAGAGTCTTAAAAATAATGTAATGGTGTCTTTGTCTTTCTTTTAGGCCAGAGTCATTTGTGAAGGCAGCACTGGCCCAGAGCATAATAACTACATTTCCCAGCCTTAGGGACCCAGAAGGAAATACAGGTTTTGTAAGTGTTGATAGAAAGACCACTTTTATTTTCTTCAAGTTTTTACTCTACAGATATTTTCATGTGGGCTCTGTGAACAAATGCTCAAAATACCATTTGTGGTGCCTCTTGAAGCCATGTGTAGCGTACTAACAGAATAATACAGAAAAGTCTTTCTGATTTTGTCAAAATTGAACATTACTGAAGAATAATTTGTTATTATAATGGCATATCCCATGAAAGATTAAAATACAAATTCTGAATTAAATGCTAAAGGAAAGCTCCTATTCTGATAACTATACTTTTGTCATTATATCAGCAGATTTTTTTTTTCCAGACCCTGTATGGATATTTAAAAAAAAAATGTATGTTTATTGTTTTTATTCTTGGTGAACTATCCAGATGTTTACGAATAATAATTGAGCTTGGTTATCATGATTATTGACAAATTATTATCGTATTTGCCAAATCAGAATGAGGAATATGATTTTAGTACTATTGTATGCAAGCACTCCCTGTGGAGTGCAGAACTAATCCAGCTTCTAAAAAGCCAATCGCATTGATGGTCATATGGGAAGGGGAGGGGGGGGGGGGAGGGTTAGCCAATATTTTACAAAACATTATAACTAGGCTTTGAGACATATTTTTATACAGTTAATTATAAAACAAGGTGGCCCAAAAAGAATGAAACAACTTTGATAGTTGATTTCAAGGACATCATCAATAAAATGGAATTCAAGTTTGCTCCTACAGATGACTCCAATATAGATCTAGGAATCTAGATCTAGAATATAGGTTTGATCAATGGCAATGCACAGTGCAAAATTGATGGATGGAGATGGAGTGGAAGAAGCAGCAGAACAAGACTCTTTGGCTGCTGATGACTCGGGTGAAGAACAAGAAAATGAAGAAGAGGAACAGAGTGATGAAGATATTTTTTCAGACAGGAATTTTGATTACACACCATCGGGTATAGATCCCAAAAGCGAATATTGGACTCGAAGGTTCATGAGCTTCTTACAAACGCGAAGGGGAAAGAAGAAACCTTTGGAAGCCGTGAAGCAGCATGCCAGGCAGGTTAAGCTAGCAGTCCATGAGATGGGATCCTTCGAGGATCTTATCAACCTTGATAAAGCAGAAGAGTGGTTGGGGGAGGAGCTGAAGAGAAAGAAACCAGGGACTGTCCTCTCATACTGCCACAGCGTTGCACTTTTTTTTGATTTTCTTAAGAGCACCAAACAAAATTTGGTCTTTAAGAATTACAAGAGTCTTTCTAGTCTGCAGCAATATGCTAAAGACTGGAGAGATCTGGCCGCAAGTCTGCAGAAAGAGAAGAAGCGAGCCCATGTCGAGAGGAAGGAGGAAAGGGGTTACTTCCCCCCTCCAGTGAACAGGCTGTACAATGAAGACATGAAAAACATGATGGAGCTCCTCACATCTTCATCGAATTACAATGCTTGGAGGGCGATGTGTAGGAAGCTGGAAAGTCGCGGGTGCAGCAATACTGCCATTCATGCAAGGCTGAGTTCTATGATGGCTGAGAAATATCGGAAGCGGCAAGCGGACACCGCTGGACCCTCAGGACCCCCTGCAGCTACTGCTCCCCCTGGACCTACAGGTCTCCCTGGAACCTCAGGAGCTACAGGATCCCCTGGATCGACTGGAATCTCTGGACCAACAGAAGCCCCTGCAGATACTGGATCGACTGGAATCTCTGGACCAACAGAAGCCCCTGCAGATACTGGACCTACAGGTCTCCCTGGAGGAACATCTGGAACTAGAGGACTCCCTGGAACCTCAGGACCTACTGGCCTATCAGTATCAGGAGCTACAGGATCCCCTGGATCGACTGGAATCTCTGGACCAACAGAAGCCCCTGCAGATACTGGTCCCCCTGGACCTACAGGTCTCCCTGGAACCTCAGGACTCCCTGGAATCTCAAGACCTACTAGCCTATCAGGAGCTACAGGATCCCTCGGACCAGCTTACCAGCTCACAAGAGAGTTCAAGTGGCTGCAGGAAAAGGTTTCGGGGGGGGGGGGGGATGGTGGCGATCATGGAGCTTTTTGGAGATGATCCGTGTCAACTTACAAGGTTAATAAGTCGACATGATAAAATATCTTGCCATCTCGTCAAGTAGATTTAGAACAGAAGAAAATACCCAAAGTGGGTGATGTGAGAGAAGTCCTAGCACAAAATCCATTAATGGGACTAATACTTTCAAATCGCACACCAAAACAGGTCGTCGATAAAATGAGACATCTTGCAAAAGTACATTAAACACCCAAGTTGGGGATTTTCCATAGGGTCAAAAGTTCACTCCTGGAATAGAAGGTCGACATGGCAACATGCCTTATGTCGTGTCAACTTACAAAGTTAATAAGTCGACATGATAAGGCTATTAAGTCGACTATGAGAATGGCAAGTTGGCTCTGTACTTAATGTGCAAGGTATGTCCTTTACAAAAAAAACACTCAGGGACATGCAAATGGTTCATAATTATTATGTTTTCATATAAATCACTGTCAAAAGTTGAGCCCTAGTACTTGCTTCCACTGTATCTATTTTCCTTTACTTCACGTAGTCGCCGTGGGCAGATGTGTGTGAATGCAGTATGGTCTTGTTTAAAGATTTGCTTTCTCTCTATTTTCATGATTCCATTCTTCTTATTCCATGTTTATCATTGGTACTTTTTGGCGACACTTTTATGTCACAATCATGATTCTGTTTGTAATTGTTATTGTGGATTTATGAAAAACATTTTTTTTAATCACAACTTTGGGAAATATATCTTTCTCTTTGTATATATACCTTTGACCATACACTGTTTTGTTTTATGTCGTGCATTAGGTTATGTTGATAATCACTGCTGGTTTGTTATTGGTATATAGGCTAAACGGGATTGTTAAGTATTTTTGTTAATGAATATCCACGTCTTTCCCCCACCCCCGATATTTTCATTGTTTAACTTCATATTAGCATACTCTCTTTCCCCCTTCTCTTTGTTTCTCTTTCTCTCTCTCCCTCATTACCATCTACTCTTTCTCTTCTATTTGCTTTTATGCTCATTATTTTTCAAGTTGCAAAGTATGCTTTATGGGAGATTCAGGTATTACTTACGTTTGTTACTATTGAGTCTGCATTTTTATATCTTTGATGCCATTAGGGGCATTTACACTGTCATCCAAACATGCCAAAAAATGCCAAACCGGAGCCTGACCGCGATGTTACCAAGGGCAACTACGCATTACCGGCAGAAATGCCAATTCCAAAACATTCCAAAACGAAGTGTGATCTTTTGGCGTGTTTTGGCGTGTTTTGGCGTGTTTGGCAAGTATAAACGCTCGCAGTTGTAACATCGCGATGTTAGGTGACGTAACTTTAGGAGCGGAGCTAGATGTCGTCCTTAAAGAAAATGATAGAACGATATATACAAAGAATAACATAAGAGAAGGTGATAGAAGGAAGAAACAAATAATAACATAAGGAATAACATAAGGAAAGACAGAAAGAGAAAGTGATAGAAGGAAGAAACAAAGAATAAAATAGGGAAAGATAAAAAGAGAAAGTGATAGAATGATAAAAACAAAGAATAACATAAGGAAACACAGAAAGAGGGAGTGATAGAATGATAAAAAAACAAAGAATAACATAAGAGAAGGTGATAGAAGGAAGAAACAAAGAATAACATAAGGAAACACAGAAAGAGGAAGTGATAGAATGATAAAAAAAACAAAGAATAACATAAGAGAAGGTGATAGAAGGAAGAAACAAAGAATAACATAAGGAAACACAGAAAGAGGGAGTGATAGAATGATAACAAAACAAAGAATAGCATAAGAGAAGGTGATAGAAGGACGAAATAAAGAAAAACATAAGGAAACACAGAAAGAGGGAGTGATAGAATGATAACAAAATCAAAGAATAACATAAGAGAAGGTGATACAAAAGGAAGAAACAAAGAATAACATAAGGAAACACAGAAAGAGGGAGTGATAGAATGATAACAAAACAAAGAATAGCATAAGAGAAGGTGATAGAAGGAAGAAATAAAGAAAAACATAAGGAAACACAGAAAGAGGGAGTGATAGAATGATAACAAAATCAAAGAATAACATAAGAGAAGGTGATAGAAGGAAGAAACAAAGAATAACATAAGGAAACACAGAAAGAGGGAGTGATAGAATGATACAAAACAAAGAATAACATAATGTAAGAGAAGGTGATAGAAGGAAAAACAAAGAATAACAAGGAAAGATAGAAAGAGGAAAGTGTTTGCATCGGAGTGCCGCGCATGCGCATTACCAACTGAAACACGCCAAAACATCACTGAGCTTTTCAGTCGGTGATGTTTCCGCACAAGTGTAAACGGGTGCGCGAAACATCGCGACTTTTCAAAATGAGGTATTTGACAGTATAAATGCGCCTATTGTCTAGTTCATTTTGTGGGAATTGTGGGAAGGTATGAAATTCACCTTTCTTTGTCATTTGGTTGACATTGACTAAATGACGATGTAGTTTTGTTTTCACCGTATCATTACGCAATAGCTATTAAGTTAATTTTTTTTTGTCTCTGGCATTCCAGTGGTTGTACTATTTATGATTGTTTTGTTCAATTGTATTTCTTTGTGAAGGTTTGACGAAAATTCGACAAAGGATAAGAAAGATTTGATGTTTAAAATTTGTAATCAATCAAACGCAAATTGGTAACTTCGTGACGTCACTTGCGAGCAGCTCTCCCATTTTGTTGTGTCCTAAAAATTCGATATATTTCCATTTTCTCAGAAGGAAATATTTAATTGTACCTATATGCATTTGATATATTGTTAGACACACCCCTCTATGAAATACATGTATATTTACACTTCCATCAAGAACCATGAAAGAAAGAAATTAATGGAAGTTTTAGTGTAAAATAAATAGGATAGCTGCTCTGAAGTGCTGTCACAGAGTTGCCAATTTGCGTTTGATCAGTCACATCTTTAAAAAAAAACTTTGTTATCCTTTTTTTGATTTTCGTAAAAGTTTCACTGATCCATTTCTCTTATTTGTCTGCTTTTATTCAAAGCAACTTAATATAAGGGTGGACTTTCCCTTTAATATGTTGTCACATACTTAGAAAAGCTAATATGCAAATTTAGCTCATATCCTTTTCTTTTATTACCATTAATTTACAGACCAAGACAGACCAAGACAAGGCCGGATGGCCTCTGAAATAGCAGAGAGACATCATGTGAGTATATTGGATAAAATTTTGTATCTGGTCCAGACGCCTATATGTATACAGAGGGTTTAACTTTTTTTAATAGAATGGTTGCTAATTTCATAAGGATATGAGAATAATTGTTGTAGTGTGTTAAAAGATAACTAAGTTAGGTTTCCATGTGATTTGGTGTTGTTTTGGTTATGCATGGTCCGGCCGAAATATAATAAACTTTTCTTTATTTTCAACCTAGAAAGAAGGTTCCCAAGGTGATCAAGACGTAAAATACAGGAACTCCTTGCATAAAGCTACAAGGCTGTAGTCATTTCAATAGCCTAGGGCAAAATCACACTGAGCCCCTGGCCCCCCATTTTTGTATTTTGATACAAAGATAATATAGAATACACCTGACTCATAACCATATATTTTGTTTATCTTCACTTTCAGATGAAGGAGCTGTCTCCAGGGACAGGTGTGTATGTTTATGAGCATACGACAAGAGAGGCTTTAGGTAAAAAAAAAGGCATCAGGAGTTGCCTTATACCTGATGAGTGCTTTTTACACCCACGAGGAGCTCCTGGAGGCGAAAGGTCTGGCCGGTGTTGATGGCACCATTGTGTCTGCAATATTGGGTAAGCATTCCAAATCTATCTATATATGGGTCATTCCATCGGGTTGGGGCAATTTTTGTGACATACCAGTACTGAGAAACTTTATGTCTCGTATGAACCATGTTGATTTCAGCACAAAAAGCATAGCCAACTATAATTAAAAGTATTCAAGCATTGCGTATAAAAAACTGTATACACACCGAAATAGAAGTATATATAGTATGTAAATGTGATGTCCATTTTAAGAGAGGTATAAACAAACAAATTTATGTTAACATCAAATCTATTTTAAATTAAAACAGGCACGACATTGGCAGGGCACAGTTATATAATTATTGCATCAAAAATCTTCAGCAGATGAATTACTCTTCAGTGTGTAATAGAACATCTCATACCTCGGTTACATGGATATGTTTTTGCCCCAACCTCATGGAATGACCCATATATTGTTTTAAGCTATTCCAAAAGGAAGAATCCTTTTGGTGCATAGATTTTCTTAGTAAGGTTTAATTATGGGAAAAAAAGCATCTGCAGATAAACATGAAGTTGTAGATCATGCCATGATCTACACCAGCTTCTGCAACTAATAGACCCTTTTACAAAGTTATTCAAATTTATGGATGTTTCTTTCCTGGGGATAGTAACAAGGGATTCCATTAACCTGTTATTAACTAATGAACTTCAGTACTTGCATGGAATCCAAATTGCATATATTACTTGCTGCTATGTCTGGCAAGCTTTCAGGTTCTCAAGAACAACCTTTTTTTAAAAAGTATGCATAAAATTTGAATATGTTAGTGAAAAGGTGTATTAGATCACCTTAAAATTCTTGGAGAAAGCATGTTTATATTATATTAAATTATATTTTTACGTTTTCGCAGACGGGCGCTCCATGAACAAGACAATAGCCTAAGTGACATTTTGGCCATGGGTAGACTTCTTGAACAATCAGATGCGCAGGCCAAATTGATGGAGGACGGCCCTGCAACCGTTAAGGCTGTCCAGACCGCCAAGCCCCGGTTTCAGTCACAAAAGCATTCTTCGAAGCACAGATCATCAGGCATCTGTAAGTATTGTGGTGGTCAGCTCCCCCACAGTGCGGACACTCCTGCTCGAGGCAAAACATGCAACTTTTGCCACAAGAAAGACCATTTTGAGCGTGTATGCCAGACGAAAGCGAGATCACAGCAAAGCCAACACGTCAAGTCGTTCAGCACTGCTCCTGCAGACACCGACAGCAACTCACCTGTTTCTCAATCCCCTGCAGACTCGTCTTCCGACGAATATTGCTATGCTCTCCAGGAGGAAACGGTTTCAGCGATGACACCACAGGTGACATTGATGGTAGAGCATATACCCATCCCCTTCTTGGTAGACAGGGGGGGGGGCATCATATCAAATGTCCTCCCCATGTTTTGTCAGAGACAAGACAACATCAAAAGACGGATCTCAACTTGTTGCAGCACCCTTCAGGAATAGGAAGAAGGCAACTGAACGTTTTGACAAGCATTTCTTTGGGGAAGGAATACAACAAAGGCAAGAAAAGTCAAATGTTCCGTAAAGCAAAACATGACTCTGGTTTTAAGTCCCATTCCAATGCACGTCACCGCTTCATGTCGTTCAGGCTGTTAATGTCTGGGAAAAGGAGTGGAATAGATGTCTCAATGGATAGACTCGGCTCAGAACGGCGAAAAAGGAACAGAGAGGTCCTGAAGTCTATAGTGGAGAGGTCCTGAAGTCTATAGTGGAGACGGTCTTACTCTGTGGTAGGCAGAATTGTGCGCTTCGTGGGCATGGAGATGACAGCCAATATCATGACGTGGACTCCAATTGTGGCAACTTTAGAGCCTTCCATGAGTTCAGGAGTAATGGTGGAGACAGTATCTTGAAAGAACACCTAAAATCTGCTCCCAAGAATGCAACCTATCAATAAAAAACCATTCAAAATGAATTAATAGATGTAATCGGAAAAGTCAGTCAGGACCAAATAGTGAATGAGATAAAAGCAGCTGATGTGTTGTTTTGCCTGTTATTTTGTGTGCTTTCTTCTGTGTGTGAAGAAGGTCGTGACACTTTCTTCATGAGACTTTAAATATTCCTCATTATGTGAAGAACAACAAACAAAGAACAAACATTGAGAATATTTACTGGAATTGCTCCAAAACAAAGGAAATCAGGCCAAAACATTGAAGTTTTGGGAAAGCGTGAAGGAGTTCTCATTTCCTGCAAACGTCCAGTTTATCCCGTTCCAGCCAGCAAGTGGTAAAACATTTATGAGTGCATGGTTGCACAAAATCATCTCATTTGTCAGATCAGACACAGGGAACACTATTGAGAGAATCTTGCCAATGAGATTATTAGTCAGATCTGAAGGTGTAGCTGAACACTATTCTGGAGACTGTACTTAGTATAAGAAATGTTCATATTAAATGATCTACCGTTAAGCCATCTTACCCCGAGACCTCCCATGTGGTGGTTGTCCTTATTGTTGCCGGGCACATAATAACTGGTTTCATTTCGTTATTAAAAGTATTAGATTATGTAAATCCGTTTATAGCTAAGAAGTCAGGTCATGTTTCTGAAGTTAAGTTAGATAATCCAGAAGATTATGATTATAATTTGAGCCATATGGAAATATCTTCTGTTCAGAGCTCCTCTATTTTTTTCAATTAATGGAGTTAGCTTAAATACTACTAAAGTATCAGAAGAAGATCTATCATCTTCCGAGTTTGTTGTAAAGGAACAAAAACTCGATAATCAGTTATCTCATTTGTATGGATGGATTACATCCGATGATCCTGTTGATGAAGGGACATTAATGTTATTAAGTCCAGGAAGTAAATTCTTATGGAATAACAAAGGGTTATTTTTTTTGTTAAAGATGGAAGAGAGACCAAGAAGATGACACAAAGGCCCAATAAAGTGATTCCTAGTTCATTACAACGGGAAGTGATCCGGTTGAATCATGATGTCCCTTCCGCCGGTCATCCTGGTATTGACCGGACCGGGAGTAGAATCCGGTCAAGTTATTTCTGGTATGGCATGTCGAGGGATATTCAAAATTATGTTAGGGCGGTGCTCCATGCAATCAGAATGAGAAATCTGTTAGGTATGGAAAACACCCCCTGATTAATTATCATGCTGGAGCTCCCATGGAAAGAGTTCATCTCGATTTTATGGGACCACTTCCCAAGACCTCCAGTGGGAAGAGCACGTCCTGGTAATGGTAGATCAGTTATACCAAGTGGGTGGAATGTGTCCCATTGCCTTCTCAATTGGCTGAAGTAACTGCTCATGCAGCAGTGACAGAATTTTTCTGTAGATTTGGTTATCCCTTCCAGATTTTTACTGATCAAGGTAGGAATTTTGAAAGTAAACTTTTTACCAATCTATGTCAGTTAATGCAAATTCATAAAGCAAAGACTACACCGTACAGACAGTCATCTAATGGTCAGGTTGAGCGTTATAATCATACCATCATGGATGCTGTATGGTGCTATATTGGTAAATCTCAAAACCAATGGGATAAGCATCTATCTCAGGTTGCTGGGGCGATTCGATCAACAGTTAACCAAAGTACCGGTTTCACTCCCAACCAACTCATGTTGGGTAAAGATATCAATATACCAGCTGATCTCGTGTTCCCTCTCCCGGCTTCTGAACCTGTGGCTTCTATGGATGAATATGCACTCCATTTGACTGAAGCACTCCATTAGGCTCTTAAAACCGTGAGGAAAACATTACGCGTTCCACTCAAGAACGTATGAAGAGGGGTTATGACATCAAGGTGCATGTGAGAGAGATCATGAGTTTCAGGTAGGAGATAGACGGCTACACTTAAAGGAAAAAGTAAGAAATTACAGCCTCCTTGGAAGGGTCGATCCTGCTGTTATCATAAGAGGTATACCCCCTATCTCTATATTGTGGTTTTTCGTAACAATTAAAGCACTGGTAATAGTCACAATGTGACTAGAATTTGTTTCATTCTAACCCTAACCCTAGCTGAATGGATGTATTTGGCTGCAATTTAGGCAGTAACTAGGCCTAGGTCAACTAACTGGGGTTCTCTAGTACAGCAGGTGTTTATCTTTGTCTGTGTATGTGGAAAGGATGATGAGAATGTTGATAGGGCAGTTATGTGTAGAGGATTCAGTTTTGGCATTAGAGGAATATGTAGAATTTTAAGGAGGTTACTATTGAGAGAGGCAAAGTGGGTTGGAGATTTAGTGCAGTTTAGTCAGATTGCTTTGGAGATCTCAAGAGGATCAGACCTATCTGAACTTGGTCTGATCTTGACGCGAATTAAGGGTGTTGTCCACGAAGGTGAATGTTCTTCACTCATGCTGCTGCTGGCATGAAAGACTTCCCAATACTATAGGACCAGACAAAGACCAGGCAGCACAGGCCGTACATGATAGAAGCCTCATCAGCCCTCACCTCATCTTGACTCATTGTTTTGACATCTGAACTGGACGAGCTGGGCTCGTATCCATAACCCTATCCATGCACTCAACAACGGACTGGTGCTCTTAGTTGTAGTCGACACGCTCAGACAACGTACTCATATCAAGTCTTCAAGTCAATGCATGTTGCGGTCGTATACCGGTCAGGTTGGACAGACTTAGCAGTTCATGCACTGCAGCACCGGGTAACTTCGTACACTGGGGCGCTTCGTGTGATTTCTTTGTGTATTCTCGACATGGACATACCCTCATTCGTGTACCATTCGACGCAGGAAGATGGAATGAACTGCTAATAACCTGTGAACATATGTTTAGGACAGAGGTAGCGACGAAACTTGTAACAAAGAAGCTCTTCCTGGCAATGTAGATGACAATGCTACATGTACCTGTACGTGTATATCTTAGGATCGATTCCTTTTTTTTTTGGGGGGGGGGGTCATGTTATAATCTTTGAACTGCAAACAGCAATTCTTTTTTACTTTATGCCTGTTTTGTTCATACATGCGGCCATGTCTTTATTACATCTTCCATTATCTTGTTTCAGACATTTGCAGAGTTATAGAATGTCATCACCCACTTCATCCATCATATCTCATTGTATGCTCTTGTAAACAATTCCAACAACTCGATTTCAAATACCAGAAAATTTGATACGGGAGAGGCCTGCCATGTACGGTACATGTGTACATGTATGTGCGTTAGCTAATCCGGCGTTAGTTCGGTACATGACTGAGCACTCTGTCCATGAGTGCTCAGTTATTTTAACGGTATGGTAGGGCCGTTCCGGGATAGCTTCAAGCTAGATCTATACCATTAAATTGCTAATGTTTGTGCTTTTTTTATTAATACTCCAGATGGATATTGATCGCCTAGAAGAGCTACTTGAGGCAAGAATTTAAATAGCGGAGATATCCAGAGCGCTTGGAGTTTCATGTAGAACCTTCTACAAATACATGCAGGAACATGGAATCGAACACGAGCGCCACGCGGACATAACAGAACACAACCTATGAGCAGCTATTGTGGTGATAAAGGCAAACCACCCAGATAGTGGAGAGGTGATGGTAGTCGGGGATATACGTCCAGAAACAACGTATCAGAGACATTCTGAGAGACATCGATGCAGAAGGGATTCAGAGAAGAAGAACACATGCTGTTCAAAGGAGGGTTTATAGTGTGCCATGCACACATTTCACCTGGCATGCAGATGGCAATCATAAACTCATTAAATAGAAGTTTGTGCTTCATGGAGCCATTGATGGGTGCACCCGGATGATAACCTACTTGAAAGTAAGTGACAACAATATGGCCGAAACTGTGCATGTACTCTTTGAGCAGGCCATCGGAGAGTTCCAATGCCCTTGAAGATTAGAACGGATCACAGTGGTGAGAACCTGTTGGGTTGGAAGTCAATGCAGGCAAGACGGGGTCCCCACTCCGTACTGGTAGGCAGCTCGGTCCACAACGAGCGTATTGAGAGACTGTGGAGGGATGTAAACGTGAAGGTCACTCGAAAGTACAAAGACGTATTCCAAAGCATGACTGATAGACAAGCCATTGATATAGATAACTCTGTAGATCTGTTGTGCCTTCACTCTGTGTTCAGACATCTCATTCCGAGAGATCTAACAGAGTTTGCAGGGGCTCATAACTGCCATGGGATCTCAACAGAGGAGGGGCATTCACCCATGCAGCTCTATGTAATGAAGAGACATCTCACAGAACTGCATGAAGGTTACTATCAACCCGGTCAAGATGACGATGGCAATGTTGGCATCCATCCACAGCAGCTGCAGTGACCCTTGCCACATGTGTAGTGCAATCTAGATAACGCGTTGAGTGCAGAATTGAAGGGTGAAGTTAGAGCAGTTGGTGACCCAAACTCTTTGCAAGATGGAGAAGTTAAATATCTACAAACAGTTCAGATTGTTGGAGGGTTTATTAAAAGGAATGGACACTTGTAGTCACTGTAAGGATGATTAGGTTGATGCTAAGCGTGATGGTAACGTGTGCATTGTTCAGAGAGTGAAATAAGAGTATCTAACTAGATATCCTCCTACATCTACCCACTTTAGCCATTCTCTCGTATAAATAAGGGCACCACCAGGCTTTACACTCATTGAAGGTATTTCTTCAAAAGTTGGCTAGCAAATGGCTAGCCAGAACCACGTCTGCTGCCCCCAATGCTAAAGCTCTCTAGGAACCACCATCCTAGAGAATTGTCTGCAGCCACTGACACTGCAGCAGCGGAGAGACAGCGTGCGATATCATGTGGTGCCAACTAGACATTCGCGGAAAGCGCCAAATACTCTTTGGGACTGTGTATAAACCAAAGCAATGACCGTCTGCCATTGATGCCACAACCCTTGTACAAGCCCTTGGGAGGAAAGAATTCAAAATATTTGGCCAAGTCGGTAGCCCAGGACAAGGGGTAAAAAGAGCTACCAGAGTCTCACCCACCAGAATCTCAAAAAATTACAGTGGAAGGGAGGTGGTGAGCGTGGTTCTCAGGAGTGCGAGTCACGGAATTGAGTCAATATTTCATTTAATAATACATTCAGGAGGCAATATAAGAAACATTTCATTTGTTCATATTAATTACTTTTAATTTGTTAAATATCTTTTATTAAATTATCCTGTAGAACCATACTTTACTGTTTGATGCTCTAGTTTGTATGTTTAAAAAAAATGTTTTTCATGTTTATGTTCTCATGTTGATGAGTTGAGTTGATGAAGAATTGATGAAAATGAAGAACCGTACCTTTTCGTTAGAGAGTAGTTTCACTCCGTGAATTTATTTATTTATCAGTATTCTAGAACGTTTTCTTACCGACAACTATTCTTTTCCTCTTTCGCGTTTTCCCGTTCTCACTCCGAGGTCTCGGGTGCGTGCGGGGGTAGTCGGTGGGGTGTTTCTGTCACTGGTAGTTTATTTAATTCTTTTTGATAATTGCTCGTACCCTTTGATTAATCTTTCTTTCCCGCAGGTTTAATATGTCTCGCAGTTCTAATTTTCTCTTAGCAGGTTTCTCTAAGAAGAAATCGAATTCTGTCGCGAGAAAGAAGAAGAAGGATTCTAGCAAGTCTTCGTTAGTTACGCCCCTCGGGAGCGGTGGTGACACCGCAAACCCCGGGGATGCAAATGTCAGCGGACATTTATGCGGGCAAGGCAAGCCCATGAGAATGGTCGAGGGGGCGATGTTATCTCCCCTCGGGACGGTTCCCGGAAACCCAGAGGTGTTACCTTTGGGTGGAACGGACCTTAGTTCTGCACCGCCAACAATTGTTCCGTCAGGTCTTTTGTTTGGTCGGTGCACAAATCCATCGACGGATATTCGGCGCTCTCCGGGTTTTGGATCGGCCGTTGCTACCGTGGATCCGGACTTGAACTGGTCACCGATCGGTTCTTCTGTTCCTTTGTCGGCTTTGCCGGTTCCGGATTTCAGTCCGGATACCCGTGCAGCCGAGTCGGATCCTGGTGCTTCAACTAACCGCGCCTCTCTGTCGGTGCGTGTTCCGTTTTCCCGATTCGGTTTGCGTGGAGCTCCTACCGTCGGGCTTTTACCGGATACCCGTCCTGTTTCTTCATCGGCCGTTTCCGTTACCGCTACTTCTCGTAAGAGGCGGGGTATCCGGGACGCTGTGGCCGGTTCTTCCTCGGGTTTTGTTTATCCGTCGAAGAAACCGCGCTCTGATTTTACGGAACCGTTTGCGGCTCCTCGGGGTCCGCCTTTGGTGGCTACTCTCCCTCCGTCGGTGCCTCAACCCCCGCCAGAATTTTCGGATTGGATGCGGGCTTTTGCTGACGCGTTAGGAATGCAGAGCTGAGTGATGAGATGAAAATAGGTAGATACGTAGATTTATATCGTAAATAATAAAATCAGTAATGATTTTCATGATTTACATCAATAAATCAACGTATCTACCTATCTAACTTTGCTATAGACCAGCACAGATTAATGCCGGGTGTTAAAAACCAAGCAAACTTATCAATTTAATGAGAAATAGACGACGAAGCCGCCTTCAGAGAAGCGACCGCGAAGGCTCGTTCGCCCGCGGGCACATCTGTGAGATAAAAAGCAGTAAAAGAACTTGGAGACTTCCAAAAAGCTGCCTTACAGATATCTCGAACTGAAACTCAGTTGAAAAGAGCCCAAGACGTACTGACACTGCGAGTATCATGGGCATGAGGAGCTCTGCCAGGCGTCAAGGCCTCAGGGCCCGCAGCCTTGATAGCCAGGACTAACCACCTGGAGATCGTATCCCGAGATGCCGCCGAATGTGGCTCTCGAGAAACCAGAAAGAGCTGATCCGACTTGCGAAAAGGCTTCGTCTTGTGAAGATACCATTTGAGGGCGCGAACGGGACACCACAGCTTGTCCCCGGAGACCGAAGAAAAATCCGACAAGGGATGGAGCACCACTTCCACTGAACCCGACGTGTCAGATTGATTCTTAGCAATGGGAATGATTGCATAATTGCAAATATAGTCTTGCAAGTTAATAAGTTGAGATATAAGGATGGCAAAGGGGATCCAAAAGGTTTCAAAACCTGGCTGGCAAACAACAACCTTCTGAAAGGTTTGATGCCACGGTACAGAGGAAATAGATTGCATATTTTGTTTCACATTTGTGGAAAACTTTTTCAGTTCTACGACCAATTCCTTGATTTCTTTACAACAGGCTCTGTCACCTGTGGTGGCCTTCTTGTGACTGCAATAAAAAAAGACTTTGCTAGTACAACTGGAGTTGTTGAGATGCACATAGTAGGCCTACTCGGAAAGTTGTTGACTGGGCCATGGATGCAGGTGTTCTACACAGGCACAGCGGAGCACCCCAATTTGCATATCATTAGCGGCCCGTTCTATTTGAATAACCAACGGACATCTGCGTGAATCCGAACATGTGTGTGCTAGAATGTCAAATCTTAAAATTTGCGTTGCGCCTTTATTACTGCCAATATCGCTATGAAACTTTCCATACTAACTAAAATTATTATGAATTTTATGTCAGTGAAATAAATACGAAATTCCATGGAATAAAACTCGAGATATTAATGTGTTTTGAGCTTCGCCCCTCGAAAAACACGACGTCTGCTTTATAATGTGATGACCCTATCAAGCAATGCACGAAGTAGAGACTTGGTATGAATATTCATTAGGGTTAAATCCATACATGGGCGAAATTTTTGCTTCTCCGCTGTATTTTTTTTGGTTATAACGTTCTTTTTCATGGGGCTTCATTTTTAAAAGTTGTAGTCAGCGAACTCATTGAACATGACGTCATCGATCTCAGCGATGTACTGCGCATGCGTCTTAGGCCCGGTGCAGGCCAGATCGAAACAGCTGAGCCATTAGCGTGCACGTGTGCAGTCGGCTGGCAAGACATGTATAGCCAACGCACACGCAAGGTTCAGACATGACACACATTTGAATGTATGGGACTGGTCAAACAATTTTGCGACAACGAAGGATTATTTTTGTTCGATGAGATTCGGACATTGGGGTATGTTTTTCTCTGATACGACCCTATCAAGCAACTATGAAAAGAGATATTTCACAAGGATTGAGATTATTAAATTTTATTTCTGTTCATACGAGGCAATTCTTTCTCGCTCTAAAAGAAATGGTGAGTTTTACGGTGATTTTGTATCTCATTTTTTTCGTTTTTGTTCGTCAAAACTATCCCTTAAATTTCCCATTTTCTGTGCATCAATAACTCTTTTTATACACATGAGTGTCTTGCAAATTTATTAAATACTCGATTTAGTAGCTTTGATTGGTGATATTCATCACATTAATGAAGAATTTGTCTTCGAAATTTGTTTACTTTTTTTCGCATCGATCGGTACACAATTGTTGATTTTATGCAAATGATGTTTACTGGACGAGAGTCGATCACACAGTAATTGGGGTGCTCCGCTGTGCCTGTACACAGCAAGGCAGCAAGATCTTAGTCACATCGATGCCATTGATGTAGTGAGACGTGTCATGGGTGCTTTAAAGGACGCTGCTGTGAACTCTTTGATAATTCTTGACTGCACCAAAGATTTCTTTGGAAGAGATCTTGGTGATGCTGACGAAACTCTGAAGTCTCAAAGACAGCAGCCTGCTGATAAAGAACTGTTCTGCAGCATGATGACAACATGCATACATGGAATAGTAGGCGTGTTGGAGCGACAGTACAGGCGGTACTTAGAGATGGAAGTCACGGATGAGCTGAGAGAAGAAACACAAACAGCAAGACTCCACAACATCGATAGCGAGGAACTGATGGGCATGTTTAGCGCTGGGAAAGAGCGAGCTAAGAATGCTAATGTCGACTTCCTCACTGCAAGGATGCGAGCTCAAAAAACCAAGTGGTTCCTTGGTTGGATGAAATGTTCGACGAGAAACGTAAGCAAATAGTTATGTGGTCAATAGGGAGGGCTCGGAGAAAGAGGAGAGCGAACAGGAACAAAGTTGATGCAGTGAGGAAGGAGATGTCTGTTAGAGCAGCTAATAAAGAGGCAAAAGAAAAGCGAAAAAGAAAGGAAAGCTGTGGAGAAGAAACTGAAGGAAATGGACATCAATGACATCAATCAAGTGTTTCCTGAGCTAGAACAAAATGTCTGCTCAATGCTGAGCGACATTCTAACAGGCAGAGTTGTTGGTCGCACCATCTGCCACACCTGGTACGATGAAAGTACAGGAGAAAAAACTGTCTGGTCTGGAAAGGTCGAAAAGCAAAGACGAAGAAGTGGAACTAATTTCTATTCAATCGCATACTGGAGTGAGGACGAAACATACGAAGATGGTACAGACTACGACATCCCCAAGATAGCCCTTGCTACTGACCTCATTTTTGCTGACTTGATTTTGTGCTAAATTCTGTAAGTACAAAACAGCTGCATGGTTTTACTTGATCTCATCACAGTTCATTATTAAAATTAAATGTATGTGCATGCAAGGAAATTGAATCTTCATTTTGTTTTTTTATTGTTTTGAATGTGTTATTTCTTTCATAAAATGTATTTATTTTGATTTCAGGCAAGCTTGATTTGTATATTCCACCAAAAATGCTAGTTACGACCAGTTCTCGCATTCACATGACGAACTACCAACTTATTTATTCATTTATTCATTCAAATTCATCCACCTAACAAGGTAATTAATATATGATTTCACAAAATAATTACTGTTTGTATGTTATTGAACATCTATCCACAGCAGCTGCAGCGACCCTTGCCACATGTGTAATACAATCTAGATAACGCTTTGAGTGCAGAATTGAAGGGTGAAGTTAGAGCGGTTGGCCGCCCAAACTCTTTGCAAGATGGAGAAGTTAAATATCTACAAACAGTTCAGATTGTTGGAGGGCCCACAGCTGAGGCAAAGGATTGACAGTAAACAATTCTATGATAAGGTTCGGCACCTTGGATTAGGCAAAGGTAATTAATACTTCAATCGGCAATTTTCTTTCTGCATTCATGAATTCTTTATCTACTCGTGTCTTTGTATGGTTTATTGAAAGGATTAATGGACACTTGTAGTCATTGTAAGGATGATTAGGTTGATGCTAAGCGTGCTGGTAATGTGTGCATTGTTCAGAGAGTGAAATAAGAGTATCTAACTAGATATCCTCCTACATCTACCCACTTTAGCCATTCTCTCATAATAAGGGCACCAACAGGCTTTACACTCATTAAAGGTATTTCTTCAAAAGTTGGCTAGCAAATGGCTAGCCAGAACCACGTCTGCTGCCCCCAACACCAAAGCTCTCTAGGAACCACCATCCTAGAGAATTGTCTGCAGCCACTGACACTGCAGCAGCGGAGAGACAGCGTGTAAGATCATGTGGTGCCAACTAGACAAATCGCGGAAAGCGCCCAATACTCTTCGGGACTGTGTATAAACCAAAGCAATGACAGTCTGCCATTGATGCCACAACCCTGGTACAAGCCCTTGGGAGGAAAGAATTCTTTGGAAAAATCTTTGGCCAAGTCTGTAACCCAGGACAAGGGGTCAAAGAGCTACCAGAATCTCACTCGCCAGAATCTCAAAAAATTACAGTGGAAGGGAGGTGGTGAGCGTGGTTCTCAGGAGTGCGAGTCACGGAATTGAGTCAATATTTCATTTAATAATACATTCAGGAGGCAATATAAGAAACATTTTATTTGTTCATATTAATTACTTTTAATTTGTTAAATATCTTTTCTTAAATTATCCTGTAGAACCATACTTTACTGTTTGATGCTCTTGTACGTTTTTTAAAAATGTTTTTCATGTTTATTTTCTCATGTTCTATATTTCATGTATTGTTTGACCAATGTCTAAATTTTATAACAATAATGTAAAAACAAACAAATACATAAACTAGATGAACACACCCTAAACAAGCCACAAACCTGGTTTTCAATTGTGTTCACTATTTTTCAATTATCCACATATGTTTTTTATGTAATCTGTTTATACTGAATTGTGTATTATACTTGTTTTGTTTTTTATCTTCTCATTCGTTTGATTGAAATGTCATATTTTTATAATGTTTTTATTGCCCATTGACTGTTTCTTTTACACATTATTTTAATTGATATTGGAATTTAGAAATAAATGATTTGAATTGAATTGAATTGAATTGAATGGCCCTGATGGGTTATCTTGAAAGCAAATTGGACTTGACCTTACCCAAACTACGCAGGATTCTTAGAGGTGTTTCCAAGAGCAGGATGTCATCACTGCATATCAGGAGCTGACCTCTGCCATGCAAGGCAGACGGGGAAAGTCCCTAGGACTTCGCAATGAGAGTAATGAACATGAGACAAAAGGTGGTGTTCGCCTCTAAGGAGGATGAATATTATTTATATATGAATATTGAAATTAAATATACAGTCATGAATGAGATCATGTGATCATATAGTTAAAATCTAAAAGTAAGATTTATTACTTCTAAATTTAGTGTTGATTCTATAAAGATTAAGTTTAAATTATTAATATAACTTACTCGGTGATTAATGATTAATGTGTAATTGAAGCTTGTTTAATTGACTTATGCTTTGTGTATATACCTTGTAACCATGTGAAAAAAAAATTATTGTTTAAGTGGACAATAAAACAAATCTATTCAAATCAAATGGAGTATGCCGCGTTACGGTATGATGCTGACACCATGCAAAGGACGTTCCTGCAGACTCTCCATACAGGACTTGAAGAGGGCCTGAGGCATGAGGAGGGCCCGCATGTTTCTGATGAAGATCTCCTCGAGGGCAGCAATGTAGCTATGGTGATGACATCCAAACGGAAGGAGAAGCAGGTCAAAAACTCTACAACCTCTGCTGTACGAATCAAAGAGGCCCAGCCAACTGAAATCTCTGTATTAGCCCGGGGGTTGGCTAACCTACAGGCAAGGGTTGCTTCCTTGCAGGAGACAATCACCAGGTCCAACACACTCGGCAAGGAGGAAGGACGCCCACCAAAAAACCAACCAACGGCCTAGGAGGGAGCTGTAACCACTGCTACAGGTGCGGGGAAGAAAACCACACGGCGAGGGGCTGCCTGTTGAAACGTCCGGGAAACGGAAGACAGGTGACCGGCAGAGACGGATGGTAACCTGTGATCTGACTACGTCGTCTCACATATCCCATCTTACACCAAGACAATAGAGTAAACTTGTAAGATTAGTAGGTAAGAGGTGTATAGTCAAGTGCAACATACAGGAAAAAGAAACAAAGGCACTATGGGACACAGGTTCCCCAGGTATCAATGATTTCCAGGGATTGGTGGGAAGCCAATATATCTCATGTACCAATTAATATCATCTCTGAACTTCTTCCTACCAATCTCACTCTCTCTGCTGCGAATAACCCCATAATTCCATTTGATGGCTGGGTAGAAGTTGATATAGAGCTCTCAGCATCAGGGGTGAGGTAGGGGTCAGTGCAGGTCAGGGTTCCAGTATTAGTCACCTCATCAGAACTCCCAGAACCAATGATAGGTTACAATGTAATTGAAGTTGCTCTAATACAAGGTACACTGTCCCTAGAACAAGAATTAAGAGTTATTTCAGTATGTTTTCCCCTCCCTTCCCGTAGCTAAGGTCTCATCACTAATTTCTTTCCTCCATACAGTAGACCCCACAGACTTTTGTGAAGTCAAGGTAGGAGAGAAGCCTTTGACTGTCGCTTCTAAACAAGCAATTGTTATCCCATGTACATGTAGAGCTCATACAGGTGCCATGGCTGAGACCACAGCTACACTCCAACCAATGACTCAACCAAGTTGGCCAGAAGGACTCATAGTCCATGAACAGGTGGTCAGCATTCCCAGCACATAATCCTGTAGACTAATGATTGTAGTTTCCAATTCGACAGATTTTGATCTGAAGTTAGAGGGGAGGACAAATTTGGGAACCCTCCAGTTAGTTAACAGTCTAGGCCCTGGTAAACTGACGGATGATACTACAGAACCTAAAGCACATGTTTCCCAGACTTCAGCAACACCACTTGAAATTTCTTATCTTTCTCAAATTGGACTTGACACTGCCCAAACTACCCAGGATCCTTGGATGTCGTTTCCAAGAGCAGGATGTCATCACTGCGTACCAGGAGCTGACCTCTGACCTCTGCCATGCACGGCAGACAGGAAAGCTCCCAGGACTTCGCAATGAGAGTAATGAACATGAGACAAAAGGTCATTTCCAAGAGATGGGCTCTGCTGGCTCCTCCACATGCTTTGTATTATTTATTGTTGAATGTATCTTTTTACGAGAATTGGAAATAAATGAATTGAAGAGCAGGATGTGAGCACTGCATATCAGGAGCTGACCTCTGCCATGCAAGGCAGATGGGAAAGCCCTAGGACTTCGCAATGAAAGTGATGAACATGAGACAAAAGGTGGTGTAATGGTTGCATTTACATTGTATACCAGTATTTTATGTTTCTTGTAAATTTACATATGTAATTAATATTGTTTTTAAAATTAAATACATGATTTTCATGTTAAAAAAAAAAAAAAAAAAAAAAAAAAAAAAATACGAGCAGGATGGGCAGAAGAGCTGCACTCTATAGAAAAGGGATTGTGGATCAGTCTACAATTCCACACCTGGATCATTGTCAAGCAGCTGTGATGAGAACCACCGCATCTTTCTCATTGTCAATGGGAAAAGAGCAAGATCCAAGAAGTCTGGTAAAGTATACAGGCAACAACGGATGTAAGATTGGAGTTACATCACCATGTTCAAATTTAAGGGTTATAATGGATGTAAATTTGTGGTATAAAACAGCAGATGTCAGATTGGAGTTACGTAGTCTGAAGCAGTGATATATTAAGGGTCAATAATTATTTGTCATTATAAATCTGTTTTTTGGAAAATTGCTTGTTCTGGTTAAATCCCTGTGGGCAAGGGGCAACTTTTAAAAATAAATTGACCCTTGGTCCTGGCCGCTTATTTCAAGGCTTGCATATGAGTAATGCAATGCCTGCATTATACTTATATCAATTTTGCATTGATTTACTAATTGAATTTACAGGATGGGCTTTGTCGAGAGCATAATTACTGATCAGGGCACAAGGAGTGCAATAACTCCTTGTTATCCAACCTCTTCTCCTTGACAAACACTCAACATAAGGTATCCTCAGCTTACCATCCACAAGGAGTGCAATAACTCCTTGTTATCCAGCCTCTTCTCCTTGACAAACACTCAACATAAGGTATCCTCAGCTTACCATCCACAAGGAGTGCAATAACTCCTTGTTATCCAACCTCTTCTCCTTGACAAACACTCAACATAAGGTATCCTCAGCTTACCATCCACAAGGAGTTCAATAACTCCTTGTTATCCAACCTCTTCTCCTTGACAAACACTCAACATAAGGTATCCTCAGCTTACCATCCACAAGGAGTTCAATAACTCCTTGTTATCCAGCCTCTTCTCCTTGACAAACACTCAACATAAGGTATCCTCAGCTTACCATCCACAAGGAGTTCAATAACTCCTTGTTATCCAGCCTCTTCTCCTTGACAAACACTCAACATAAGGTATCATCAGCATACCATCCACAAGGAGTGCAATAACTCCTTGTTATCCAACCTCTTCTCCTTAACAAACACTCAACATAAGGTATCCTCAGCTTACCATCCACAGACTAATCAGGGCAAGGAGTTCAATAACTCCTCGTTATCCAGCCTCTTCTCCTTGACTAACACTCAACATAAGGTGTCCTCAGCTTACCATCCACAGACTAATGGCCTCGTGGAAAGATTTAATCAGACCCTCATCAATTGTCTGCGAAAGCTAGGCAATGCCCCCTGGAGATGAGTTGGACTGGGACCTCAAGATTGATGCAGTTCTGTTTGCATACAGAACTGGTGTCCAGGAATTCTACAAAGCTTTCGCCTTTTGAGGGGATGTTTAACAGGTAATCTACCTCAAATGCCTTTTCTTATTTTTGTATAAACATATTCAATTCTACCACAATTAATTTTTAACAGATGTGAGATTTGAATTTGCAAATATAAAAATTAATAACATTTATTGATGTTATCCATAATTATATAAGGTAAACAATTATCATGTTGATCCAATTCAGGTAATTGATAGGAATGGTTCAATTTTGTTGTGCTATGAATCAAGTTATGTTCGCAATGAAGTTATGTTTGCAATGAAGCTTCTCTGAATGTAAAGTAGTTAACTGTAGTCCCCTCAATAACTATTTATTTGAAGTTCAGATATAAAAGGGGTCAATTGGTGTATTAACTATGTGTGCTCTATATGTGGGTTTTATTGGCATCAGATGATCAATCACAAGTAGACAAAAGAGGTGGAGGTCAAACCTCCATTGAAAACCGTTAGTCTAGATGAACTGATTGGATTACATTGTAGGTTCACATATAGGCATATGAACCCAAGGTCAGGCACGGCAACCCAGTCCACTTATAATGACACAAAACAACAATCCATCAAGAGTGGCTGTCGAGCTATCACGGGAGCTCTTCACTACAGCGGGAAGACTCAACTGCTGCATGAATGAAAAAGGGAGGGAGCAGCTGGACCCAGCAAAAGTAGCCCTTCTCTGCGAGAGATTCTTCCAACTCGTTCCAGTGCCAAAATCACAACAAGCCACAGCGAGGAAAGCTGCCTGTAAAGCTGTCGACAGCCATACCCGATATCTCAGGAAGCGTATAAGAGCCGGATGACACGCTAACCCAGAGAAAGAAAATTAGATGTGTTTTGTAATTTTGTAAATAATTTGGGTTATATGGACCAAGGTTGGAGAATGGTTTGAATATATAAGTAAATGTCCATGTTATTTTCAACAACTGTGTTTTATTTTTGCAGGTGAGTCGACCCAGAGACTTTGTACTGTCTATGTCACCAGCCGTATGATGAGACCCGCTTTATGATTGGCTGCGACGGCTGCGATAATTGGTTCCTTGGGGACTGCGTAGGGGTAACCCCCAGCGAGAGTACCCATATGAATAAGTATTATTGTCCTCTGTGTGTGGAGCGGGAAAGGAGGTCAGGTTTGTGTTTTTTATTTTGGGGCGAGAACTAACTGTTTCTGTCTTTCTGTTCCCTTCCCTACAGATGGAGAAAGCAGAGAATCTGCCGCTGCCGCCAGACACTCCGGAAGACTACGAGGACCCAGAGAATCTCTCAGAGGGGGAAATGACTTCAGCGCCCTCTGAGGAGCAAGTGGAGCCCGGGGCATTCTGGGGTCCTGGGGATAAACCAGCTGGAAGGGCGGACATGGCACCTCCAGAGGGGGAGTGTCCTGGAGTGGCTTGGGAGGAGTCAGCTGGTGGCAGCAACCTCAGACAAAATGGAGGACGAGAAATGGCAGGTGGCAGCAACCAGATACAAAACGAAGGATGAGAAAGGGCAGGTGGCAGCAGCCAGAGACAAAATAGGGGACAAAAAATGGCAGGTGGAAGCAGCCAGATACAAAATAGGGGACAAGAAATGGCAGGTGGAAGCAGCCAGATACAAAATGAGGGACAAGAAATGGCAGGTGGCAGCAGCCAGAGACTAAATGAGGGACAAGAAATGGCAGGTGGAAGCAGCCAGATACAAAATGAGGGACAAGAAATGGCAGATGGCAGCAGCCAGAGACAAAATGAGGGACAAGAAATGGCAGGTGGCAGCAGCCAGAGACAAAATGAGGGACAAGAAATGGCAGGTGGAAGCAGCCAGATACAAAATGAGGGACAAGAAATGGCAGGTGGCAGCAGCTAGAGACAAAATGAGGGACAAGAAATGGCAGGTAGCAGCAGCCAGATACAAAATGAGGGACAAGAAATGGCAGGTGGCAGCAGCCAGAGACAAATAGAGGACAAGAAATGTCAGGTGGCAGCAGCCAGAGACTAAATGAAGGATGAGAAATGGCAGGTGGCAACAGCCAGAGACAAAATGGAGGACGAGAAATGGCAGGTGGCAGCAGCCAGAGACTAAATGAAGGATGAGAAATGTCAGGTGGCAGCAGCCAGAGACAAAATGGAGGACGAGAAATGGCAGGTGGCAATAGCCAGAGACAAAATGAAGGACCCGGGTTTCCTGGTCCGCCTGGCCCCGTCGCAGCTTCCCTGGGATGCTGTTCTGGGGTCCCTCCATGGGGCGTATGGGCGGGCTGTAACGGCCAACGATGCGGGCTGGGTCAGCTGCTTGCACGAGTACCTACGGGGGCGATTGCCCCTGGAGGACTACGCCAGCAGGTTCCCACTGTTGAGGACCGAGAAGGCTGCCGAGGAGGAGGACGAAGTACTGCAGTACTATGACCCCAACACTCCTTGGTGGGAGTCCGGTATGGCTGAAAGCTAACGCTTTGACCCCGGCCTGGCTCAACTATCACCCTTCCGGGGGAAGGCCTCTATGGGGCCTTCAACCGTGCCGAGCGCATTGAGCCAGGGAATACAGCACCGAGAGTTAGGGTGGAGACCCGAAAGGCGGATCAGGGCACTATGTGCCCGGAAGCTGCTGTGGTTCCTCCCCCCGGCGTCCAGACGGACCTGGGGACACAGGAAGAGGAAGCCGTGGACACGGGAGATTCTTCTCCCGGGGCCGCTTTCCTCTCTTTAGCTGTCATTCAGGCACGTCTGGAAGGCTCAAGGGCACGAGGTTCCCGAGGCGGGAGCAGTCTTCTAGGGAGGGATTAACCTCTCGGGAGGAAAGGCCTCCCTGTCAGGAAGCTGGTGCAGCAGCGCACCGGCCAAGCCAGTTTGCTGGGGGCCGATCCGGCCAGGGAAAGCGGCCATTGAGCGGGTCTGTTAGCAGACCTGCTAGAAAACATAAGGTGCAGGGGGCATGTCCTATGTGCGGGACCCGTCCTAAGATAAAGCTCAGGCAGCATGTGTACGGGCACTTGCCTGACGTGCTGCGCCTCAACAAGGGCAAGCACCTTGCTGGGGAACCCCGGGTCCTCCAGCAGGTAGCTCGCCCAAGCCCTCATTGGTTCTCCCCGCCTGGAGGGGCTGATGGGGCTTGTTGACGAGGAGGCACCCGATGACTGGGAGTGGAATATCCCGACTGCCATGGAGGAGGACATGCTCCTCTTCCTTGAGTGGTTGGGGGGTGCCATTCCCTCTCGGGTCAGCTTTCGCCACCTTAACACGCCGGCGGCGCTTCTGCTTTGGCGGATCCTTGCGTAACTCGCGTATCCAAGTTGGATGGGGGCCAGGTAGCTCGGCTGCATTACCTTGGGAGGGTCCCTATTTCTGTTTCACTTAATTCTACTACTGTATTATTGTGTTCACCCTTACTTGGGTATTATTTGTGTCTCTTTTGTATTCTTGTCTGACTGCCCATGAGTGTTTTTAACTTTGCCATGTATAATGTATTTAGTTACTGATGAGCCTTCTAGCGAAACAGTCTGTATAACTCTTACCAATACAATTTAACCTTACCAACTCTTATATCTAGATATATATATGTATGTGTGTGTTTAAGTGTGTTTAAGTGTGTATTTGTAGGGCTTGTATGTTTTTTTGTTTGTTTCTGTTGTTACACAAGTTTTCTTTGGGGCAAAATAAGTTTATTTAATTTCAAATCTATATTTTGTTCATCACATTTTGTTTAATTACTTTTTGGGGAGATATCTCTCCAAACTCATTTATTTGGGTTTTTATAACTTCCCTTTTTCCATTATAGTTAAATATTTTAATGTACTTATGTATATTCTAGTGAAAGATTCTGCATGTTATTTACATTACTATTTGCAAATGTATGTGTTCTTGTAATGCAATTTTTCTGGAAATGAATAAACTTAATTGAATTCAATTGAAGATATTAAGGACTTCTCAGCACATTATCTAAACGGCTCTCTTTGAATGTTCTACGCTGAGGTAAGATGAACGACTGGTGAGCTGTACGCCAAAAGATCTATGAAAACCCTATGTTACAGACTACAAAAACATTTTAATAGAGTGAGGGAATTTGACATTGTGCATGATGCACAATCTAAACAATCCGATGAAATGAATGAAATCTAGGCCTGCTACGGTGGATTATTACACCCGCCTCTCCAAATTGGAGAATATGTTATCCCGGGTGATCTAGGCTCCCCCTCAAACTCAAGCTCCAACACCACCAGTACCAGCTCAGAAGCAGGCTAGAGCCCCTTTCTCTCTCTCTCTCTTTCATATTTTCAATAATTTGTGATTATTCTGACAATAATAAATATAAAAATCTCTTAGATATCGTTGATAATTTGTGACATTACGAGAAGCACATGCTCTTTGTTGATAAACATTCTTAATTTATACTACTGTTGATCGATACTTACATACATCATGAATAATTCACTGGTTAAAGGCATGATCGAGCTGATGTGTGCGCACCAATAATATTTCATGCTCGATCTAAACTGAGAAGCGAACACTCAGAAAAAGAACCCTGATGAGACCACAAGCACCTGAAACAAACTATTGTGTATAAAGCAGTCAGGTCACCAAGATTTGTGCGATGGGACCTCATAATTTCCACAAACAAATACTGAAGAAAAAAAAATTGCACCATTGTAAGAGGGGTATAGATATTTCATAAAAGTGTCTCGGGATAAAAGACCCAGCAACATCACACACAAGTTCACTTCACTTCTGCAAAAGCAGTTAGGCAATTGAAAAGTTGTGCACTGGGATGTCACAATGAGACAAATATATGTGCACCATTGTAAGAGAGGTATATAGATATTTCTTTTAGATATTTCTTATAAAAGTCCTGAGATGCGTTTTTTGACAATTAATTTACCTCATTAATAGTGCAAAGATATCAACTGTCAGGACAAAACCTAAGTGTACGGTGTGTCATTGGTTGATGAATATGCATAGCTGGCTACAAAAAATGGATGAAACCTGTGAAGACACCAATGCGAAGTCACAATTCAAATTTGTTACAATTAAAATAATTTCTCTACAAAAAAATAAAATAAAGATCAAAATACTATCCCATGGTTTAACATGAAACTTGTTCAATTACACAATATCAGTTACATGTATTGCAGCGGTTGAATGTAAATCTGGGCACTGTTTCACGAGACTGTCACATACAAGTTTGCCAACATCCGATTGAAACGTGCTTAAATATCTGATGCACGCGTTTCAATGGGACATCTGCGAACATGACGATTTAGTAAAACGCTGCCCGATGAACATAATACAGTCAAACCTATTTTAGTGACCACCTGTCTACAAAGACCACCCATCTACAAAGGCCACATGTTTTGTTCCCTTGAAAATAGTTTCTCATTGAAACATATAAAAGGAACCTGTCTACAAAGACCACCTGTCTACAAGGACCACTTTTTATGTTTCCCTTGGGCAGTCACTATAGACAGGTTTGACTGTATGTTGAATTAGAACACACTTGCGTAAGGAAGACCGCATGGAAGTCACTGAGATGGTCATTTCTTGAAGGCCCATCCTGCGATCAGCTGATGGGCGATGGCATATCTGGGAGGGAACCACTGTGACCCTTGACCTGGCGACTGCTGGAGTATACTTTGTACTTCCTCTCTGTCCATCCACTTGGCATCCTCCAGTTCATTTCTGTCAATCAGAATCTGTTAGAAATGGAAGTATTTAAACATATTTATCAAAATTTAGAGGCGGCGCGATAGCTCAGTTGGTAGAGCCTTGGTCTCGTAATCCGGCGACCCGGGTTCGAAACCAAGTCGATGCACTAGTGCCCTTTGGTAAGGCATTAATCCTCATTACTAGGTTTCTCGGAGAGGACCTAAAGCCTTCGGTCCTCTGGTTGCTTACTAACAAGCATATATGTTTTCTTGGCAGTCAGGTAAAATAACCACCACTACTCCTACTTATTGTACGTGGCATCACAACACAGCATACTACAACAAAATGTAGATCTCTTTTGAAGGTGTACATATAACTTGTGGTAGGATCATTACTTTTGTGTAAGATGTACCATATCCATCCGTATTAGAGGTTCATTCGACACTGAGATTTTTGGTTTCGCTATTCCTTCTTTCTGTTTTAATAATTGGTACAGCTTTTTGGGTAAAACAGATATTTATTCAACTTCAATTTGTTGCTTAGATGAAGATATTCTACTCCCAAATTCCTGAAATCGGTACAGTAAAAAAAAAAAAAAAAAAAAAAAAAAACTCTTTCTTAAAGGTACTATGTCCCATTTGCAGGCTAAAACAATGAATAGATTAAATTCCAACAGCATTTGAAAGCCAATACTAATTTGGAACTTCCCTAAAAAAAAGGGGGGCTTGAAAATGTCTTTAAGTGGGAAAATAACAACTTTTAGTTGTTGAATTGACTTAAGAGCTATAGAGCCAGTAAGTAATAGTCTGATTATCAGACCATTGCACCGAATGGTCGTACATTTTATGCTGCGCCAGATTCAATCAGTTTAATTTTGGCCATTACAAGAAGTGGGTTATTGATGTAGACTAGGCCTAAATGCTCATGTACCCTTTACAGCTCATTTTATGTATGTTATTACCAAAGAAGAAAAAATCCAGTCAGTCACTGTGTCTGACACTATGTCCCGTTTGCAGCCAACATCAAATTCTGTAGAACTTTGCAGGAACTATGAATATGTCATGTATGTCCTTTCTGTGAAATTTAAACGTTAGCAGTGTCCTAATATTCAAATTATGCAAGGAAACCTGTTTACTTGCTAGACTTCACTGCCAGACACTATTGAGTGACTGACTGGCTTTTTTTCTTCTTTGGTAAGATTTCTTTTTATATTTTCGGTATTATATAAATTTATCATTTTGTTGTTGTGATTGGTGTTGTTTTTTAACACAGCTCTTTTGTTTTCCAATGCTTTTTAAAATCTTTCCAGAGCCTTACTGCTCATTACTCTCACTTATCATTTTAAACCGATACAGGTTTCTGAATGAAACAATATATCAAGTTTATTCTACAACACATACTCCTGCAATGACAGCTCCATGGTCTATTTCCATCACAAATCAAATTCATAACCTACAAACTGGATGAAACACTAACTTGATATCTTTACCAATATAAAGCTTAGAGCACATGTTGCCATTGCAAATGTAGGTTTCCATCAGGGGTGATAGTGAGAGTTAAAAAATAAAGGTTTTAGAAATCTGAGCGCTTGTGCGAGGCGTTCAAGCAAGTCATGAAAAAACGGCACCCCACTCCCCTGAATTTAAACCTGATTTACATTGATCTCACGGACTATCCATTTTCCATGGACTATCCATATTTTAAAGAAAAAAATCTTTAAAAAACCCCCCCCCCAAAAAAAAAAAAAAAAAAATTGGGAAAACAATTTAAATCTGGAAATTATCAGGATTGGCTTAGTTACCTGATCATCTGCCTTGACAGTAGCATAGCATCCTAACATGAGACCACTGCTAGGGATAGGCCAGTGCTGGGAAGAGCAGTATGTGATGTCTTCGACCTCTAGACCAACCTCCTCTGCTACCTCTCGCCTTACAGTATCCTCCAACGTTTCACCTGAGAGACACAACAGAAAATTGAAAGATGCATGATGTAAAATTCCAAGAGCTTTCAAGATTCAAAGAAGTTTCATGACTCATGATATCTTTTTTATGTTTCAAATGAGAATCAATTGAAGATTGAATGATATACATGTATTATGTATTATGTAAAACCAGAAACTTGCATGAAGTAGAGGAGAGTGAAAAAAGGGAGAGAGAGAGAGGGAGGGAGAGGGAGAGAGAGGGAGGGAGAGGGAGAGAGAGGGAGGGAGAGGGAGAGAGAGGGAGAGGGAGGGAGAGAGAGAGAGATGGAGAGGGTGAAAGAGAGAGAGAGAGAGATGGGGAGGGGGGAAAGAGACGAGAGAGAGAGAGATGGGGAGGGGGGGGAGGATGAGAAGAGGGAGGCTGAAAGGAGAGATAAAGAGAGGAGAAAGTGTGAGACAGACATGAAGAGGAAAAAGGAGATGGAGAGAGACATACAGAGGAGGGGTGGAGAGATACAGATAGAAAAAGAAAGAGAGAAAGAGTTAGAGAGAAAGAGTTAGAGAGAAAGAGTTAGAGAGAAAGAGTTAGAGAGAGAGAGAGGAGGGAGAGAGATTATTTTAAATTACCTACCCATATCACAGAATCCAGCCAAGGCGCTGTACATTCCAATTGGAAACTGCGGTTGCCTAGCAACCAGACATCTGTCCCCATTCGTAACCAGGGTAATGACTATTGGTTTCATCTGGTAACAGAAACATTCGTATCAAAGTGTGAGCATATATTCAATAAAGGCAAGTGCACATAATAAAAATACAGGACTTTTGATCAAGGACTTTTAGGCCATTTTAATGAATAGAATAACACTTTATACTACATACGTGCCAGGTGATGAGGACACCTATATTGCCACTACCGTTAGTTGTAAATGATGTTGCCAAATGCAATGCAATGCAAGCTCATTCTCAAGTGCTGTGAAATTAGCAATCCTTCAACAACAAAAATTCCTTGTAAAAATGACTTAACTTACTACATGTATGTGAATGTGAATTTAACGGGAAGAGGATTGAAGGGGTTATAATAGAATGTAATGCAATTGATGAATAGTCTTGACAGATCTCATTCATTCAAAATGGACAGATAATGGATAATACTACAGCTAAGCTAGACAGCGAATAAGCGAATCCTCTTCTCAACACTATCCTCAACCCAAAATATATAACTTGAACTAAAGTGAATTCTGAAACCACACCCTAGCCCTATGGCAAAATAAAGGCTGACAATAGACCAGTTCACGGCTAGCACATTCCCAATTGACCCTGAATATCCACAGATCTTCAAAACATGAAGAGGTCCCACCTTGTACATTTTGAAATAATCACTCCTACAGCGATAGAGGTTCTACATAAATAGTCTTTGTTTCCCTTTTTCAAAGAATACTTCCACCTGTGTATCATGGAGTGTACTGCTTGTGCATAAATGAATAATGATTACATAACTTTCATGAGCACGTATCCAGTATTTTGTCTCTGTGTATTTCACAATTTGGTCTGCAATGACCTTTATCAAATCATGCTCAGACTGCAACTATGAACTGGCTTCATATTAAAGCAAATGTCACCACAGAGAATGTTGAATCACTGAATAGTTAAATACATGTTAAGCAAGGACCTACCGTTGGGTAATGGACTTCAAAGCAACTTGAACAGATTCGGCGACTTCCGGCTAAGTTCTTCTTATTCTTAGCCCCACACTTTGAACAGAATGTTTGAAGAGAATGCCACTGCAACAGAGCATAGGCCTATTTGAAATAAACAAAAGTAGTAAAAGTAAAATGGAAATAAATCTATTATGTCAAAAGTACTGTACATGTTACTATCTGTGATATACAAAGTTCATTATCCTAGATAATTGTTAATGGTACAGGGAAGTGTTGGGCATGTCAGAAATCATGGTTGGTCAATCTGGAAACAAAAAAAGTAAAATAAAACAAAGAAATAAAACAAAAATAAACAAACAACTAATCTATAACACACGTTTTAATGGGATAGTCAAGAATTTAGACTTATGACAGTTTCAAGGAACAAGCCTCTGGTTGTCATCTTTCCTTTACCATCAATTTGTCCTACCAAGGATGAAACAACCTAGGGTCTACGGTATTAGGCAAGACATTGGAGAGTAAAACGTCTGTTGGAAGATACCAAGTCCCTGTTGCTGTCTGCAATGGTTCCAATTACAACACCCATTTCACAAAACTTGTCATCAGTGACAAATGACAGTTTTTTGTTATAAGCTAGTGAAATCCTTGCTTCTGATTGGTTAACAGCAGATTTGTCACTGATTTTTGTCATCTGTCATTAGAAAGAGGCTTTGTGAAGCGGGTCCCAGATCTCACATCCAATTCAATACTGCTGAAACTTTGTTTCCCCAACCTCTACAAAATACCTGGCTTCTTTTTGTAACAGGCGGTTTTCATCTTATACATGTACCTCGTTACCTAGGGATAGGCTATTTCTATTATATTATGGTATGTCAATAGTCATAATGCAATTTGCATACATTAGTTGTTGCTAGGTCAGTTCGCCATACCTTTCAACATTTAATGTATGCAATTTGAATTCTCACTATTGAAATATGTGACAGGTAACAGGTGAGTGAAATAATTTATAATGAGGCACTTAAGAAAGACGTCTGCATTAAATAGACCAGTTTACTAACACATTCAAACTCTATGCATACCTTTTAAACAAAGGTTGTTGTCAAAGCTTGGCCAATGTCTGCAGACTGGATTCCAAGTCATTAATACTGTAACAGGTTGATGGAATAACTTGTCACTAGGTCCGCAATAAAGAAACATCCACAATTAGAATATCAATATGTTGTTAAACCGGTTTATTTGATTGCAATACCAAAATGGCCTACTGGTTGTCCTCTTTTTATATTCAGAACTGCTGACACCTAAGAATATTAGCCATGTTCAGACGGGGCTTCATGGTCGGTGTAAGTTTTTCCCTGCAGCAAAAAATATTCAATAAATATATGGCTTACACTCTTAGTTGTCCATACGCTCTTACTCGGACCAACTTGATTAAGTTAACACGACCTTCTATACAGTCCTAGACTACAGGTATGTAGTGCACACAAAGCACTTGAAATTAAATATTACCTGTAGATATTCATGAAGATTTCCCCTGCCAAGTGTAAACAGCGCTCTCCTGATCCCAATGGTCTCTGCTTCCATTAATCTCTCTAACGACTGCTGGATTGTGTCATCTGCCTTAGGAATGTTGATAGCAAACCTTGCTGGTTGGTCAGGGTCCTTGCCAGAGGAATTCATTAGCACTGCATCGGTGAGATTCATCCCATCAACTATCCCAAGCACCTGTTTCATGTCTACAAGTGATAGAAGAGCAGTGCTTTAGTCCAGAAAGCAACAATCCTTCAATGCTCCTATATGATATATACTTCATTACGTCATGGTTTACGACATTATTTTACCGTAATATTCATCTCAGCCTGACAGATAAATCATTTACACTTTTCTTTACAATTTTCAGTCTAATTCTTTTTTGAAAATGTTGGTTGTGATTACAAATTACATCCTCAGAACAAATATACCAAGCTCAATAATAATTTGAAAATCCTTAACATTGATTATTTGGCTTACCTTAAAAAGTTTATATCAATATCAAAAGTAGGCATCAACGATATTAAGCTGTAATTCACTCATTTGAGTTAATTACTTAATAAGCCTAAGTTTGTTTACAGGTGCAAAAACAAGAAGTAAATAAGGTGCTAAATTAAAATGAATGACATTTTGTTTGCCAACATCACTTCTGTCTGATTTAAAGCCCGTCTGCATCTAGAGTTTGGCCAAGCGGGATTAGACCTCACTGCAAAGTCACTGACAGGTGGTTATCTATCAAATCAGCTCTCAATTAACATAAGAAAAAGAGGATCATGGGGACCAACAGGCACCGATTAGGCATTGTTTGCTATATATAGCGCAAGTTTGCATAAGTAAAGTAGTGCAGTAAGTAGTGCAGTGGAGCTTTAAAACTTACCGTCAGCACCTCTCCAAGCAAGGTTCATTCTTTTTGATGCACTGTCCCCTTTAATGAAAGCCCTCAGATCATAGAACAATGCAAACTGTCCTGTCCTTAGCGCTGCTTCACAAAGGTCATCATTCTCTTTTAGCTGCTCCACGTACCTTGCCCCAGTAACATACTGTGAACTGTGGCGGAGTTGTAAACAACTAAGTCTTTCAGCAGTTTGTAACATACCCTGTGACACGAGTATTGAACTTGAATGCAACACATTGAGGTAATTTGAGTTTGAAGTCTGAAAGCTTTTGGAAGAGAAAGACCTTGCATGTTGAGTGCTGGCAGCTATGAGATGATTCGGGGTTAGCTGGATCTTTGTGCATCTTTGTTGTTGTTGTATTTGTAATTGGATGTTGCATGCCCAAGAACAAGAACATGTCCGTACCTTGAAGAAGGAGCTAGTAACACGCCAGAGCATATTTCTTGATTGTACCTGCTTCTGAAGAAGAACAAAAAAAAATCACATTTCATGAATTAGCTTTAATTCTTAAAGTGCTCAGATATCAAAATGTCTCCTTGATGGCTTGAATTTCAAAAAAGTGCTAAAATATTTTCAATGGTGTGATACATGTTTTGAATTTCTAAATTTTGTGTAAGAATTGATTTCTGAGGCGTCGTGTACGCGTTGTTGATCCGGCGCCTGGCCTCATGACATTTCCACAAACATTTGACCGTAATTAAGATAACAGTCGCTAACTTAACACACGCGCGCACCCGCACCCCACCGTCAGTACAGTATGGAATTGTATTGTGCTGCAGTTTGCAGTGAATCCCGTGAGAAAGTGCATATCAAAAGTCTTCATTTTGGGGAGAAATACTCTGAAAAAGGTAAGAAAATTGACACGAAACAGGCCAGGTAAAAAACATATCGACTTTTATTAGTTTTAAATTAGTCTATGAGTTTATTTGGACATTTGATGAATATTTACTTTATTTTGGCTATGTTTTAATAGGGTATCTCCACGCCGGAGTTACGGGTCATATTTTGGATAGACTTCTGAACTAGCACCGCAAACTGTATTTCATTACCAATCTTAAATGGGTTCATGCAATATAATATTTACTACAAAAATGTGTACAGATCAGAGGTGGATCCGCGCCCGCAACGCTGGGGGTGGTGGTCGAGGACGTGCCGTCTACTGCGACTGCCTGGCATCTTTTCCAGCTCCAAGCGAAGTTCTCGATTGATTGGCAGAAGCAACAATTTCAAATAAATTAAAGAGGAGTGACAACACGGTCAAAAGGGGCTAGAGAGTTACAAATGAAACGTATTAATGTGTAACATTACCTACCCTTCCAATATAGAGTAATAGAATCTAGATCTAACAGTTACAACAGTTCGTTTCTGAAAAGCTTTATAGGCCTAGTCCAAATCAAGAAGTGTGTTTCTCTAGTATGGTGGCTTGGAATGGGAAAATGTATTGTACAAAAATCGTAAGCAGAAAAAAATAATATAATATATGATTGATTGATTTTTATTCGACAAGCTTCCAATATACAACAATATACAATAATAACAGATCAAAAATAAGTCAGCTTGAACAGGATAACCCACGAAAGCTCGAGAGCTTATTTCCAGTGGGGTCCCTAACAGACATGTATAAAATTAATAAGTTAAAATAGTAATATTTACAGACAGATAAGAAAATTAAAAGAACTACTTATTAAAGATAATAATAATAATAACAACATTAAACTGATGATAGAAATGAAATTAAGTACAAGAAGAAAAAGAAGAAGGAGAAGAAGAAAAAGAGGAGAAGGAAGAAGAGGAAAATAATGATGAATTTGTAGAATTTCTATAACGTACGAAAACATAAGTATATACAACATGAAAAAGTATGAACCGACAGAAGAATAAAAATTTCAATCATATAACTTGTCATTCACTTCTCTTCTCTGACTGTCAAGTATTAGGTATTCCTTTAATTTCCTCTTAAAATGATCATAGTTTCCTATTTCTTTTACACCATTGGGAAGGGAATTCCAATGTTTTATGGCATTGTAATAGTTTCCAATACTACCTACTCTTTCTGGTAAGTTAAAGTTGAATCGTCTATTTCTTGTATTATAATCATGTACGTCGATCAGTAACAAGATCGAAGTTGGATCGAATATAATGATTCGACCTAGTATGATATATTTTATGCACGTGATGCAATGCGAGTTGTTTTGATCTTTGGTCGACTTCAAGAAAACCAGCTTTAGAAAGTTCGCTGTAGCCAACATGAGTTCTTGGACCAGAACAGTTGATAAATCTCACCATTTTGTTCTGTATAATCTTCAACTTCTTTTGATCTGACTTGTTTATGTTACTATACCATGCAGGGTTAGCATAGTCAAATAAACATTGAATAAGAGCAAAACAGAGTGTACGTCTTGCTTTGAAATCCATACAACTTTGATATCTGTACAAAAATTTCAGACGAGAATTTGCTTTTTTTACAACTGATTCTACTAAAGATGAAAATGAAATTGCGCTAACCAACTCAATGCCTAAATAGTTCACAGACTCTTTTCTCTTGATTGCTTGATTATTGTGTGTCACTTTGAATTCAAATGACTTTTTAGAACTACTTTTAGAACAAAATAAAATGCTTTCTGTTTTTCCCAAGTGTAAAGAAAGCTTATTATCAGTCATCCAATCGACACACGTAGACAGCTGTTCACTGAGCTTTTCCTCAATATATTTAGGATTATAATATATAATATTATAGAAGTCTATACCCCTAGGCCTATATTTTTGTTTCTGCTTACGAAGCACTATTTTTTTTTATTTTTTTTTTGCTGGGTAGGGGGGGGGGGATAGTGAGCACATTTTTTTTTTTGGGGGGGGCCCTCGAAAATTTGAAAAATTGCACCCCCCACCCCCCCCCCCCCACCCCCCTTGAGCGCCAGGGTAAAGGTCAAGGTAAAATAAACGTTAAAAAATGTAAAAATACACTTTTTTTTTTTTTTACTATAGAGACAATAAAGGATTAAAAAACGTGGACAAGCACGTTCTGTTTTTTTTTCTTTCTAGCTAGTTCTTATTCTCCTTTTATGCTTTGTCGCTTTCCTCCATGCGGATGCGAGTCTCTGCATGTGACTGATTGTCGAAATCAAATTCACTATGAAATTGACTCGCTCCGTTTCCGAAAATCCTTGATCCACCCTGCCGCCTCTCTCTCCCATAAACTCTCCTCTCTTTATCTCTCTTTCCATCTCTCTCTTTCTTTCTCTCTCTCTCTCTCTCTCTCTCTCTCTCTCTCTCTGTATTTCCCTCTCTGTCTGTCTCTTTCTGTCTATCTCCCTCCTCTCCCTCTCTCCCTCTCTCTCTCCCTCTTTCTGTATCTGTCCGTATATCTATTATGTGCCTATATCTATCTATCTACTTTTCTATCCGTTACACCGTTCCAGGAATATTTATTTATGGAAAGTAGCTTAAGAAAACCCGGAACTTAGAATATGAGGTTACATTCTTCCTGATTGCCTGCTACCATCAAATTTTAGTTATTTCTTCTGTGCATTGGTTATCGCAAGGGCTAATTTATTATTTAAAAAACTATCTATCAAAATTAACTGGTTACATGCACATCGTTGTAGCCTCAATCAATCACGATTACTTTGCTCCTTTTCCAGCCCTGGACCTCGATAGATTCCCCAGCAAAGGTTAACCTTCTAAGTCATTTCTTAGAAAGATCAGGAACATTATAGATATTTGTTTATTTATTATGAGATCTTTATAAAGCACGGTAGTTCCTTTAAGTGTCACGTAGGACCAGCTTCACAGGGAAACCGGATATGAACGAAATAGCAGTGGTTGTGTATTTGTGTTGATAAACAATTCAACTCACCCTTGCTCAAAGGATATAGAACTCAAATTCCGGTCACCAAGATAGGTTCACACGATCTTCGAAGTTATCACGAATAATCATTCAACAAAGATGGACATGACCTTCTTACTCTCTCAGATATTGGTTGGACTTGGAGGTCTACACAAATTTAAAAATTCCCATTTCTCCCCTTCCCCTTGTAAATTTGATTTGTTTTGGGGGTGTGTTTTTCGTAATAAAAATGAGGTGGGCAGGTTGAATTAGTGCATTTGTTGAATACTTTTACCATTGCATGTAGGTTTTTGATATGTCACATTCTCAAAATACAATAGTCGAGACAAATAAAATAATGTAATAGTTTTTAGTTGTTAATTTTATATGATACATGATTGAGGCATCTTGGAAGGTAGTATCGACTTAATAACAGGATGATGTGAGAGTGGGGGTGGGGGGGGGGGGCTCAGGCTAAAGATTATGTTCTGAAGTCACTCATATTAATATTAAGTCTCTTTCTCTCTCTCTAGTCTCTATTCCCCTCCCTCTCCACCCCTTTCTCTCTCTTTCTCAACCCCCAACCCCTCCACCTCCCCCTTCTCTCTTTCTCTCTCTCTCTCTCTCTTTCTCTCTCTCTCTCTCTCTCTCTCCCCCTCTCTCTCTCTCTCTCAAAACCCGCTCCTTTGATCTCTTCCCACCTCTTCCCTCCTCTTCTTCTCTCTTTTTCTATTATGCAGGCATTTGCTTCTGAGACACCGCTTTTTATGATTGATCAAACATCATTCAATATGATTACGTGATTAGTCATATACATCATGTACTGGTAAATTATGCTGAATGAATGCTGAATGAACGGACAATATTTAAAGAAGCCGCTCACGGCGAGTTTCAAAGTGCGGCGAAGCGTGGATCCAGCCATCGGAGGGGGCGGAGGGGCGCTTTGTTTTTGGTGGGGGCGGCTTTACCGGGTCGAAGGGGGGGAGAAAAGGAAAAATTATTGTATAGTTGTGTATCCAATATAATGTGCGATTATTACCATGGCAATCTATTAAATCCGACAATAACAACTATGGGGCCTCTTTGGACCATTGGATACCTTCATCACAATGCATAAACGCATCGAATGTCATCTAGATGGTTGAAATACCCACCCGCTATGCCTGTCAGCAAGATGCTTAAGTGGGATACCAGAACTCCAGAAGGAACACTGAATTAACCCGTAAATCATGGTTCAGGGCGAACATTCGTAACACAATTAACTCTCCAGGGGAATTACAGACACAACTGTCTATGGTTGAGCTGTCTAAAGAAATTTTTGAAATCTTATTTCACATATTATGAGATACGGTAGAGAGATACGGATTATTCATACGGGAGCCCTTTACTTCAGATCCCTATAATAATTATGTTTGGGTTGGTTTGCGGCATTGACAGCTGTGGTCATAATTTAGTAAAAATATCGTGATTTCATTTTTTAAAAGAACATGATATTCTGAAGCTATTAAAAAAACATTAGCCCAATAGTTGCTTACCAGGTTTATGCAAATGCTCATAAACAACCTCTATAGCTTACAAAACATAAGATAACAAAACGATCTTATTCCGTTGAAAGCCACTGAATGCATCATTGTTTCAGTTACTTTCTGTTTGTTTGTTTGTTGGATGGTTGTTAGGATGGGGTAGGGTAATCTTGCAAGAATGCTCCACCTATCCGGCATGCTATGCGAGCAAAGGAAGATTGTCAGCGGCCCGCGTATGCCTTGCGATAGAGGGAGGAGGGGGGGGGGGGCTATAAAACTAATTCTAACCCTTCCCTAATCTGTCTCTAACCTCATGCTAGTATCATGCCATACCAAACCTTTCATCAACTCTAATCTTAATCTTAAAATTGTCCACATATCGACCATTCCCTCAAAATTGAATACAAAATAGGCGAATGGTCCGGCGATCGAATCGCCACCCCCCCCCCCCCCCCTAGGTAGGATGCGATCGGTTTCGAAAATGTTAGGGTTATAGATCATGGTCTTAATAGGTTTGACAGATATCACCATCGATCTCGGAAGAACCCTCCCGGGGCTATCTAATGAGAACTGTCGAAACCTCTCTCACAAAAAAATTCTCCGACGAGATCTGAAAAATTGCATTATAGGGCAATTTGCGTAGCGTCGGTCTACCAGGGGGTAGTGGGGTGGGTGTGTCGACTGGCGGTTGGGGTAGTATCGAGAGGCTACTCAGATCTCAGGGTAAAGAAAGATGTTTCATGCTTTAGTACACGGTTGATGCTCATAGAGGTTAAATTTGTTGGTCTCTTTTCATGAAATGATTTCTCCTTGATAGATAAAGTTAGATTTTCTCTTAATTAATATACCGATCTCTAGGACTCTTTATATAGATTGATCGATAAAGTTTTGAGAAGATAATATTTTGTTACCAAGAAGAAATCATGCTCTCGTAATCACCTTATATAAAAAGTGGTTTAAAACAAATTACTCCAACTTTATAGGCAACAATGCAGTATCATCGTGTAGGAAAGTAAAAAAAAAAAACATTGGATCTATACTGCATTACATGTCTACAATGTGTCAGGATGGCCGAGTGGTCTAAGGCGCCAGACTCAAGGTTGATAACCTTCTCTCGTAACCAGTGAGAGTCTATCGGGTCTTCTGGTCTCTGTATAGAGGCGTGGGTTCGAACCCCACTCCTGACATAGTATTTTATTTTGTTCATTGACAGGGCCATATAGTGCGCGCCGATTGCTAATTTGGAAACGTCTTTATAGAATATTTATATTGAGAACTATATTTTCATCAATATTTTAGTACATCATCGTTATCGTTACCTATACTTGTGATGTTACTGTAATTATAGACTTTTGTATCATTGTCATAATCATTATCATCATCATCATCATCACCACCACCATCATCATCATCATCATCATCATTATCATTATTATCATCATCATTATCATCATTATAATCATCCTCATCATCACTATGACGACTTCTACTCCTTTTCCTCCTCTTTGTCCTCCAAGTCCTACTATTATTTGGTAATGATTCCATTGTTGATCATGATAGGAATCAAGTGTCAGGATGGCCGAGTGGTCTAAGGCGCCAGACTCAAGGTTGATAACCTTCTCTCAAAACCAGTGAGAGTCGTATTGGGTGTTCTGGTCTCTGTATAGAGGCGTGGGTTCGAACCCCACTCCTGACATAACTTTTTATTTTGTTGATTGACAATGTCGAGGATTGCCATTTTGGGAACCTTTTTATAGATTATTATTATTGATAGCGTCATCTTCATCAATATTTTATAATACATCCATCTGACCGGGCGAGGAACACTGAACGGAGGAGAGAGCAATCGCCATTTAGGAGCAACGAAAGAAGCGAGAAGAGGAAGGAGCACACGAAATCAAGAAATAGCGAAAGACACGAGAGGATGAATGAACACAACGAAACAAGAAGACGCGAAAGACACGTCAGAAATGAAGGAGACAGAGAGCAAACGGTGGACAAAGAGAGAAAAGAGTATAATAGTGATAGTAATGACAGGAAAATTAAGAACGTAGTTATCATAGGAAACTCTCAGACAAGTGGTATAGATCCAGATAAATTTTCTCAAAATGTGAAATTACATAAAGTCACCAAATATAGAATTGAGGACGTTGAGGAGTGGATACAATCAAAGGAAGCAAAACAAATGATGTCAATTGCGGAAACTGTGATCATCCACGAAATAACAAATGACGTTAAAAGGTCCAGCGCACTGGATTGTGCAAATAGAATGCGCGAGCTTATTGGCTTGATTAAAGTGACTTTCAAAGAATGTAAAATCGTGGTGTCATTGGGCACACCCCGAGATGATAATCCTATGTTCCAGCAACGTGTAGACATTGTGAACAATATGTTGATGGCAGAAGCATTATATGACAGAAGGGTGAAAACTGTCCATCATAGAAACCTACTTTATCGAGGAACAATTAACAGTAATCTATTTAAGGATGACCGTTACCATCTCAATAAGGATGGAACAAGGGTACTAGCAGGAAACCTTCGATGTGCAGTAGAAAGGAGTTATGCACGAAACAAACGATGAATGGTTCATATTGTCCTCAATATTCAAGAGAAATGGTAAAATTTCGTTCGAAACGATTCAAATAATGTATTGTAAGAATTGTATTGCAAAACTGGAAAGTGTATTTGTAAGAACATGTATTTTAAAGAGAACTGTTAAGATTTTGTTCCATACGAATAAGATAATTCATTGTATAAATTGTATTGCAAAACGTGAAAGGATCTTTGAGAAGACATATTTGCCACACGGTCCAATTATCGGAGGTGGTCTCTCCTGTCATAACCTGAAAAGAAATGCGAAGAAATACAATAACAAAATATGTCTGAACAAAAAAACATAGAAATATGTTATTGGAATGTAAATGGGATTTACAAAAGATGGGATGGGACAAAATCTTCCTCAAAACTTGACGAACAAGATTTCGTGAACGTTTTTAATCAATTTGACATCATCTGTTTGGCAGAAACGAAAATTGGACCGAAGGAAAATATGTCGTTACAAGGATATACCGAAAAGATCATTTGCAGAAAGAGGCATAAAAATGCGAAATCGGACTCTGGTGGCTTGGCCTTATATGTTAAACAGGCAATTAAACATCGCGTCACTATTATCAATAATACCTCTAGCGAATATTGCTGGATAAAACTACATAAAAATAAATCTGGTACATCAGATGATTTATATATTTGTTTCGCCTACATAAGCCTAGAAAATTCTACCTTTTCTTCAAACATAGATATAATCGATGCAATAATGAAAGACATCGCAAAATATAAAAATCAAGGAAAGTGCATGGTTATTGGTGATCTAAATGCACATACCAATACCATAGCTGATGCAAATGAGTTCGACTCAATGGACGACAGTAAAACACTACCTTTACCAAATTCATTGAGTTGTCCTGAGTCTATGACAAGGAGGAACCAAGACACCAGGCCCGTAAACAAAAGAGGAAAAGATGTAATCCAATTTTGTAAAGCTTGTGATCTAAGAATTGTCAATGGACGTAAATTGGGTGACCTGACTGGAAAGTTCACATGCTACGAGTCAAACGCCAAAATACCGAGCGTAATAGATTACGTTTTAGCTGAAATTGAAGCTATGGACGATATTCTTTTCTTTTATGTGAAAGACCTGAATATTTTCTCAGATCATTGCCCCATTGTTACAACCCTTAAATCGAGTATCTATACAAATACTAATTCATGTAGAGTTGAAAACCAGGTGTTAAAACCACACCCGAAAGCCTACATATGGGAGCCCCATATAAGCGACGAGGCTTTTATAAAAGCTCTGGGAATACCCCTCGTATTAGATAAAATAAAGGAAATAAAAGAAATGGTTTATGAGCCAAATAGTCAAGGTATCGAAAGCGCAGTGAATGACTTTACAAACTGTATTTTAACAATTGCCGATAAAGCTAGAATAAGGCAAAAAATACACAGAGTAAGAAAGAAACGGAAGAAAAGAAGAAGAATACTAAGTGCCGAATGTTACGCCCTAGGGCGTCGTGTAAAGACGCTGTGCAAACAAGTGTGTAGAAACCCTTTTGATCGAGGCCTCAGACAACTGTATTACGCTAAGAAAAAAATGTTAAAACAGAAGTTGAGAGATATAGTACGCAAAGAGAGAAATCAGATCATAGACAAATTGGATACTCTGTATAGTGAAAACCCTAAGGAATATTGGAATCTGATAAAGGATCTAGAAAATTTACACACTGAAAAGAAAAGACCTGGAAACAGTATACAACCAAACATGTGGTTTGACTATTTCAAGAACCTTATGAACAAGAATCCAAAACTGTCAAAAGAACAAAAAGAAATTAAAAACTTTACGGACGACGCAATACTGCAAAAAAACTTCTCATCTTTAGATTTTAGGATAACTCCAAATGAAGTTCTAGGATGTATTGAAAAATTGAAAAGAAATAAGGCCCCAGGAAATGATTCAATTTTAAACGAAATGCTAAAGGCAAGCCGATTTGTTTTGACACCGATTTTAGCAAAGATATTTAACTTAATCTTAATTAGTGGTTGTTTCCCTGAAAACTGGTCAGTGAGCCTTCTAAAACCGCTTTATAAAAGTGGGTCTGTATGTGACCCCTCAAACTATCGAGGAATATGCCTATCCAGCTGTCTTGGCAAATTATTTTGTTCGGTTTTAAACCGACGTTTAGTACAGTTCCTTGAAGACAATGAACTGTATAAACCCAATCAAATTGCGTTCAGAGCGGGCTACAGAACGTCTGACCACATGTTTGTTCTAAAAACAATAATAGATAAATATGTAAGAGGCCGGGCAAAGAATGATAAGAAAGGTTTATATATATGTTTTATAGATTTAAGGAAAGCCTTTGACAATGTTTGGAGGGATGGTCTTTGGTATAAAATGTTAAAACAAGGTATTGGTGGTAATTTTCTGAGAGTGCTACATGACATGTATTTAAAATGTAAAGTATCCATAAAACTAGACGAGGGCGTCACCTCGTGTTTCAATACGAATACCGGAGTAAAACAAGGGTGTGTCATTAGCCCGACATTATTCAATATGTTTTTAAATGATGTTGTAGATATTTTTGATACCTCAGTTAGTGAACCAGTAACGCTACATGACAAGGACTTGAACTGCATAATGTATGCAGACGATCTAGCAATTATTTCTAAATCCCCTCAAGGAATGCAATACTGTTTAGATAAATTCACTCAATATTGTAACTCTTGGATGTTGAATGTTAATGTCACCAAAACTAAAATAATGATATGTAATAAGTCAGGCAGGTTGAATGATAAGAGTGATTTTGAAATAAACGGGGAAAAACTTACCTCGGTAAAGGAAATGAAATATTTAGGCATTGTTTTTAGTAATAATGGATCGTTCAAAATGGCGACAAGGGACTTAGCGGATAAGGCCAGGAGAGCATTATTTAAACTTTATAAATCTTTCGGCAATTATACGCCCAGTATTAAAACCTTATTACACCTGTTTGATGCAACTGTACAACCAATTTTGCTTTATGGATCCGAAATTTGGGGTGCTAGTGCAATAGACATGAAGAAAATTCTTCAAATAGAAACAGGGAAAACAGGACTGTATTATAAAAACGATTTTGAGAAAGTACACATTCAGTGTTGTAAAAATATCTTAGGGGTAAACCGCAAATGCAGAAATTTAGCAGTTTCAGCTGAAATTGGAAGGCATCCTCTACTTATTCAAATTGCAATAAACATGCTCAAATATTGGATACGAATACGGAGTTTGGATGAAAATGGCCTTGTCTATAAATCTTTTGAAGAAAACAAAAAATTAGTAAATAACGAACAAAGCTGTTGGTTAATGTCAATTCGGGATATCTTTAGTTCACTAAATATTTGTAATAATGGAAATGAGACCGTATTGGACCCTGAAAATATACAAATTTCTCATAAAGATTTTGTCGAGTTATGTAAACTTTGTTTGGAAAGGAGATTTGATGAACAATTAAAACTAGACTTATTTGATGATAGGGATACCCGTAAAGGAAATAAACTCAGAACCCTCAGACAATTTAAAAACTCAATCAAGCAAGAAAAGTATTTATCTCATATACCAAATATAAATTTAAGAAAAAATATCACCAAACTACGTCTAAGCGCGCACAACTTACCCATAGAAACAGGAAGGTATAAAAGACCAGAAAAAACTCCCCCGAATCTACGATTCTGTGAAGACTGTAATATGAATCTTGTAGGAGATGAATTCCATATAATTATGAAATGTGACAAGTATAAAGATTTACGAGTAGATTTTATAGAAACAATTAGTAATCTGGAAGAAAATGTTTGTAATTTGGATAGTCAAGAAAAATTCATATTTATAATGAGATTAGATAATGAAGTTGTAATAGATAGTTTTTCTTTGTTCACCAAAAACATAATTGCAATGAGGGGTAATTTTTAGATACTATATGTTATAACAAAGTAGTCGTGTACAATCTTATGCTTTTGTTTTAGTTCTCATTTACATATTTCGTATTGCATGACTTATTGTTTATTTAGAAAGGTGTTGTAAATGTTTTATATTATGTTTTATATATCGATTGTTGCATTACATTGTAAAGTGATTATAACTATGTCTATAAACAGAATATTGATGTACATCAATGATGTTTAATAAATACAATACATACATACATCATCGTTATCGTTACTATTTATGATTTTACTGTAATTATAGACTTTTGTCATCATTGTCATTATTGAATTGAATTGAATTTATTTATTCACCAACATTGAAACATTGAAACAAAAGATATATAAATGTACAATGACTATGTCAATATAAGATAAATACGTGAAATGAATTATAAAAATACATGTTCTACAGCGATATACATGTATATTATTAAAAAATATATACAAAATTTAGTGTCTAGAGTAAAACAATAAATGACTATTTACAATGAGTTTGTGATCGATGGTAAAATAGAGTTAAAAAAAATAGCACAGGCGCTAGTCGAGTCTGACTCTCGTTATCTTAAGCCTGGAAAAAGTTTATTGAAAAATACACAATGTGTTTCGAAAATCCTATAAATGAGATTCGTGTATAATATTACAATTTAAAAAACCGAGACTGGTTGCTATATACATTTATATAATAACAAGGTTATAATTCGTGGTTTTCACCCAAGAGTAATTTTGTAAGTTCTTTACGAAAAGAGGTTCTTGATCTCTCAATTCTTAGATCAGTAAGAAGCATATTCCAAAAATTATTTCCAACAAACGAAACAGAAAACTTCCCTTGGTCTGTTTTAATAAAGGAAGGCGTAATTGTCGACCCGATTTTTGTCTTGTGGAAGATTCATGGTGTGTCATACTGCAATAATGTTTTAAGGAATGAGGTATCGTTCATTTATCAAATCAAACACAAACGTACAAACAGATAATTTATGCAATTTATAAACATTCAACAATTTGAGGTCATGAAACAGTGCATTAGTATGAGAACGATGTGGCTTGAAGGTTATAGCACGTACAGCCATCTTTTGAGTATAAAATATTCAAGTGTGATTTATAATACTACCCCAAAGCTCGATGCCATATATATTATAATATGTGGCTGTATCAGAGCTTTATATACAACATTATCAATATATGTTTAGGGACAAAGTGCCGTAATTTAAAGAGGATACCGACCTTTCTCCGTATACAGTTATTGACAGATTTTATATGTAAATTCCATGTTAGATCATCATCATCATCATCACTATCATCACTATCATTATTATAATTATTATTATTCTCGTCACCATCATCATCACTATCATTAAAATCATCATTATCATCATTATTATCATCATTATCATCATTATTATCATCATCATCATCACCATCATCATCACTATCCTTATTGTCATTATCATTGTTATTATTATCATCATCATCATTACGACTAATCGTCCTTTTCCTCCTCTTTATCCTCCATTTACATGTACTACCATTTCCACCCCAAACCCCCCCCCCCAAAAAAAAGGGATATTTAGAAATGTATTGGGAATTCAACATTCGTGTCCTTTTAGCCACTCCCAGTCCGCAAAAAAACACCCTAGAATTAGTCTTCCCTCAGCTTCCCTGAATTACCGAGGGTATATTTACGGGCCAAGAAGTATTGAAACCCTGTATGGAAGATTGATTTTCACAAAACACTAAAATAAGAATATCAGTCGAAAGTGTATAAAGCCTTGGGCCTAAGATATACCCTACGTAATTTCACTATGTGTAATACCGTGTAATGGGTGACCTGTTTTGAAATCATCAAAACCTTTATTCCTTCTTGGAATATCCCCCTAAAAAGTAAAATCGAAGTCCTACATTAACACTAAAAGTACCATTCATGTTCTATACATGCAGTTTAAGAAACCCAGATACACACAAATGTACACGTATTATGTAACAAACAAACAAACTAACATTTACACAAGATTTGTAAATACAAATACCAACAATTTATGATCCATTATTATACAAAATAATAGCGTAGTTAGTGGTTGATAATAACTTTCCAAAAGTCGTAAAATATTGCGTCAAGAAAGAGTTCTTTTCTTTTACAAGACAGATGATTATAAAAACACAACTAATGCAGCATTCACGAATCATCGCAATTTTCATATAAATAGAGTTGAGTAAAATATCCTACATTATCACTAAAAGTACCTTTCATGTTCTATACATCTTACAAACAAACATAGGCCTATACACAAGATTTGTAAATACAAATACCCAAACTTATGATCCAATATTGTACAAAATAATAGCGTATATATAGTCAACGGTTGATAGTAACTTGCCAAAAGTCGTAATATGTTGCGTTAAGTAAGAGTTCTTTTCTTGTAAAAGACGTGATTATAAAAACACAAAGTCATCACAATTCTTATATAAATAGCTATGAGTTAATATATAATAATAATCTTTTAGATGAAATAGACCAACCTTTTATAATACTATCTTAGATAATTAAGGAATCGTATTGCAGCAGCTGCTATAAATATATGTAGGATGAATAAGATATCAAAAGGTCTTTCAAATACTTTACATAAACACACACCTCCCACACGCACACAAATGTCACCCACCACCCATATCCTCACGCACACACGGCTTCGTCCACAGACCACTGATCTCTACGTACACAGTTGTAGAGAATTTCATTTCATTTCATTTTATTTCATTTCATTTCATTTCATTTCATTTCATTTCATTTCATTTCATTTCATTTCATTTCATTTCATTTCATTTCATTTCATTTCATTTCATTTCATTTCATTTCATTTCATTTCATTTCATTTCATTTCATTTATTTATTTAAACACGGTAACTTTCTCAGCATAAACGGCTGTTTTCCCGACAGTCCGTGTTAGCCGAATTTAAAATATACAAATTATATTACACACAAAAACCAGTAGCAAAAGATAACAAAACATAAACAAATGCAAAATAAACGAATCAAATCAAAACATGAAGAATAAGAAAATTAAAAAAAAACATGAATTATTATAATGTACAAAATACAAATTAACAACAGTGAATCAAAAGTAGATATTTAATTGTAAACTGAGAGTCTGTAAAACTAGAGTCTGATTGAGAACAGTGCCACAAACTGGTGTATCGGAAAGAAAAGCGGAAGAAGAAGAAGAAAGGTCATAACCTTTCACATTATCAAGATCCGGTGAATTGGTTCTGGACGACCGAGAGAAAAATTTAGGAAGTATGGTCATTTGAGTTCTGGTTAAGACATTTCATTTCAGGAAAAACTGTCTGAAATTAATTCTGAACTTTGTAACACGTTGTACACTTTCACAGTGATCTATTATTAGGGATAATTGCTTTAACAGAGAATTAAAATGAATATTTTGAAATAAAAACCACACATATCACAAGGAAATGAACTAACGCTGATTCACCATACATCATTCTTCCTTTTCTGTATATATATATTTTAAAGGCAGACATGAGTCATTTTTAGTTTTGATAGATAATATATTGTATAATTCAAAACATCGTACGCTTTGATACATATCCTTCGCCACTACCTAAACTCAAAACTAACGCTTGATGTACAGCGGGCTTTGGTTGTTTTCGCTAGACACTTAAATTCTCAAATTGAGATTTGGCAATTTTCTATACGAGGTTCTAAAAGTCGATCTTTGCCGACAATCTTAAATCGGAACCAGGGATGTCATTCGAAATTCTACAAGGCATCGGCTAGGAGCTACATCCCTGGATCGACGGAAATATGAGAGGTGACTTTACATTCTACAGTGCTGACTGCATTAGGTCCTGTGAATGATTGATTCTATTAGTATCGGCCTGGGACCTACTACCGAAAACATTGTTCTCATTTTTTTTGTTCTCACTTGTTCCAGGGATGTTCGAATCCCTACTAAACCTTGCAGTGAGAATGTTCCAAATTGCAGCTTTGAAATGCGGGTGTTTGGTTCCGTAGATGATAGGGTTTAGACAGGTATTGAAGACTAAGAAGACGAGAGCAAGTGGGGCGCCCTCAAACCCGATGTCCGCAAGGATGCAGATGCCGTAGGGGATGACGCAGAGTAGGAACCCGAGGAATACGTAGAAACAGTTCTTGGTGATGCGAGATTCCAGTTGGCTGTAATTGCGCCGAAGGGTCATTGATTTCAGCCTGGACTTTAGACCTCCAGTCTGCGAAAGGACAAGGAGACAAGGTCATGATTAGAGAAAACTCACATAGGATAAAGAAACAAATAAACGATACAAAACGAAAACATCGACCATATACAGGTGTATAGTGAAAGGAATAACCGGAGTTCTCTGCATTATTATTCAACATTATGATAACTTTCGTAAACTTCCTAACAAAATGGTAGATAATACTTGTTTTGAAAGCTTAGTGAAACAGGCCCCAGATGACCTAACAATATCATTCCTATAGCCGTATTTCATTATTTAATTGTCGTGTGTATGAATTTAGTAGTGGATCCTGGCATGGTCCTGCCAAGGGGCTCGGTTAGGGAGGTCCTTGTATATGGATGTGCGTATGCGTGTGTGTGTGTGTGTGTGTGTGCGCGTGCGTGTGTGTGTTTGCGGGACAGTCTTTTTCAAAATTCTTCTCAATGTTTGATTTTACTCCTTCCCTATTTTCTTGTCTTTTCTCTTTCTCCCCTCTTCTTTTATTCTTGCCATACGATGTGATGTGGTGGACGATCGTGGACGTTGGATGGTGGTGTTGGTGTACGTGTATGTGTGCGCTTGTGCATGGGGATGGGAGGGGTATGAATTGGGTGACCTTTGTGCCATCACATTGCTTTGGTTATGCCTCTATTAACCTTTCAATGCATCAAGATCGAAAGAAAAAAAAATGAACATCATGTACGAAAATAAAAACATTGTGTCAAGGTTGTCAGGATGGCCGAGTGGTCTAAGGCGCCAGACTCAAGGTTAATTACCTTCTCTCTAATCAGAGATTCTCATTGGGTGTTCTGGTCTCTGTATAGAGGCGTGGGTTCGAACCCCACTTCTGACATAACTTTTTGTTTTGTTCAATGACAGGGTCATAGTACAATAATGTCGAGGATAGCCATTTTGGGAACCTCTTGATAAAATATTTTAGTACATCATCGTTATCATTACTATTTGTGATTTAACTGTAATTATAGACTTATAACTATTTGTTATCATTGTCATTGTCATCATCATTACTATCATTATTATAATTGTTATCATTCTTGTCACCATCATTATCACCTACATCATCAATTTCATTAAAATCATTATTATAATTATCATTATCATTATTATCATCATCATCGCTATCCCTATTAAATTAAAATTATTATCATCATCAACATCATCATCACTATTATGGGTAATGGTGCCATTTTTGAAATTACTATTAACGTAGTGTCAGGATGGCCGAGTGGTCTAAGGCGTCAGACTTAAGATTGATAACCTTCTCTCGAAACCAGCGAGAGTCCATTGGGTGTTCTGGTCTCTGTCTCTGACATAGCTTTTTATTTTATTTTATGACAGGGTCATGGTACACCAATGTCAAGGATTGCCATTTTGGAAACCTCTTTATAGAATATTAATATTCATAGTGCTATTTTCATCAATATTTTAGTAAATTATCGTTATCGTTACTATTTGTGATCTTACTGTAATTATAGACTGTTGATTCTTTTGTTATCATTGTCACTATCATCACTATCACTATAATAATAATATTATTATCATTATCATCATCACTATCATTTTTATTATTATTAGGGTTAGTAATATCATCATCATCATCACTAAATAGTCCTTTCGTCCTCTTTTTCCTCCTCCTATTACTATTTTGGTTAATGATGCCATTATTGATAATGATATCAACGCAGTGTCAGGATGGCCGAGTGGTCTAAGGCGCCAGACTCAAGGTTGATTACCTTCTCTCTAAACCAGTGAGAGTCTATTGGGTGTTCTGGTCTCTGTATAGAGGCGTGGGTTCGAACCCCACTTCTGACATAACTTTTTGTTTTGTTCAATGACAGGGTCATAGTACAATAATGTCGAGGATAGCCATTTTGGGAACCTCTTGATAAAATATTTTAGTACATCATCGTTATCATTACTATTTGTGATTTTACTGTAATTATAGACTTATAACTATTTGTTATCATTGTCATTGTCATCATCATTACTATCATTATTATAATTGTTATCATTCTTGTCACCATCATTATCACCTACATCATCAATTTCATTAAAATCATTATTATAATTATCACTATCATTATTATCATCATCATCGCTATCCCTATTAAATTAAAATTATTATCATCATCAACATCATCATCACTATTATGGGTAATGGTGCCATTTTTGAAATTACTATTAACGTAGTGTCAGGATGGCCGAGTGGTCTAAGGCGTCAGACTTAAGATTGATAACCTTCTCTCGAAACCAGCGAGAGTCCATTGGGTGTTCTGGTCTCTGTCTCTGACATAGCTTTTTATTTTATTTTATGACAGGGTCATGGTACACCAATGTCAAGGATTGCCATTTTGGAAACCTCTTTATAGAATATTAATATTCATAGTGCTATTTTCATCAATATTTTAGTAAATTATCGTTATCGTTACTATTTGTGATCTTACTGTAATTATAGACTGTTGATTCTTTTGTTATCATTGTCACTATCATCACTATCACTATAATAATAATATTATTATCATTATCATCATCACTATCATTTTTATTATTATTAGGGTTAGTAATATCATCATCATCATCACTAAATAGTCCTTTCGTCCTCTTTTTCCTCCTCCTATTACTATTTTGGTTAATGATGCCATTATTGATAATGATATCAACGCAGTGTCAGGATGGCCGAGTGGTCTAAGGCGCCAGACTCAAGGTTGATTACCTTCTCTCTAAACCAGTGAGAGTCTATTGGGTGTTCTGGTCTCTGTATAGAGGCGTGGGTTCGAACCCCACTCCTGACATAGCTTTTTATTTTATTTCATGAACAGGAGATACATATATTGCACAAATATCTAGGATATCGATTGAAAAGACTTCTTGTTTAATCATTATTGATAGCATTGTTATAATCTTCCTTATCTAGATGATCATCCTTCCTTATCTATATGACCATATAAACTTTGATTATCTCTATGAAAATAATAAAGGTTTTATGTCATTTTTGTTGTTTCATCTCTTAGTATAAATGACATTTTCATAATTATCATTATCGATCATCATCATCATCATAAATCAGTCGGTAGAGCAGTGGTCTCGTAATCCGGTGACCCGGGTTCGAAACCAAGTCGATGCGCTAGTGCCCTTTGATAAGGCATAAATCCTCATTACCAGGTTTCGGAGAGGACCTAAAGCCGTCGTCCATCTGGTTGCTTACTTACAAGCATTTATGATTTCTTAGCAGTCAGTTAAAATAACCACCACTATCTATCTATCTATCTATCTATCTATGATTATTAGTGCTAATAATATCATCATCACCATCATCACTATTACGACTTCTAGTCCTTTTCCTCCTCTTTGTCCTCCTCCTCCTAAGGATGCCATTGTTTAATCATAATATTAACGTAGTGTCAGGATGGCCGAGTGGTCTAAGGCGCCAGACTCAAGGGTGATAACCTTCTCTCGAAACCAGCGAGAGTCTATTGGGTGTTCTGGTCTCTGTATAGAGGCGTGGGTTCGAACCCCACTCCTGACATAACTTTTTATTTTGATCATTGGCAGGGTCATAGTTCACCAATGTCGTTGATTGCCCTTTTGGGAAGACTTCTTGTTTTATAATTATGGATTGTATTGTTATAATTTTTCTCATCTACACGATCATAACCTTATCATTATTAAAATAATACAAGTTATCGTTACTATTTGTGATTTTACTGTAATTATAGACTTATAATTCTTTTGTTATCGTTGTCACGTTCAACATCATCATCACGATTACAACTCTAGTCCCTTTCCCCCTCTATTATATGTCCTACTCCTACTTCTATTATGGATAATGATGCCATTGTTTATAATGGTATTAACGTAGTGTCAGGATGGCCGAGTGGTCTAAGGCGCCAGACTCAAGGTTGATTACCTTCTCTCGAAACTCGAAACCAGCGAGAGTCGTATTGGGTGTTCTGGTCTCTGTATAGAGGCGTGGGTTCGAACCCCACTCCTGACATGTATTTTGTTTTTATTTCAAGAACAGGAGATACATATATTGCACAAATATCTAGGATATTGATTGAAAAGACTTCTTGTTTTATCATTGTTGATAGTATCATTACAGATGACCATAACCTTTTATTATCATTATGATAAGGTTTTATGTCATTTTCATCATTATCATCATCATCATCATCACTATCCTTATTATCAGTATTAGTGTTAATATCATCATCATCATCACTGTTACGACTTCTAGTCCCTTTCTTCCTTTCTTCCTCTTTGTCCTCCTCCTCCTACTATGATGGGTAACGATGCCATTGTTGATCATAATATTAACGTAGTGTCAGGATGGCCGAGTGGTCTAAGGCGCCAGACTCAAGGTTGATAACCTTCTCTCGAAACCAGTGAGAGTCGTATTGGGTGTTCTGGTCTCTGTATAGAGGCGTGGGTTCGAACCCCACTCCTGACATACATTTTGATTTTATTTCATGAACAGGAGGATACGTAAATTGCACAAATATCTAGGATATAGATTGAAAAGACTTCTTGTTTTATCATTGTTGATAGTATCATTACAGATGACCCTAACCTTTTATTATCATTATGAAAATGATATAGGTTTTATGTCATTTTTGATGTTTCATCTATTAGTATAAATGATATTATCATCATTATCATCATCATCATCATCACATCCTATATTATCAGTATTAGTAGGGTGATCACAATGCCTGTGCACACAGTCTTCCCTTGCAAACACACACACACACACACACACACACACAACAGCAGTCAGTTGGTAGAAATAACAATTTTTGTAAATTTATTTTTTAAAAACTAAATAATATAGGATTTCCCGGCCAAATTCGCGAGATTGTCACTAAAATTAATTTGTCTTGCGTTCAAATTCGACGGTTTTAGTGCTGTCGGGTATATCTTGGGTTTATATTCCTTTTTCTAGATTTCAAATCTATGAAGTTTTCGTTAGAATCTATGTATGTTTCATTCAAATTAATGAACAAAGTGCTTCTTTCGCTATTTGGTCATTCGATTTAGCGCAACACGATTTTCTGACATCGCGACGGTGTACTTTTAGCATTCTAATTCATTTGTAGCATTCAAATTAGCACTTTTTGCACTAAAATTAATGGTCAATATACATTTCTCGTTTATTACACACTTTTTGTAGCTCATTCTTTTTCTTTCAAGATCGTTTTTTCATGTGTATTTCATCCTATTTTATTTTCTTGCATTTATACTCTTTATATACTTTTAGATTTATCAGATATTCATCAGCCTTTAAGTTTGATTGTTAAAAAAAGACCTACATCTACGGACTTGATGGTCTCAATATTTGTGTAAATTTTCATGTAAGGAAGTTGTTTGTCTTGTGTTTCATCATAAATTTATCACAATTTCATTATGGAGGAAGGGTACAATATTGTGACTGGGGTAGGTGTTTTGTATCCCCACTTTTCCGGGGTATATGAACATGTCCGTTCAGAAATGCCATATCCCTTGATTTCGCCTTTTCTTTACCTAATGTCTGACTACACACATAATATGCTTTGTCCTCAAAATTAATAAATTGAATAACAGAAAAGACCCCAATGGCAAATCATGTATTTAATTGCATTTTTTTAAAACTGTAAACGTGTGTTGCATTTATTCCCCCTGACATTCCTAATTTGAATAAACATAATTCGAATACGAATGACAGGTGTTAATTTGAATGATAAAAATGATGCCTCGACAAGTGATGATCAATTTGAATGCTAGTTGAGCAGTTTCTAAATTGAATGACAGATCTATGAAATCCTTCGACCCAAATCCTAAATTAAATACAAAATCGGGAAAATTGAATAAGAATTGGCATGGCAAAGCTGATCTGCGCTAACTTAAATGCAAAGTAAATGAATTCGAATGACAAACTCGCGAATTTGGCCGGGAAATCCTATATTAAAAAATATATATTTCATTGTTATAGGCATGTGGGAAATATGTTAAATTATTTAATTAGAATATTGTCTTTTCAGCCATATGTGACATGGCCCGCTGATCGCCCATTGACTCGCATTGTTATTCTGCGTGGTGAAAATGCACCTCAATGTATAAAACTCCCCTACAAAAAATGCAATATCCTCATATGTTGCACTCAGTGAATCAAATTGTTGTTTACACTTAAGGTAGCCACAATTGTACTGGGGTCACCAAACTTGTTTTTACTCTAAAATTCAGTCCTTGTGTAATGTTATGGCCTGTTTAATGGTTTCTCGGAAAATCATCATAAATCCCCAAATCTGACATTTTTTAAAAATACAAATATACTGTGATGTAGCTGAAAGTCTGCAAATTCCTATCATATGATTGGTTTTTCTGAATATTTTGTGAAACACGTGAGAAAATAGCTGTGACGATGATCAAAGTAATTTCCATCGCCATATTTTATTGGCATTGCAAAAATATTTGGAATTTAAGGTTAATATTTGGTGTAAATATGATCTATGAATATATGATTTAAAAAATGCCCCAAAAATGAACGGTTTGACTTTCCTAATTTGCATAATGAGTGCGCGAATATATAATCAATATTCATGATTTTTTAATATTTCAAATGAAAATATATTTCCATACCTGTCTGATATACATAGGTTTCACTGATGTATCATGTTCGGTTTTGATTTGATTACATATGCGCATATTAATTAGGCGGACTTAAAATATTTTCACAACTTTTTCATATCTGCAGATTCGCAAAAATTGCAAAATTTACTTATTTTGTTGGATTCTGTTTTAAAAACGGTAATAGGTATATAAATTTTTACCACAAAGATGATATTTAAGTGTTTGATAATTTAATTTATTATTTGTGTCCAAGAAAGTGATGAATTAAGTTGTCAACTTTTGCCATTTTTGCCAATTTGACCATTTCTGGCAGGTTTTTCGGTAATTTTGCGATATCAAAAAGATAAAATCACAACGCATTGACCGATTTCAATTCTATTTTTTTGTTTTTTGACGCTTTCATAAAGCTTGATCATTTGCAATCATCAGATAACATGTGTTTGTTGTACTTATTTTTGGTGTGGTATACCTAGTATTAGTGTTAATATTCATCATCATCATCATCACTGTTACGACTTTTGGCCCTTTCTTCCTCTTTGTCCTCCTCCTCCTACTATTATGGGTAACGATGCCATTGTTGATCATAATATTAACGTAGTGTCAGGATGGCCGAGTGGTCTAAGGCGCCAGACTCAAGGTTGATAACCTTCTCTTCAAACCAGTGAGAGTCGTATTGGGTGTTCTGGTCTCTGTATAGAGGCGTGGGATCGAACCCCACTCCTGACATGTATTTTGATTTGATTTTAAGTGTACAAATATCTGGGATATCGATTGGAAAGGCTTTTTGTTTTATCATTATTAATAGTATTGTTATATCTTTTGATATCTAGATGATCATAACCTGTTATAATCATTATGAAAATAATACAGGTTTTATGTCATTGTTGATGTTTCGTCTCTTAGGCCTACTATAAATGATATCATAATTAGTGTTATTATTATTATTATTATTATTATTATTATAATTATTATATTTATCATTACTATAATCATTATTTCATTATTTTATTATCACCATTGTTATCATTGTTATTATTATCATTATCATTATTATTATTATCATCATTATTAGTATAATCATTATTATTATTACTGTTATTATCAACATTATCATAATTACTACTACTACTTCTAGTAGTAGTAGTGTTGATATATTGTACGTAGTTGTGTTGTAGCTGTTGTTTTGTTGTTGTTGGTGATGGTGTTATATAGACTTCTGGAGAGTGGAGATTGTAAGAAGAAAAAGAAGAAAAAAAAGCGAAAAAGATTGATATAGCTCTGATAACAGCGATCCGATCGGTACGAAGAAGCGTATTAATCAGTTTGAATTAATATTCGTTGATAAATTATCTCACTACTTACCAATCAATTCTATTTCGTCTATACAAAAATTGGCCAATATTTATCATCAAAAAAACTTTAACGAATCAAGTTTATGTTTTACAGAAAAGAGCACTATGTGCAATTACAAACTCCATCTGAACCGCTTTTTAGGAAATTAAATGTACTTACCATATTTCAAATACATGAATTGCAAGTTTGATCATTTATGTCTTTGTACAATAATAATATGTTACCTTCAATTTTCGATAATATGTTCAAAATAACAAAGGATGTTCATCCACATTACACAAGACATGCTAATGACTTATATATTCCATTGTTAAAATACCATACTTCACGTAGATCAGTAAAGTATTCCGGAGTAATTACTTGGAATGCAATACCTACCGATATAAAAATGTGCCCATCTCTTGCCTCATTTAAACGTAAATACAAACATTATTTGATGAAGGAATTTCTATTTTATGTATAATTTAATTAGCCTGTACTCATTTATTTATTTACTACCCATTGTTTCTTTTCTCTTTACTTTGTATTATTATCTGCGGACATTGGAGCCCAGCCTTTGAAAGGCCAATGGCCTCTGCTGGCTCCTCCATATTCTTTGTATTATTTATATATTTGCTTATAATGTTTAACGTATTGTTAAATATACTTTTTTAACAAAAAATTGAAGTAAAATGACTTTGAACTTGAAATCTGCACAAAAAAATATTATGGTGTTGAAATGTCACGAATTGATTGCTACACGATACAGAAGTTTGTCTCATTGGCTTGTCTAGAGGCCAGATGTGTTTGCATAGCGGCCGGATGCGTTTGCAAGATCGAATGATGTATTTTAGGAAATCAAACAAAAAGCAGTTCCCTTTCCATAGAAAATATCCTACCGTGCAATATAAAACATATCATTTTCATTATCATTAAAACAGGACGGATCTTTGAGGTTAATATTTGGCGTCGGATTGTCTTTCTCACCAAGAAAAGGCCTTGGTTTATTTCTTTATTTCCCCCTATTTTTTCCATCTATATAGGTCAATGTTAAATTTCACATCCTGTTTAAAAGAGCAACCGCCTTGTGCTCATATATCTCCCTCGTTATCTTAATCTTGGTCATTAATGTACCCGTTAATAATGACAGTGCATGGAGAGTGATATCACTTTTAACAATTTTACGGGCAATTCTGCCATAAATCTGTAAGCTGAGATTTTGATTCTCGTTTTAACAGAGCTTTCTGCGTCACAGTTTAATGTAATGTGAAGGTTCATGGTCATGATAAAGGCACGACAAGTGATAGTAATTATTCCCCATGTTGTTTTGCATGCATACTCTTCTTCTTTTTTTCTTCTGTTTTCTCCTCTCTTCTTCTTCTTTTTTGTTTCTTCTTCTTTTTCTTCTTCTTGGTATTCTTGTTCTTGTTTTTGTTATTCTCCGTCTTCTTCCAGTAATATTTAATTGGCTTTAATTATGCGCAGTCTGTGGCTTGCAATTAATTGGAGGGGGCTGGTCCTACACTGTAAAAAAATAATAGTCGAAATAACTCAATAAAATTGAGGAAAAGAATTGCCTTATTTTTATTAAGTAAATATTACCTACGGCATCTTAAGTAGAATTTACTTATTTTGCTGAATAAATTTTTACTCAGTTAAATCGAGTTACATTAACGTAAATAATTTAAGTATTGTAATCATTTTAGATAATTAAAAAAAAGCTATGATAGGATTACATATTGCACGATTTGGTACCCATCTAATCTAACAAGTAACATCCACTAATCATTCACTACTTTTATTTAAGATTAATCACTAATCACTAACACTACTTCTATTTAAGATTTACATACGCTTCAATTCGACACATATTGAAAGGCTCCAAATTTTATATATACTTGATCGTAGCATCTTAAAAGGAAAATTGGTTGACAATTTCCTGAAATATCAAGTTTTGATTTGTTTTGAACTGGGTAACAATTAAAAATTGTCTTGTCTTTGCTTAGCCAATTTAAATGAATTATTAAATGTTTTAAAGTCCTTAAATTTTCATTCAACCACAAAAAAGAATTGTTTTATTTAAAAAAGAGTTTAATTTGGTCTTAATGAATATTCATAAATTATGTAAATATTTCTATTACGCACTGCATCGGTCCTTACTTTAAAAAGATAAGAATAATCAACATAAATTGTTTGAGTAATACGTATAATTTCTGATTTTGAGTTAAAATTACTAAATTAATTCAAGCTGAAATTACTTAAAGTTTTTATGTATTTGATTTTACTTAAATATTCCACGTATGTTCTACTAAATTGAAAGTTTGAGTTAGCAAGACTTAAATTTAGTGCGTAAGTGGCAAAACTAATGTTTTCAAGTAAATTCTACATGAAAAAAATACGTAAAAATTACCAATGAACAAATTATTTTTTACAGTGTACAGAAGCGCCATTGTGAAGGCACATATAAAATGTCATCATAACTAGATACACGAGAGAAACAGCACGTCTTCTTTTCTTGAGGCGCATAGATACAACAACTTATACTAATCAGGGCGTCAACATGAAGCGAGGGGAGGGGGTGGGGGGGGGGGGCGGTGGGGTTGTTGGGAGCTTAATTTATATTTATTTGCACCACAATATTTTGTCGTACCACCCAAAACCCGTTTAATTGAACATTGGTTTGATTGCATTGTGATAATAATAATAATACAAATGATTTATAAGGCGCCAAATCCACTTGACAGTCAAATGCTCAAGGCGCAGCTTGTGCAAAAGATGAAATACGTACTTGATACATTTATTTATACAAAGTGTAATAGGAAAGGTACAGATATGAAAGGTTATGGTAATCAATTATAAGCTAAATTAAACAGATATTTCTTAAGATTGTTTTTTAACACTTCAGCAGAGCTGCTATTCTTAATCCATTGAGGGAGAGTATTCCATAATGAAGGCCCAGCATGAGCGAAGATTCGCCCCCACTTTGTTTTAACCCTAGGAGTAACAAGGAAGCCAGAGTTTTGAGAACGTAGCTGTCTAGAAGGAAAGTAATGCTTATTTAAGCCGATGTTGTACTGCGGAGCAGAGCCATGTATATATACAGTGAAATAATAGCAAAATAATCTTGAAAACAACACGTTCTTCTACGGGCAACCAATGGAGTGATTTGAGGACTGGTGTGATGTGACTGTACTTGTTGGACATGGTCACGACACGAGCAGCAGCATTCTGTAATTTTTGTAATTTTGCGAGTAGGTTGTGAGGCGAACCAAACAAAAGGCCATTACCAAAATCCAAGCGAGGACAAATTAAAGCATGAGTAATAGTCAGAACCGTCTTTCTTACTTTGCCCAGGAAACCGATTGTGAGGATTCATTATCAAGTGTGATAACTTCGGTAAGCAGCTATAAGGCACCCGAGCGAACGCCGATGTTATTCATGCGTGTTAATGAACGCGAGATCACCCCTAAGATCTTCATATAATCTTCCACTAACTGCTGTTTGTCATGTACTTCAAGGCTTGACTTTATTTGCTTTCCACTATCTGCAATATTGGGCCTGTTTCTGCCATCATCGAGATCATGATGGTATACACTACCGGGCTGTCTATATAATGTGCCTTTTCACTAATGTAATAACTTTCTAATCAGTGTTCTTAATGAAAGTCTTCAAACGGCAATATTCCATGACGTTCAAAGTCATCATATCAGACAGGATTTTTATGGGACCCTCCTTCTATTATGCTAATGGCAGGCTACACAGGGGTGAACTAAAATTGGGGAAACGTATGCAGGAACGTACGTTTAACCTGGGTAATTTATAACTTAATTGCCCTGGTATTCAATCATAAAAGTTGTCTCTTTCTTGTTAATGTACATGATATGCTACGGGTTTAGCTTCCATGCACATGACCACCCGTATCTATATGAAATTAAATGATAATTTATCTACTGTTTGTTAGAAAAAAAAATAGTATTACTATCGGATAGGAAAATTGCGTGATCTAAAGTGACTGCGTGATCTAGAGTGACTGCGCTTAATTAGTAAAATGCATGAAGAGATTTCTCCTTCAATGCAGATATTTTTGACGTGCATTTCAAAGAAGAACCACCCCCGCCCTCAAAGAAAAAAAATCAGAATATATTTCATGTTAATATGATGAGGAAAATAAAAGAACAGCCTATTAAAAACCGTCTGTACTAGTTTGGTACGGGGGATTAGACCTCACTGCAATGTCACTGGCAGGTGGTTATCTCACCAAATCAGCTCTCAATTAATATAAGAAAAAGAGGATCATGGGGAACCAACAGGCACCGATTCGGCATTGTTTGCTATATAGAGGGCGCAGGTAGCTATAAGTAGTGCAGTGTGGCTTTAAACAGAATATATTGCAGGTCTGTAGTACTCAATAAAAATAACTGACTCTTCAAATAAAGGGTTAGCCATAAGCACCTCAGGTCGAGTACAGAAAAAAGTAGGAAGCCGACAAGGTAATAAGGGAGTTTACAGATACCATCTGCGCATGAGCAGATAAAGGTCATTTGTACCAAAATGGTAAAACCCACAGAGATGAATACTGGATATGCGCTCATGAAAGTTATGTAACATTATTCATTTATGCACCAACGGTACATTCTATGATACGCAGGTGGAAGTATTCTTTTCAAGAGGTCAAACAAAAGGTATTCATGAAGCACATCTAGGACTTTGGCAGTTATTATTCTAAGATGCTCAAAGTGGAACTTCTCCGTGTGTAAAAGATCTGTGGATATTTGGGGTCATTTGTACCATGTGCTATCTGTAAACTCCCTTATTGGCGCAATTATGCACCCCGAAAAAGAAAGCGAAAACAATGCGCTCAGCAAGCGAAGGGATGCAACTTTCTTAGGATGGTGGTGGATCATTTGAATCCTGGGACCCGTTTCACAAAGCCTTTTTTCAATGACAAATGACAAAAAAGAGTGACAAATCTGTTAATAACCAATCAGAAGCAAGGATTTCAGTAGCTTATAACAAAAACTGTCATTTTACACTGATGACAAGTTTTGTGAAACGCCCCCAGGTATGCACATTTGCACCATTCTTCGTGGTGCCTAGCAATTATAACAAAAATACAGACCTGCTGTTTTGGGGGCCGGTTATTCATGGTATTCGTGTCATTCTCTGTCTTCTGGTCTGATGTCGACGAGCTTGGCTCTGGCATTGTCAGTCTCGTCACGCTCTTCAAGGTCACCGTACTCGGATTCCTTTTTTTCTGACGACGAATGTGCAATCGGATGAAGACGTAAATCCGCACGTAGCATGTGAAGACTATGCAGAGAGGTAGACAGGATAGGACTAGCCCTTGAATCCAGAGAAACGTGTTTGTGGGGTTGCCATCCTGGTCGAAATCCGTATCGCTACAGATGTTGGGACCGGAATCGAAACCAATGACTATGTCGCCAGTAAGGTAAGGTATGACTACGCACACTAATGGGAACAACCACACGAAGGCGATGTTGATGGCAATGGTTGAGGGCTGATAGAGATACCGGTATATGCGTGTCGACATCGTCACGAGAACAAGGCGGTTGATAGCGATGGCGCCTAGGCTCCATACGCTACTACCCTGGCAGGTGAAACGGAGAATAGAGGTTGCGATGCAAAGCCAATCGGGCAGCGGCCAACCCGTCTTGGAGACGAGACCCACCACTAGGAACGGCAGCATCAGGCAAGTTGTGAGATCACTGACGGCTAGGCTACCGATGAAGATGTTGGTGTGTACGGTCCGCATCTTAGGGATCTTGAAGAGCACTATCAATATGATCAAATTGCCGATAAATCCGAATATTGAGACTAAGATGAAATAGATTGAGATTACAATGCGTCCTACAAAGTTAACGTCATTTATATCAGTTTGGTTGACATCCATTTCGCTCATCACGGTGGCTAACGAGCCGTTCATGATAATTGCACTGTAATCAAAATAATGATGATCAATAAGCAACGACAACTTATAATTCCTTCCAATATTTTTCTGAAGATTAGCGAAAGTAACTCCACTCAAAACCACATTAACAGCTGAATCTGAATTGGCTTGCTCACGGTAGATCTTCTGGTCATTGTAATCCGGAGTACAAACTTTTGCAAATGTCAATTTCCAGGAACAAGGCTGCGTCATCAAATAAAATCTTTCCAGGTAATCTTTTGCAACAAAATCAACACATTAAAACATATTAAAAGTGCAATGTCCTGTTTTTTCCCCTTCTCATTGTAAAGATTGGACAAGCCTATATCACTGCTTGGTAGACGTCAGATTACTCGCATGCATACCGTGCAGAGTTAAATCCTAAATGCTCAAATGAAAAATAGTGAAAAAAACGCGGAAGAAGGCAATCGACCATTTGATCGTTGTTCAACTGGTTCTGCCAATACACGAGCCCGGTTAAACGACTTATGTTCTTCCTATTCAATATGAAATTCCCTGTCCTTCCTTGTGAACATGAGATGGCGGATATCGCTTTGGGTTCCTCTTCAGATTAGAGCTAGTTGATTTTATTTAGTTTTTGTGCCCTCTTAAACCACCTTGAACATTGACAGCAACTTATAGATCGTATCTACATTAACAAAAGAAGAGCTACACTGTTATTATTATCACAACAATGTAAATATTACAATTTGCTATACAGAGTGAGTCAGAAAAAATGTCCCACTTTTTAAAAGTTGTATTGTTTGAAGTATGAATATTTAATCATGGGTTTCATGACATGTCTTGATAGAGTTATCCTCCCAGTTCATTTAGGTACCATTTTCATTTGAATCTCTGCATACATGACTGAACATCAGACAATCTTTACAAGACTGCTCACTTGCGCCAAGTTGCTGGGTGAGTAAAATAGTGTTTTGAACAAAGCCAGACAGACAAAAAATACACACACACGCAAACGCACACCCAAACGCATGCACCCACAGGCACACACGCACACCTCTCCGTCTCTTTTTCATTTTGCCATCCTATGGGTTCACCGAACTCTACACTAATTACACGTAGTGTAGAGTTCGGGTAAATAGCATAGGCTGGGGATACTGGTACGTACCCCCCCCCCCCCCCCCAATGTTCCACCACTACAAGAATACTCTTGGGCCGTCATCATTAGCACCGTGGTCGTCGTAGTTTGTCGTCGTCATCGTAACTACCGTCACCCCATCATCCTCACCATCATAATTATCATCATCACCATCATCATCTATTTGGCACAGGTGATAGGCTATAAAGTGGACGATGAAACTTACTACGACATGTTAAATCTTATTTGTAACGTAGCACAATATACAGTATGTGGACATTATATAAAATATTAATTTAAAGGTAAAAAATACAACGCAAATTTTTTATGGGTTGATTTTAAGTTTATGGTGAAATCATATTTGGAAAGTGTAAGTAACTATAAATTTGGAAAAGAAGGTGAAGTTCAAAAAATTCTATCAATGGTTGCTGTAAAACCTTGATTTATTTTGTATTGTATGTTCACTGTTGGTCATAAAGGCGGAATAATTATTTTCACCCCAATTTATGGATTGATTTTGACGATGATTTATTCCTAATAGATCTAAATGACAGTATACATTCTCAGATTTTATTGAATATTAATTTGCGAGTGTTTGTTTTGCGTGACTGCTAAAGCATGTGTGTGCTACTATGCTAATCAACTAGGGGACCTACGTCCTTAAGTTATAACTGACAGTAATGAGGATTAATGCCTCATAAAAGGGCACTAATATAGCTGATCGACACGGTTTTTATTCTGGGGCCTCACAGTAACGAGGCCATTGCTTAGCCACTGAATCACGACTGTACGCAACGGGGGCTAGGGTACGTCGCCGCCCCCACAAATACAAAAAACAAAGAAAATGCAATAAATTATCAATAATTCATGTACTTCAAGGCTAGACTTTAACTTGTTTTCCACTATCTGCATGAGTCTATTTCTGCCATCATCAAGATCATAATGTATACTATTATCTAGATCTATTAGGAATAAATCATTGTCAAAATCATTCCATAAATTGGGGTAAAAATAATTCTTCCACCATTATGACCAACAGTGTATATATGTTATTGCTAATAAATACCTCGAAAGAGGATGAGATGAAAAAAAAATCATCTATTTGGCATGGTCCAAGAAGAGAGGCATAGTGATTAAATATTCAAGAATGCTAGCAGAACGGAAGAACGTAGATGTTATAACACGTAGCATGCCCCCATGCCCACGCACATTATTCAAGAACTACACGAAATGTATCCCTGACGCTAGTAAAACTCATTAAGTGACGTGCGGGACGACAAGGAATCTCCGAAAAGAAGTAAATATTTACCTGATGACAAATTAAGCCTTTTGTAAAATTGCACTTAACCGAGACAGGCAATATATCATTGCGACTGGGTACATTACAAAAGAGCATTAAGATAATGAAATATAAATCCGAGGAAGTTACAGATTATTTGTATCTAAAAGCATGGAATGTATCTGGGCGTTTTTCTCTGTTGGAGATTTATTCGGGAATGACGGGAGAGGAGGGAGAGGGGGTGGGAGATGTTTCTTCTAGCTCTGCTAGTTTTCCAAGAACCCCCAAGTCGTCGAGTCTACGACCTTCAGGAGGCAGTATAATATATCCTTGACACTACCAGGTGTATCAGAAAAACCACTTGAACAATATGAAATTACAACTAGCCTAGCACTTCTTTGATCAGTGATAGATCCAGGATTCTCCTGCACTAGTGGAGGAGTCCAACAAATCTCTGCAAAAACAGCACCCCCCCCAAAAAAAAAGGATTATAATGATTTTCAGGCGCTTTTTATGCAAACAAAAATATCTAACAGGCATACTTATCTTGACATTGCCTGTCCAGGGGAGGGGGGAGGGCATGCATCGGTGCCCAAGTGATCCATCAAGAAAAGCTTTTGATCTATACTACTACTACCACCATCACACCACCACCACCACCATAAATACAACAACTACTACATCTCTGAACATGGCGGTATATATTTTCAGTATCATGTTTAATTCCCGCTCATTATAAGTGGCGATGAGGAACGGGGTGTTTGAAGAGTATATTAGTTTTCTAAGTCAACATCGGTGTACCAGTGTGAATTTCGTATTAAGTAGACTCGGTGGTGTATCATTTGACGACTGACGTTTCAACTGCAGATAAAGGGTCACAGCTTGGATGTTTTGAAAATGATATGGGATTTGACAACAAAATAGGGGGAATGATTTCATCCATATCACTTTATCCTCCCCCTCTCATAATCATAATTGTTATTATTCTTGTTGTTGATGTTATTGTCATTAACATTACTATAATGATGATGATGATGATGATGATGATTATTATGTTTATTATGTTTATTATTAGAAGTAGTAGTAGTAGTAGTAGTATTACGATTATTATTATTATTATAATTATCATTATCATTATCATCATCATCATCATCATTTAGAGATCAACCCGAGGGTTACGGTTAGGCTTACATTTTCGTATTATGACTTTAATTGAACATGTGTATAGGTAAACTTAAAGATAAACTTGAATTCTGGTAAATGTAGAAAATAGAGTCTCACAGAATCTTACGAAATTTACACTGAATGTTCAAGATTACAAATAAATGACATGTGCCAAACAATTTTGGTAGAAATGTAAAGTGACTGAGTACTGAGCATAGAAAGATAAGGAAATCCGGGTAAGTAGGTATATGGGCAAATGGGAGTTGTGGCTTTTATCGGAGATGATGCCCAGTAAGTTTTACTGCATTTTGTTTTATCTCACTGGTCAAAACTGCGGGATAAACAATCCAGAATACATCATAGCAACTTTCTCTCAAAAAACGATTCCTATACCAGAGCTCGGGTTTCGCTTTAAGGGGTAAAGTACATGGGTTTTCTGGGGCCTGGGGTTACAATTGCAGGTGAGATCTTTGACCTATATAGCTAGTACCGTGAAACATGCATGAGCTACCACCTGTTTAGAAATATCAGGGCAGTGTCTATTTGCACTCTCTCTGGAAAGAGCAGATGTCTATGAAGACCATATATTATGTCGTTTCCTTTGAAAGGTACATGTATTTATCATTTGAAACTGTATTAAATTAACCTGTACATAAAGACCACATGCTTATTAAGGTTGAACGGTTTATCTCCCTTCTTCCAATGGTCTTTATCTACAGGTTTCACTCTATTACGGAATACAAACCTTCTGCTTTGTGGTCCTGGTGTGGGTGTCAGAGTCTGCCTTCTGGTCTGATGTCGACGAGCTTGGATCCTGCGATGCCGTTCTCAATGACATTTTCGATATCATAATCGGGTTCGTTTTTTCCTGACGACGAACATGCGATCGAACGAAGAGGTAGATGCGTACATAGCATATGAACACTAAGCAGAGAGGGAGACAGGAGAATGCAACCCCTTGAATGAGTTGATAAAAATTTGTTGGGTTGCCATTTCTGTCTAAGTCCGTATCGCTACAGATGTTGGGGCCCGAGTCGTACCCGATGTCGATGGCGCCAGTCAGGTACGGTATCACCACCAACGCGAGCGGGAACAACCACACGAAGGCGATGTTGATGGTGATCGTCCAAGGATTGTAGAGTTTCCGGTATACTCGCGTCGACATCGTAACGAGGACGGCACGGTTGATGGCAATGACGACGAGGTTCCAAGTGCCGCTGCCCTGGCTGACGAAACGGTAAATGGTCGTAAGGATGCATGTCCAGTTGGGCATCGGCCATCCCGTCTTCGAGAGGATACCCGCAACTAGGAATGGTAACACGGAGCAAGTTGAGAGATCACTGACTGCCAGGCTACCGATGAAGATGTTGGTGTGTGTCCGCATCTTCGGGATCTTGAAGAGGACAATTAATATTATCAAATTGCCAATGATTCCACAAACAGAGACCAGGAGAAAATAGATGGAGATTACAATGCGTCCTCCGTAGTTGACATTATCCGTTTGATTGTGATAAACTTCAGACATGGAGGTATTTAACGTGTAATTCCCGTCACTGTTCATGACTGCACTTTGACAAATATAATACAAGATTTAAAAAGCGAATGGGAACCAAGTTCTGAATCAGTTTCGAATCACATCAAATTATGAATGTGCAAGAACCATTCGAATTTAATTGGGGCAGGTTTCAAGAAAGGCAGCTGCGGAAGTTGATATACCATTTTCAAGCACACTTTGGGGAAGAAATCGTTTTTTCTCCCCTTTTTCTAGATGATAGATCGAAATGCTCCTTGTCATGTGATATAGTATTGACCAATCAGTGAATGACAATCTATGTATGAGGTATATAATATGAGATATCCTTGACACTACCAGGTTTATCAGAAAAACCACTTGAACAATATGAAATTACAACTAGCCTAGCACTTCTTTGAACAGTGACGGATCCAGGATTTTCCTGCATTAGTGGAGGAGTCCAAAAAATCTCTGCAAAAACAGCACCCCCCCCCCCAAAAAAAAAGGGAAAAAGAGAGAGTATTATTATAATTTTCAGGCGCCTTTTATAAATGTTTAACAAAAAAAAATTAACAGGCATATACTTATCTTCATGTGCCTTTTTGTTCCAAAACTTTGTGACGGGGGTACACGAACTTTTGACTTTGCCTGCCAGGGGGAGGGGGGGGGCATGCATCGGTGCTTAATTCATCCATCAAGAGCAGATTATGATGTATGGTCCATGCACCTAATCCAGTTATAAGTCAGAATTACCACACCGATGTCACACTACTACTGACACTACTACTTCAACCATCACACCACCACCACCATAACTACTACTACTACTACTACTACTTCTACTACTACTACTACTACTACTACTACTACTACTACCTTTACTACTACTACTACTACTACTACTACTAGGGTGATGTCACTGTCTGTGCAAACAGTCTGCCCCGCGAACACACACACACAACAGCAGTCAGTTGGTAGAAATAGCAATTTTTGTAAATGTATTTAAAAAAAACTAAACAATATTTTTAATTTTTTATTTCACATATATTTCAAGCATACCTTTAACTACAATTCTATGTAGTTTCATTGTTATAGGAAAGTGGGAAATATGTTAATTATTGAATTAGAATATTGTCTTTTCAGCCATGTGTGACATGGCCCGCTGATCGCCCATTGACTCGCGCTGCTCATTCTGCGTGGTGAAAATGCACCTCAATGTATCAAACTCCCCTACAAAAATGCAATATCCTCATGTGTTTCACTCATTAAATCAAATTGTTGTTTACACTCAAGGTAGCAACAACTGTACTGGGGACAACAAAGTTTTTGCTACTCTGAAATTCAGTACCTGTGGAATGTTATGGCCTGTTGAAAGGTTTCTCGGAAAAATCGTCATAAATCCTCGAATCTGACATCTTTTATATAGGCAAATATACTGTGATGTAGCTGAAAGTCTACAGATTCTTATCATATGATCGGTTTTGCTGAATAATTTATGAAACACATGAGGAAATAGCTGTGACGGTGATCCAAGCAATTTCCATCGCCATATTTTATTGGCATTGCAAAACTATTTGGAATTTAAGGTTAATATTTGGCGTAAATATGATCTATGATTATATGACCTAATTTGCATATTTGATGAATATTCATGATTTCTTTTTATTTCAAATGAAATATATTTCCATACCTGTCTGATATACATAGGTTTCACTGATTTATCATGTTCGGTTTTGATTTGATTACAAATGCGCATATTAATTAGGCGGACTTAGTTATTTTCACAACTTTTTTATATCTGCAGATTCGCAAAAATGGCAAAAATGACTTATTTTGTTGGCTTCTGTTTTCAAAACGGTAATAGATATTTGAATTTTCTTTTTTGTATTTTTTACCACTAAGATGATATTTTAGTGTCTGATAATTTAATTTATTATTTGTGTCCAAGAAAGTGATGAATTAAGTTGTCAACTTTGTCGAATTATGCCATTTTTGCCAATTTGACAATTTCTGGCAGGTTTTTCGGTAATTTTGCGATATAAAAAAAAATGGTATAAAATCACAACGCACTGACCGATTTAAATTCTGTTTTTTGTTTTTTGAAGCTTTCATTAAGCTTGATCATTTGCAACCATCAAATAACATGTGTTTGTTGTAATTATTTTTGGTGTGCTATACCTACTACTACTACTACTACTACTACTACTACTACCAATACTACTTCCACCATCACACCACCACCTCCATAACTACTACTTCTATACTACTACTACTGCTACTATACTACTACTACTACTACTACTATTACTATTACTAATACTACTAGTACTACTATTACTACTTCTACTCTGAACATGCTTGTACATGTATATATTTTCACTACATGTATTATGTTTAATTCCTACTCATTATAAATATTAAGTGACGATGAGAAACGGGGTGTTTGAAGAGTATATTAGTTTTCTAAGTCAACATCGCCGTACCAGTGTGAATTTCGTATTAAATAGACTCGGTGGTGTATCATTTGACGAATGACGTTTCAACTGCAGGGAAGTGGTCACCAGTTTTTGATGTTTTTGAAATGATATAGGATTTGACAAAGAGTAGGGGAAATCATGTCATCCACATCACTTTATCCTCCTCCTCTCATAATCATATTTGTTATTATTCTTGTTTTTGTTGTTATTGTTATTAACATTACTATAATGATGATGATGATGATGATGATGATGATTATTATTATTATTATTATTATTATCATCATCATTATCATCATTTGGAGATCAACCCGAGGGTTACGGTTAGGCTTACATTTTCGTCAATGACTTTAATTGAATATATGTATAAGTAAACTTAAATATGAACTTGAGTTCTAGTAAATGTAGAAAATAGAGTGTCACAGAATCTAACGAAATTTACAATGAATGCTCAAGAGTACAAATAAATGACATGTGCCAAACAATTTTGGTAGAAATGTAAAGTGGCTGAGTACGGAGCATAGAAAGATAAGGAAATCCGGATAAGCAGGTATATGTGCAAATGGGAGTTGTGGCTTTTATCGGAGATGATGCCCTGTAAGTTTTACTGCATTTTGTTTTATCTCACTGGTCAAAACTGCGGGATAAACAATCCAGAATACATCATAGCAACTTTCTCTCAAAAAACGATTCCTATACCAGAGCTCGGGTTTCGCTTTAAGGGGTAAAGTACATGGGTTTTCTGGGGCCTGGGGTTACAATTGCAGGTGAGATCTTTGACCTATATAGCTAGTACCGTGAAACATGCATGAGCTACCACCTGTTTAGAAATATCAGGGCAGTGTCTATATGCACTGTCTCTGGAAAGAGCAGATGTCTATGAAGACCATATATTATGTCGTTTCCCTTGAAAGGTACATGTATTTATCATTTGAAACTGTATTAAATTAACCTGTACAGAAAGACCACATGCTTATAAGGTTGAACGGTTTATCTCCCTTCTTCCAGTGGTCTTTATCTACATGTTTCACTCTATTACGGAATACAAACCTTCTGCTTTATGGACTTGGTGTGGGTGTCAGAGTCTGCCTTCTGGTCTGATGTCGACGAGCTTGGATCCTGCGATGCCGTTCTCAGTGACATTTTCGAAATCATACTCGGGTTCGTTTTTTCCTGACGACGAACATGCGAACGAACGAAGACGTAGATGCGTACATAGCATATAAACACTAAGCAGAGAGGGAGACAGGAAAATGCAACCCCCTGAATGAGTTGAAACAAATTTGTTGGGTTGCCATTTCTGTCTAAGTCCGTATCGCTACAGAGGTTGAGGCCCGAGTCGAACCCGATATCGATGGCGCCAGTCAGGTACGGTATGACCACCAACGCGAGCGGGGACACCCACACGAAGGCGATGTTGACGGTGATCGTCCAAGGCTTGTAGAGTTTCCGGTATACTCGCGTGGACATTGTAACGAGGACGACGCGGTTGATGGCAATGACGACGAGGTTCCAAGTGCCACTGCCCTGGCTGACGAAACGGTAAATGGTCGTAAGGATGCATGTCCAGTTGGGCATCGGCCATCCCGTCTTCGAGAGGATGCCCGCAACTAGGAATGGTAACACGGAGCAAGTTGAGATATCACTGACTGCCAGGCTCCCGATGAAGATGTTGGTGTGTGTCCGCATCTTCGGGATCTTGAAGAGGACAATTAATATGATCAAATTGCCAATGATTCCACAAACAGAGACCAGGAGAAAATAGATGGAGATTACAATGCGTCCTCCGTAGTTGACATTATCCGTTTGATTGTGATAAACTTCAGACATGGCGGTATTTAACGTGTAATTCCCGTCACTGTTCATGACTGCACTTTGACAAATATAGTGCGAGATTTAAAAAGCGAATGGGAACCAAGTTCCTCTTAGTTCGGTCTGTAGTTTTGAATCACATCAAATTATAAATGTGCAAGAACCAGTCGAATGTAATTGGAGCAGGTTTCAAGAAAGGCAGCTGCGGAGGTTAATATACCGTTTTCAAGCAAACTTTGGGGAAGAAATCGTTTTTTCTCCCTTTTTCTAGTTCTCTTTCCAAATATAGGAACTGGATCAGCTAATTGTGTTTATCCAAAAACCGTCAAGTACGTACTCTCCCTTTTTAAATCAAATCGTGTTTGAGAGCGACAGACCCGTAATTCTCCGAACGAGAGCCTGAACTATATGTCAACTTGAATGGTTCATGTGTACAAGCTGGTACAGGGCGTGTTCACGTTCATGTTCAACGTTTTGTTTAATCCCCTGAAATAACTGCAACCCACCTTCCCCTTTCCTCCCATTCACCGAGAGATGGCGCTTGACGGTTCATGCCCATATTCAGTTTCATTTTTTTTCCTTCTCACTTTGAATGGTTACACAAATATATTAAAGCTTCAAGTGACGACATGATTATGCATTCACCATAGGTTATACTCAAAGAAGGAAAAAAGAATCAATTTAAATGATAAAATGTGTCTGTTTCCTAAAAGATATACTTGTAATTTTGTTTACAGTGTGTTGTATTAACTCAACAGGAAGAAAAAAAACATCCTTTTATATTAAAACAAAATTAAAATGGACGACAAAAAAGTTTCAGACAGTAAGAATGTAAAAGTGAAGAAAGGAGAATGTATAGGGAGGGAGTGAGAGAGAGAGAGAGAGGGAGTGAGAGAGAGATAGAGAGAGAGGGAGAGGGAGAGAGAGTGAGAGAGAGAGAGAGAGAGAGAGAGGTTGAGAGAGAGAGAGAGAGATAGATAGAGAGAGAGAGAGAGAGAGAGAGAGAGAAAGAGAGAGAGAGAGAGGGATAGAAGCCTGCTTGGACATGATTATTATGACAGAGAAGTGGAAGGACTAAGGGGGAGAATTGCCGAGACGACAAAAGAGAAGTTGACATAAGCATCAACAACGCGAAGACTTTTTCACACACACATGAAGATATTTTAAGGCATATTTACACAGTCATGTGCAATGAAACTATGAAAGACAAGACAAAGCATAACGAGACAATACAATAATTATACAAGATAGATAGCTTGATTTCAATTGAAGATTGAATAACTGAGGCGTGTTGGAAACCATTTATAAAAAAGGAGAGGGCCCAACAAGGATCCTTGACGAATGACGAGACTGCTATTTGTACCTATGAAATGGAATATGTACATATCTAATGGCAAGACCAGATAACCGCACCCTATAAAGACCAAATATGTCGTTTCCCTTGAAAGGTACATGTATTTATCATTTGAAACTGCATTCAATCAACCTGTACAGAAAGACCACACGCTTATTAAGGTTGAACGGTTCTACCTTCTTCCAGTGGTCTTTATCTACAGGTTACACTCTATTACGGAATACAAACCTTCTGCTTTGTTGTCATGGTGTGGGTTTCAGGGTCTGCCTTCTGGTCTAATGTCGACGAGCTTGGATCTTGCGATGCCGTTCTCAATGAAATTTTCGATATCATACTCGGGTTCGTTTTTTCCTGACGACGAACATGCGATCGAACGAAGACGTAGATGCGTACATAGCATATGAACACTAAGCAGAGAGGGATACAAGAAAATGCAACCCCCTGAATGAGTTGATGAAAATTTGTTGGGTTGCCATTTCTGTCTAAGTCCGTATCGCTACAGATATTGGGGCCCGAGTCGAACCCGATGTCGAAGGCGCCAGTCAGGTACGGTATGACCACCAACGCGAGCGATAACAACAACCACACGAAGGCTATGTTGACGGTGATCGTCCAAGGCTTGTAGAGTTTCCGGTATACTCGCGTCGACATCGTAACGAGGACGACGCGGTTGATGGCAATGGCGACGAGGTTCCAAGTGCCGCTGCCCTGGCTGACGAAACGGTAAATGGTCGTAAGGATGCATGTCCAGTTGGGCATCGGCCATCCCGTCTTCGAGAGGATGCCCGCAACTAGGAATGGTAGCACGGAGCAAGTTGAGATATCACTGACTGCCAGGCTACCGATGAAGATGTTGGTGTGTGTCCGCATCTTCGGGATCTTGAAGAGGACAATTAATATGATCAAATTGCCGATAATTCCACAAACAGAGACCAGGAGAACATAGATGGAGATTACAATGCGTCCTCCGTAGTTGACATCATCCGTTTGATTGTGATAAACTTCAGACATGGCGGTATTTAACGTGTAATTCCCGTCACTGTTCCTTGGCTGCACTTTGACAAATATAGTGCGAGATTTAAAAAGCGAATGGGAACCAAGTCCCCCTTAGTTCGGTCTGTAGTTTTGAATCACATCAAATTATGAATGTGCAAGAACCAGTCGGATTTCATTGAAACAAGTTTCAAGACAGACAGCTGCGGAGGTTAATATACCGTTTTGAAGCACACTTTGGGAAAGAGATCATTTTTGTCTCCCTTTTTCTAGTTCTCTTTCCAAATATAGGAACTGGATCAGCTAATTGTGTTTATCCGAAACCGTCAAGTACGTACCCTCCCGTTTTAAATCAAATCGTTTTTTGAGAGCGACAGACCCGCAATTCTCCGAACTAGAGATTGAACTAATTATGTCAACTTTAATGGTACAAGGCGTGTTCACGTTCATGGTCAACGTTTTGTTTAATCCCCTGAAATAACTTCAACCCACCTTCCCCTTTCCTTCCATTCACCGAGAGATGGCGCTTGACGGTTCATGCCTATATTTCAGTTTCATTTTTTTTTCTCACTTTGAATGGTTACACAAATATATTAAAACTTCAAGTGACGACATGATTACATACATTCACAATAGGTAATACTCAAAGACGAAAAAGAAAATCCATTCAAATGCAAAAATGTGTCGGTTTGTAAGTGGAAAGAAAGAGGCCTTGGCTTGGCATAATCATAGGCGCCGGAAGTGGGGGGGCAGGGGGGGCAGCTACCCCCCCCCCCCAATCAAAAAAGTGGGGGGGCAGAACGCATTTTTGCCCCCCCAAAACGCCCCCCCCCCCCCTCAAAAAAAAAAAAAAAAAGCAGTAAAGGAGTAAAGATGGTTTGTATTTTTAACCCAAAAGAACATAACAATAATAAAAAAACTCAATAAAATGACGTATAAAATCCTATTCAAAGCAAAGGAACGTTAACAGGAATTGAATTTCCTAAACATTGGTTAGGTTTTAATAATAGCGCGCATATCGTGGACATATTGTGAGAGAATGGGAAAGCGTGTCTGTGTTTTGTTATAGGGGTGAAAAGCTCATGAGCCCCTGAACGCTGGCGTACTGATGGGGGGGGGGGGGGGGTTAATTTTTATTCGATACCAGTGATTTACAAATGTTGCTGAAATGACATGATTTTCCGGTATTTTTTCTCAATTTTTTTGTAAGTCATACCTTTTTAAACGTTTGTTGGAAATTAGAAACTCCAAAATTTACAGTCGGGCGAAACATATGCTTATATGCTGTATGACAGGGTCTGCAGAACGCCCGGGCTCGGGGGACTCGAGCCCTCCCCCCCCCCCCCTCACTTTTTGAAAAAGTTTGTTAAAAATAAAAAGAAAGAAAGAGAGAGAAAAAAAAAAAGTGACCTGCCAATGTCACAAAATAATGAGATATCAAAATATGCTCATCTGGCCGTAATTAAATGCCTAATACCCAAGAACTTACGGTGGTTCCGCCCCCGGACCCCACCAAGGGCCCTAAAGCGGTCCCTGTATGCTCATCTGACCGTAATTAAATACCTAAAACTCCCGAGCTTTTAGGCGGTCCCCTGTATGCTCATCTGACCGTTATCAAATACCTAAAACCCCCGAGCTTCCGGGGGCTCTGCCCCCTGGACCCCACCAAGGGCCATAAGGCGTGGCCCTGGATGCTCATCTGACCGTAATTAAATGCCTTAAAACCTAAGAGCTTACGGGGGCTCCGCCCCCGGGCCCCACCAAGGGCCCGCTAAGGCGGTCCCCTGTATGCTCATCTGACCGTTATTGAATACCTTAAACCCCTGAGCTTCCGGGGGCTCTGCCCCTGGACCCCACCAAGGGCCCTAAGGCGGGGCCCTGGATGCTCATCTGACCGTAATTAAATACCTAAAACTCCCGAGCTTCTGGTGGCTCTGCTCCCTGGAATCTCCGCCAATTGGTGGTGGTGGTGATGCAGATTTTTCTTCTCCCCCCCCCCCTTCCAAACGTTTTTGCTCGTTACGTCACTGCCCCGTGGAAGGTGAGCCCCCTGGAATGTTTGCCCCCCAATCCCAAACTGCTTCCGGCGCGCCTGGGCATAATCATTCAGGTTTCCTGAAAGATATATTTGTAATTTTGTGTACAGTGTGTTGTATTAACTCAACAGACAAAAACAGAAAGACTAAGAAAGCGAAGAAAGGAATGTACACTGTCGCTCATTAAGTTGGAATATTTTTGTTTTTACCCCAATTTATGGGATTATTTTTAAAAATAATCTAAAAATAATAGATCTAGATAATAGTATACATTCTAAGATTTTATTGAATAATAATTGGCAAATGTGTGTTTTGTGTGACTGCTAAAGCATGTGTATGCTACTATGCTTATCCAATAGGGGACCTACGCCATTAGGTCATAAATGACAGTAATGAGGATTAATGCCCCACAAAAGGGCACTAATATAGCACATCGACACGGTTTTGATCCTGGGGCCTCACAGTTACGAGGCCATTGCTTTGTCACTGAACCATGACTGTACGCAGCGGCCGGGGGCTAGGGGAGGGGGCAGTTTCCATACAAATATAAAAAAACAGAAAATGCAATAATTTTTCAATAATTTATTGCATTTTACCCCGGTCCCCAACATAAACAAATCCTCTGGATGGCCATGCATTATGGCTCAAGGCATGGGCACACAGAGGTTCTTGTATTTTATATTTAGCAAAGCAATCTCACATACAAAATCACTATCAAGTGTCGTCTGATCCGCCGATTGCCGTCTGCTATATACGCGAACTAGCTACGTTTGTGCCTGGCGAAAATGAGACAACCGGAGCAATATGAAAAGGAGAGAGAGTGTGAGAGAGAGAGTGAGAGAGAGAGAGAGAGAGAGAGAGGGGGAGAGAGAGAGGGGAGAGAGAGAGAGAGATAGAGAGAGAAAGGGGGATACATATATATACGGGGGTATAGAATATATATATTGGAGAGGAGTGGTGGAGATACATGACGGACGACTTGATACATTTTACAAAATATTTCATTGGAATAAAGCAATAATCACATTCATGACATTAAAGGAAATCAGAAATATTGCACCTACAAAAGTTAAGTTTGGGCCCCTATATTCAAGAGTCTTGACTTCATGGTAATTCAATACTTTAAAAAAGACTACATTCAATAGAGATCTGTTCTAAATATACTTACTTAATCTAGATTTGTTATATAATCGTTATCTGCCTCACGTTTAAAATACCTGCGATGCGGGACTATACACAACTACCTATCGACGTTAGCCTTAATATAGAAATGTCTATTTACAGGATTTACTTATTGTGAGCTTTTTTTAGATCACATTGTACAAATAGGTGGATTACATTTCATGTCGCATCATTTGATTGGTTTTGTGTAAATGACATTCAGAGGTATACTCAGATAATGATGGTATATAGAGAGAGAGAGAGAGAAGGGAAGGAGGGGGAGAGAGAGAGGAAGAGAGAGAGAGAGAAGGATGAGATGTGGGACTGAGAGAGAGGAAGAGTGTACGGAAAGAGCAAGAGGGGGGGGGGGTAGACAGCGATAGGGGAAAGGTGAAAGGGAAACGGGGAGGAGAAGAAAAAAAAAGAAAAAAAAATCGAGATTGGGATAGAGAGACAGAGATATAGATAGATATATAAATGGAGAGAGAGGGGCAGAGAGAGGGAAAGAGGGAGAGAGAGAGAGAGGGAAAGAGGGAGAGAGAGAGAGAGAGAATGATAGAAGCCTGCTTGGACACGAATGTTATGACAGTATGAAGATATAGCTGACTGAGAGCGCCTACGGAGAAGTGGAAGGACTAAGGGAGAGAATTGCCGAGACGACAAAAGAGAAGTTGACATAAGCATCATCAACAAAGCGAAGACTGTTCCAGACACATTTGAAGATATTTTAAGGTATATTTACTCAGTCATGTGCAATGAAAGACATGACAAAGCATAACGAGACAATACAATTTACCAGATAGATAGCTTGCTTTCAACTGAAGATTGAATGACTGAGGCTTGTTGGAAACCATTTATAAAAGAGGAGAGGGCCCAACAAGGATCCTTGACGAACAACGAGACTGCTATTTGTACCTATGAAATGTAATTTGATAATATTAATAAGTTCTTTCCTGTCAATCTTGGAAATAATTTACAAAAAATGAATAGTACGTAGCTTCATGGAAACGATATAAATGAAGATTTTATAACAGGGATTCATTATTAATTGATGTTAGAGATGACAAATATCTAGAAAAAAAAAATTCAGGCAAATCTTTGTGACAGCTATAACATTAAACCCTAAGATATACAAAAAATGTTACTAAGATATTTTCTCACGGCTCAAATCATTTAAGCTACCCTTATGTAATATTGCAAATCTATCGATCGAAGTGTTATATAAATACACCTGCATACACCGCGTATGTTGATGAACCATTTTCTTATGGGTTTGGGTAATATTGAAAAGCTATCGATTGCAGTTTGATACACCTGTAGACTGCGCGAGATTCTGAACGCCATCGACATGATGGGAAATGCCTATAAGCATGGATTCACATTTGAGCGACGACTTTTGTGTTAGTAGGGGCTTTTAGATTCTGCACGACGAGAACATGGACTGCCCTTTTAAGGCAATGTGACGTCACTGCCAGTGCATTAAAAGGACGTCACATTGCCTTAAAAGAGCAGTCCATGTTCTCGTATTGCAGAATCTAAAAGTCCCTATTGTATTCCTTTCCTAACGCCCACCGCAGAATTCTATGACAGTTTAAAATAACAACAAAATGCATCCACGGTTCGGTGCACACCAGAAATTCACGGTGAATACAAGTACAACTATTTCGCGACACATTTCGTGCATTGAATTGCACGTACAGGCCCGAATTCACAAAGAAGGTTTGTCGACAAACCTAGGTTTATGTACGTCATATGACGCGTTTTTACGCGTTTTTACAAACCTAGGTTGTCAAAACGCGTCAAAACGCGTCATATGACGCTAATAAACCTAGGTTTGTCGACAAACCTCCTTTGTGAATTGGGGCTCTATCGAGTTAAACCAATGTGCCATGTTCACCGGGGGTAGGCGGGGTGCAGACATAATATAAGAAGTGGGCATGCTTTATCCCCCTGTACGGTTTGTTTAGGGGTAGGCTCTCATTTCTGTCTTTTCCAAATGCTCTCATAAATTGCTATTGTAAGTGTTCTTTTTTGTATGTTTTTGATGTTTTTATGAAGAGTGTTAAATAAACTTGGAAATGAATTGAAAAAATACAAGACCGATAGACCCGTTTCGTATTTCATTGGTAAAAAAACTTAATGACCCCCCCCCCCCACCCCCCCCCCCCCCATTCTTTCTACTGAACAGCATTCATGAGGAAGTATTGAACTAACTATAGTTATATAATTGGCGGATAATTGAAAATTGATAAAGTTATTTGTCATAGGTATTTAGAAAGATGGAAGATTCTAGAAACTTGTTAAACATAAATTATGGAAAGTGTTTTAGGCATTACAACAAGGCCATTTTCGATGAAATCCTCTACTGTGTCACAATGACGCTAACAATACGTTGAAATTACGTCCCATTGTGTAAGGTGTTATTGTTATGACCACGAAAAAAAATGAAACACGTGCTTATGAATTTCAATTGTGTTTTGTAATGTTAGCGTATATCTCTCACTGTCTGCATCATATTGATCATCGGTTGATTGAACGGATTGGGTTCTGTCATAATAAATGCGAAAAACAAACAACAATGAATGAAAGGATATGACGATAAATACAGAAATGCAAACTATTCCAGATTCGATATTCCGATTTTGGAAAGATTTTTGCGACAGCCACCTAAAATTTACAGCATTATGTGAGCGCTAAACCTGCACATGCGCTCACATGCTAACCGTTAGGGTATAGGGTTATAATGAATAATACTGAAGATTTGTTCATTGTTCTTTATTATAACCCTATCACTAACCCTAACGGGGATGCTGTAAATTTTAGGTGGCTGTCGCAAAAGGAAATCTTTCCCCAATGGAATTTAATTAATAATAGGCGCCGCAGTCACTGTACTGTACGATATCGCGGGAGTATGCGAAAGCATTCGAGTATTGTGTGTGCTTGCTCATGTGTACAGCTGCAATGGGCGTGTATTTTGTGTGTGTGTATAGTGGTATACCACCTGATTGCACGCCGTTCCGTCTAGATACACTCATATTGACTCATCTTCAACACACAAAATAAGAGAGGTGTGTTATATTATGGGCGTTACTAGATAATTCGCCCACCTACACCACACGTTATCACAAGTATTGCTTCTACAACCTCTTGGATATTATAACAGAGAGTAGGATATTTTGTAGACGTTAATAACATTCGATTTTTATCATTATCGCTATAACATCAGCTGTGTGATAGCCTTTGGCAACTGCCTGTATTACAGACTCATATTGCAACGCAGAGAGGGTAAGTAAATAGTTTAGGTGCTATAGTATTACGACAAATATGCATATACCAGGGACATGTGATTTTTACTTGTTGGTGTTTACTAAACATACACGTACAGAATGGTGAATAAATGGCGGGCGTTGGAATGTTTGTTGTTCACCTGTTGAATGTTGACACTAATTGTGATGTTTATATATATATACGAATAGTGAGATATTATACAATAATATTTCTAAGATTCCTTTGGACTAAAGTGATATTTGTATTTCACACGTACTGCATTATAGATTCGTGGACACTGTGTGGCTTAGCATATTTGATCTTCAGCCGGGTAAAGCATTATTTTGTTATTTTGATCCAAACACGAGATGATTTGAGGGACATCCAATAGAGTGATTTTAGAGTAGGTTTGAATATTATACTTCCTTTTATTATGTATGATCATTATAGAATTGCTATATCAGCTTGTGTGTATACGTGTATATTACATGTATATGTACAATATATGTACCTTTATATATATTTATATATATATATATACACACTGCATGTCTACATATATTTACATGCATATAATCCACACACATACAAATATTTTGTCATTCGTAATCAAACGTTTCGTCATTATCATCTATAAGAGCTATTGTATTTAATAAATACATTAAATGTCATTCCAAATATAAATCTACAAAAGCAGGAATATGAATACAAATTTTGAACGAGTAAAACTGGAAATAAAGATCGTACATTTGATAGGACATAATAATAAGTCAACCTTGTGTTTCCCACCGAATACGATATATATGTTATTTGAATGCTTAAGTAAAATAATGGGTAACAAAATGAGTTGCATCGTCTTAAGCCAATCAAATGGAGAACCGTAAGAGATGATATAAATTTAATAATTCACAGAGAAAATAAGTGATCATTATTTTTAATGAAGACTAGAGGCTGAAAACCCCCAAAATAAAACAGCATTACAGCCACAAACGTACCTGTTATCTATACAAACTAATGCATTGTTAAGAATATTAAGTAATCAAACACGGTTAACTAACTTGAATTGCATTATAATGATTGTTCATTCATTTTGGTGCGTGTACATGTAATAGAGCAGTTTAATTGGAACGTAGTATTACCCTTAAAATGGAATGTAGATGGAAGTTTGAGGTTAAGTGACGTCACAAAAGGAGCCCTTATAGGAGACAAAAGAGGTGCTATAGTAAAACCTTGGGGTACACCGCCATTACGGGTCAAGGACTCCAGACTATTGAGAGTCTATCCCTATATTTGAAGCCTCTGAACAATAGCCATCGGTCTTTAGCTAGAGATTATTGACCATTGTATCTCGTCCTTCTACGGACAAAAGGGGAGAAATTATACAGGGCTTGTATCTGTGTGACTACTTCCAACAGCTAATGATGTGGTATGTGGTATATAAGGCGATGATCCGACATTTTTTCTCCATTTTGCTCTATAGATTATTTCATTGAAGAAATAGGTTGGGTTTTAGGTTGGTTTTAGGCATTATCTAGGGTTAAGTTTACTAGACTTGTTGGTTTCAAAATTGAATTTAAGAATTCTACTGAAAAGGACCACGGAGGGTAGTCGCTGGAGAATATATCGTATTGAAATTAATTGATCGTAGGCATATACAAGTAGTGGTGGTATTGTTGGTATTGATATCAATACAAGACTATTTACAGTACCTAGGATAGCGGTAATGTAAAGTAGTTCTTACGTTCAAAGAGTTTGCTTCTTGAACAATGTTGAAGCACGTTGAAAGATGCAAACACGATTATATTGTAAAATTTTGACGAATTGCATTAAAAACCTGGCAACGACCATTTGATTTATCAGCTCATCACATCTCATAAACTCGCAAGCCAAATAAAGTTAGTTTAAACAACCACGATTCACTAACTCTAATGGCAAACAAATAAAGGGTGAAAACGTAAGATTGTATTCGCAAAAGGGTAATTTACATTGCGGAAGCTTTATTTACTCTTAAAAGTATTAACATCTTAATAGGCCGTAGATCTTCTCCTGTAATGGCAGGATGAAGTTCACCTAGCGGTATTTACTAGGCCTTTAGAGGTACTTCGTTGTTGTTCCATGACCATAACACTAACAACAGGTATACTTCAGAAATTATTCATCTAAGATCAGTGGTTTTTGTATGTGTGCTCTGGTGGACATTGGCATCATTAAGATATTTTTGTATTTACGGTCCAACCTGCTTTAGCGACCACCTGTCTATAAAGACTACAATTTTCGTTTCCCTTGTAGGCTAAATGAACCTGTATATAGACCACCTGCCTATCAAGAACACGTTCTTGTCTCCTTTAAGCCGTCTTTATATGTATTTGGTAATTTAAGGAACGATAATGGTAATTATTAGAATAATTTGTAGTCACATGGCTGAATTGCAGGATTTCGTACGGCATATAAAACAGCGTGATGAATCATTGTTACATAAAATAAATCTAAGACATGATACCTAGTGATTACATTTTCTGATTAATTAAATTGGATATGCATCTTAATTCACACAAATTTAACTTCACATAAATAGCTCCATACATTGGTTGAAATATATAAATGCCTATATTGTGTATTCTTTATTTATGTTTGCATTCTTTGTTTATCGGAAGTTTAAGGGCGGTTAAAAGAAATTACAAAGCGCTTGCGAAATGGCAAAGAAAAACAAAGATTTACTGAGTTAAATTACATTTGTACATACAATAATTTCTAGAATTATGTTTATGTTATTTTTCTGGTGGAAGGTTGTCCTTGCTCTCATAAAACGGCACATTTAAAGTGATTTTCTTGTAGAAGAAAACATTATGCAACAGGTTGCCTTTAAGGAGACGTAACTGCGAGAAAGATTCAGCTCAAGTTTTCTTGGAGGTTTAATGATCGAGAATTTTAAAAACGCCCCTTTCCGAGATTCTACTTAAACCATTTTTGACAGCGTGTTACATATATCATGCTGTCTGGCTGGACAAAAATACTTAAGAAGTAATAATTTAAAGCAGTAATCCTGATCACAAACACCCCTCTCATACCTGAGTTATGGACTGCATGGACTCAATGGCACAAATTCACAAAGGAGGTTTGTCGACAAAGGTAGGTTTATGTGCGTCATTATGACGCGTTTTGACGCGTTTTTAGAAACTTTGGTGAATTCGGGCCAATGAGAATATCTATTTCTATACAATAGGCCTCGATACGAATGATTTCATTCATCTGTTACGAATAATTGGATGTAAGTAGTCAGAATGCGAATTGCATATATTACCTTTTGTTAAAGGTATGGCAAGCCATAATGTATGTCGATACCTAGCAACAACTAATATATGAAATTTGAATTCTGACAATTGAGATACATGTACATTTATTCATAACAGGTGAATGAACTAATTCGTAGCGAGACACTTAAAGGTTTGTGCATGAATAGGCCATTTTCGTAATGTAACCAAATTGAATGCATAGGTCTTTGTGAAGTGCCTCAATACAAACTATTTCATTCACCTGATAAGAATAATAGTATTTCAATAGACATCCTAACTGCATACATTAGTTGTTGCCACGCTGGACAAACATTATGGCTTGACCTACCTAGCAACACTTAATATATGCAGTTGCATTCTGACTATTGAAATACTACTATTCCTATCAGGTGAATGAAATAATTTGTATTGAGGCACTTCACAAAGACCTATGCATTAAATTTGGTTACATTACGAAAATGGCCTATTCGTTTACATTGCGAAAATGGTCTATTTATATCTGCCTGTTGTATGTTTCTGCTTGGATGCTTGCATTTAGAGCTCGAAACCGATTATTCATATCAAACAATTGCGTGCAACCATGTGCAGTGATTAGTCCACAGTCAAATGCAAATGTTTGAACTTTCCTCCTATATTTCGACTACGATTGGTATTTTTCTCACGAAGTGATAACTGTGGTGATCAGTGGTGGACTTGGGGGACGGGGGGGGGGGGCAAACAGCGCCCCTTTTGAAACACAGTGACATGCCTTCACGTACACAAGTCTGGAATTGTGCTCCTCCTCTTTTAGAGGTGACGGCCCTTTTTCCTTTGTGCTTTTCGTAGATTCATTTACACATTGTAGGAATGTGATGCCCCTTCTTTTTACAAAATCCCGGATCCGCCACTGAAGCTGATTGATAGGGTGAATGTTCATATTTTTCACTTGGGTATGAAATGTTTGCGGTATGAGACGATTGTCTGTGATACCAGAAAATCTATTGCTAAACCAACTCAAATTCCACATATCTCTTTAACCAATACATGAATATTATGAACGACAAAGTGCAGACTCCATACAGAATACATTAACAGTGTTTTTTATATATATATATAGGGGAGTCAAAATAGGCCGATTGATTATATGAGAATGGCGAGCAGAATACGTTCCTCACTGCTTCCCTAATTCGCATGAGTGTAATGTTTAAACTGTTAATATTAACAAAAAAGTCTGAACTACCAAGTCATTATGAACATGACAGACAAAGAAAGCGGACAAAATATACAGTTCCTCAGGGAGACAAAGGAACATCCCTTCACTGCTATTATGTAGAAAGGTGAATATGCATGTGACACCTGTTCTACACATTTTTACATAATAGCAGTGAAGGGATGTTCCTTTGTCTACCTGGGGAACTGTATATTTTGTCCGCTTTCTTTGTCGGTCATATTCATAGTGAGTATTCATTCAAAGAGAAGAGAGAGAAATAGGGAAAGAGAGATACTTGTAGACAGAAACGGATGATGAGATAGAGAGGGTGAGGGAGAGAGGGAGAGGGGAGGGAGGGAGGGAGAGGGAGAGAGAGAGAGAGAGAGGGGAGGCAGAGAGAGAGAGAGGGGGGGAGAGAGAGAGAAGCGAAGAAAAAATAGAAAGTAAGAACACGATTGTCATGATTATAACAAAAATGTTCTCCCCTTTATCTTGCAGCGGTAAGAAGGTGAGGATTCAAGATGACGGCACTGGCATACAAAGAACACAGAGAACATTTGAAGCGGTTGGGAGTCCCCCGGATTGATCCGATGAAACAGTCCGTCGAGAAACAGGTAGGTTTGATCATCGGTTGCATAACGTATGCCCATAAATGGAGGGGGCACTCGTGTAATGGTGGGAGAGGGGAGGGGGAGGGGGGCCCCCGATCTTAGTGTTTTGCGAGAGCACAAGGCCATGGTATAAGGGCAAGGATGTGAGCCCGGGAGTGGGCTTTATCATCTTATTTTTTTGTTGCCTCCCTATCTCCCTCTATGTTAATTTACCCCAGCTGATTTGTAAGGCAGGAGCGGGGGGGGGGGGGAGGATTGGTCTTGTAGCAATACATTTAAGAAGTATATTCTACCAGGTATTCACACGGTAATCACACCTTTGTAAAGCGTGGAAAAATGTAGATTAATGTCTTGTCAAAGAACGTAAGTGCTAAGGCAGGGATTCGAATCCCGTATACCTTGTGGTTCAAGGTCTGGAGCCGTATCCACTAAACCATAACACCTTTATCCTAGACGAGAAGGACATCCTTGGACGAAATTCCATGTCTAAGTTCACAATTACTGGCTTTCAATCAGAATGCAAACATGTTAACCACCATGACATTGGTATTAAAGAAAATAATATGCTTTATATAAAAATAGACCGTGGGAATTATGGGCTAAAATGGCAGGTCAGACCCATTTCCAATATGCATTAAATAAAAAGAGAAAGATTAAACAAACAAAGCAGTGACAGTCTTATCTAAATCGGATAAAAAAATAAGAAAGTTATGGAATGTTGAAGCTTCGCATAATTTCATGAAACATTCAAACAGGGGAGGGGGTCGCATCAGACGTACTAAATTAATTCGTTTAAAAGTCCATCAATTAGAAGGAGGATTTGGGAACATGGAAGGCGGTAGTACCACCTCTTTTTTATGTTGCTTTCCACTCACCCCCACTCTTCCTATACCCATCCCTCCCTCTGTTTTTCGATCTCTCTGTCTCTCTCCTTCTTTTTGTTTCACATTCACTTGGGAACTTCTCTCTTTGCTCCCCTTTTACCAAGGCCAGTATATGAATGTTCATTACTATGTGTTTTTTTCTTCTTCATAATTATCAGGGCACAACTGAATATGTCCGAGTCAACCCCATCACAGCTAAGCTTGGTCAAGAGCTCGATTTCTTCAACGGCGTGGAAACCCTCAATGATGTCTTCAAGAGAGGCATGAGACTGTCCAGTAAGTATAAGGTTGTTGGTGTCCCGACATATCTTGCTCCGGCGACAGTTGCACCGGGCTTTACGTCGTCAATGACAGAGAAATATATAATGTTAGAGTTAAGGCTTGTTCAGCTATGACGCGGTAAATCACCGCAAACCGCCGCAAAAATATATACCGCGGTTTGTTTATGAATGGCAACTGCGCGCGAAAAGGGTCCTGCGCGTATTAAGTTAGTTCCGTGATATAAGATGCAAAAAATGTAAAGCGTATTATACACAAAAAAGGTCACGTTTTTTGCCGCGTCATTTCTGAGCGAGGTTTTAGGGTTGCAAAGTGTTTTTTCTTATATGGATTTTTTAATGGACATGATCTGCATGATTTAATTATTCCTCAAATTTTCAAACTCAAACTAAAAAACGGAAATCAATAGACCATCTAATTTGAGCTTAATAGACCGGTCTACTAACATATTCAAATGACTTTTGTATGGATGTTTCCCTTTGGATCTAGTGGCGAGGTGTTTCATTAGACTGTTATTAATGAATGAATTACAATACTTTGAATCCAGTCTGGGTAAATTTCTTGATGCTATGCCAGGCGAGCATCGGGTCAGCTTTCAGGTCTATTCAAATTTCTCCAGCTTGTTCGCAATAATTATGATTAAAAACTGTTAATATTTTCGTGTTTTTGACAGATAACGGAGATTGTTATGGATGGAGGCCCGAGCCCAAGGGAAAATACAGATGGGTTACGTACGATCATGTGAGTAAAAAGACATTTTTGATAATAATGATAATGAAAATGATGATATTAATAATAATAATAATATTGTTATTTAGGAGAGCCATAAAAAAGCGTATCACATCACCTACAAAATCAAAAAAGGTGACGAGAAGAATACTGGTCAATCATATTTAATAATTATTCATTTTACTTGTTTTTACCACGTACCCGTTTGTAAGAGTATAATGTTAAAGGATATGGTAGAGTAAACTACCAAGGAATAAATTTTGAATGGTATTGTGATCGTCGTAGAAAATTGACACTGGAGCAGTGGGTTGAGCCCCTAAACTCATAATCATATCTGTACAATATCTTTGCTTTCCTACAGATCTACCAAAGAGCCGGGAACTTAGGATCTGGTCTCATTTCTGACGGGGTGGAGCCTGGACAGCAGACTATGATTGGACTATATTCGCAGAACAGAATCGGGGTAAGAATGCCCCCCTCATTAACATCTGTGAATCCTGGCAGAGTTACCATAAATAAATGAATCAGTTGGTGTATTAAAGGCTCGTTGTAGTGGGTTTTCATGGGTAAATTGTCACCTTTCGAGTGATCACGAAGAGTGGACTTCACTTTTACGGCCGACAGGTCTTATGTTATGCACTAGCCTGTGCCCTGAACCCATCGTTATTCTCATCATAATAAAATGTCCCTTAATACCCTCGAAATATAAATATAAGTTGACGTAATTTCTAGTGGGACGACGGGTTCGCTGCTTCAGCCCTTTGTACAAACAGACACATTAATTGGTTATTCAACAAAATCTGGTGTCAGCGAATGACGATGCAATACACATGGACACTGACTAATATAAGGCTTTAAATGTTGAGCCAACTTTTTTTTTTTTTAAACCGCTTCTGGAATTATTATTTTATTAAAAAAGAAGATTACCTGTGATATAATAATTTGGACATAGAAAAGTAGTGGATACGTGGGGAGTTCATTTCACCCCACACCGGATGAGTTGCTGGAAACCTGCATGATCAATATAATTATTATCCATCCAAGCAAGTTTGTTTTTAATTAATTTTATACATCATTCCTCACCGCAACAGGGGGACAACTCACAATGCTGTTTTTTTTTAAAGAGAGACAGATGAAAGTTGGAGGGGAGCTCTATGTGAATTCAAAATGTTAGATCCAAAGTCTCCCTAATACACTATGCCAGATATAAATAAATAAAGGAATATAATTCAAAATTGGAGATGCATCATCATCATCTAATTTCAAAAGACATGATTGGATCACCATGTTTTAAATCCCCCTTGCAGTGGAGTATTACCGAGCAGGCATGCAACCGATTCTCGTTCGTCCTCATCCCTCTCTACGACACGCTCGGACCCGATGCTTGCAAGTACATCATCAACCAAGGTATGAGTAATGAACACGATCGCAAAGACTTTCGAGACATCAACTCAAAGGGCAATACCAATATCCTTTAGTATATCCCAGAGAGCTTGCGTTTGGATTACGTCTTACGTCATTGTAATTTTCGCACTTTTCAATAGGTACTGGACAAGACTTTTGAAAATTGTTTTAAGTTGATTCGAACCCACAACCCTTGGATTGAGAGTCAGGACTCGTGAATGAACCACTATACCATGATACCTTCATTAAAAGCAACAAATCACCCCAAGCAAATTGTATATCGATATAGAAAACATAAAATCACCCCCAAGCAAATAAATGATAAACGAAAAAACACACACCTACATTATGATGATACAGGAGCAAAGAGCATGAGGAAAAACTTGATTAAATCCCCACTGCACCACTTATAGCTACTTGTGCCCTCTATATAGCATACAATGCCTAATCGGTGCCTGTTAGTCCCCCCATGATAACCACCTGTCAGTGACCTTGCAGGGTGGCCTAATCCCCCTGGCCAAACTAGTACAGACGAATGTGTGCGTATAAGTGTGCCGAATCATCCACTCCATGGATCTTTCACCTACTCATAAAGCCTCCTTTATCTTCGTCTAGAGGGTATTGCAAATTGCAATATCTCCTGTTTGGAGCCACGAGGGCGTTAACTCATAATGCTTTGACTTTAACATTCTGGCTCTTAACAGATGTATTATCTTTTTAAATAAGTTGAAGGCGACATTTTGAATATTGCAGAACCCGCATGAAACCCGAAACCCTTAGGACAAAGTTATTAGTCTCATTTACCTTTGTCTAGAGAGTAGGGACTTTTAGGTTTGCACGTCGACATAGTGGACTGCTACGCGTGACGTCCTTTTAAGACACTGGTAGGGACGTCACAGTGCCTTAAACGTCAGTTACACGTATCAGTCCACTATGTCGACGTGCAAATCTAAAAGTCTCTGGTATTAAAACTCGTCGTCTTTTCAAAGAAGTCAACCTTTGAAGGTGACATTCTGAAGGGTGTGTACCCGCATGAAACCCGCGACACAGAAAGTAATTTCTTCTACGCATGACTGGTTCCTTTTAAATCCCATCTGTACTTGTGTACAGGAGGGATTAGACCACCCTGCAAGGTCACTGGACAGGTGGTTATCTCATCAAATCAGCTCTCAAATAACATAAGAAAAAGAGGATCATGGGGGACCAATAGTCACCAATTGTGCATGGTTTGTTATAGTGGCGCAAGTAGCTATAAGTAGTGCAGGGGCCTTTAAAAGCATCCCTACATACTGATTTTTTCTAATTATTACGTCACGTCTCCCCCCCCCCCAAACAGCTGAAATTGCCACAGTCGTGTGTGACACGGAGGCACGGGCGAGTCTTCTCCTCCAGAAGGCCGATCAGATGCCTGGCTTGAAACGAATCGTCTTGATGAGCCCGATCACAGACGAATTGAGGAAAACAACAGAGGAGTTGGATGTCAAACTCCTTCAGTATCGAGAAGTCGAGGTAAAGAACCAGCTTCCGCGACAATGCACTCGTACTACTTTTTGATAGACGTCTATTAAGAGTTAAATGTGGTTCCAAAATTTGTTTACGAAATTAATTCGTTATTATATAAGTTTTTTTACAATAATAACAATATCGATCATTTAAAAGTGCTAAGAACAAAAAAGTACAAGAGCGCTTTACAAATTAAAGGTAACCAAAGAAGTTCCTTAATCAAGAGAGAAGTACAAGACTGAGATCAAAGGCCAAAGGACAATCTAGCGGCTCGATTCTGGATAGTTTTAAGTTTCCTCTTTTGCAGGCAAAACAGTGTAAAGGCTATTAAATTATTCTAAACTAGATAGGAGTAAGAATTTCCACAAATGTGTTATCGAAACTCATTGGAAAACAACGGAGTAAAGAATTTTCATCAACTTATTTTTGTTATCATGGAATTTAAAATATATTTTCTACTCAATGACGTAAACCTCAGGTCTTGCTTTTACTGCTTTTAACATTGTAGCATTGCATCAAAACGACCAATAATGGTTAGATTAGTGAATTTGTTGTTGTAAATAACATTATTGATATTGAGATTTGTTAACTTTATTATTGTTTCTTCAGGAGAACGGATTGAACAACAAACAGCCAGACCTGGTAAGTCGGATGCAATATATATCACAAAAGTAATATTATTTGAATATTTGAACTTTTATGCACTTAGATGCAAGTTATAGATGGTTTTAGATGTATAGTTGGAGCATCTCTCTACTTTTATTTATTGCAAACAAACATATAGAAAATATATGCAACGGGCGGAGCCTGTATTGTGAGATATGATGACGGTTTACTTGTTTTAAATTCAGACCCCCCCCCCCTCGAAATGTAAATTCTATAATCCAGTTAGATTCAAGGGGGAGGGGCGGGCCTGGGGCTAGTACATGTTAACGTCAATCAGTTAACTTCTGATCACTCATCCGTTTCTGTGATATCTTTCTTCTCCTATTTCATACTTTGTTAGATTTATCAATAAGCTCACGATTAGAAAGTTCATTTATTCATTCATTCATTTATTTCCAATTCTCGTAAAAAATACATTCAACAATATATTATACATTTAAGAAAATATATAAACAATACACAGAATATGGAGGAGCTAGCAGAGGCTATTGGCCTTTCAAAGGCTGGGCTCCAATGGCCGCAGATAATTATACAAAGTAAAGAGAAAAGAAAGAGTGTGTAGTACATAAACAAGTGTGTACAGGCTAATTAAACAGAATTAAGATATAAATTCCTTTATTAGATGACGTTTGTATTTTCTTTTGAATGAAATATGTGACTGTAGTCACAATTAGGTTTAACATTGATATGAAACAGTGGCTTATCCAAACATTGAACACGGTGGCGGAAAGTTGGGGCGGAAATGTATGTGTGCAGCCTCATGTACCAGTATCAGTTGTATTTAGAAGACAAAATGTCCCCTTTTCAGTGAATGAATGGGCATATACCAGTTCATCCCATTGTGGATATGCCCCTATTCACATTGAAAAAAGACACTTATGGTCCCTAACAACAAGTAGGGAGATGTAAGTTGGTCTAGCGGCACGTTCACTTGGCCAGCTCTCTATCTTCGCCTACAAACTGGCTCAGGCGACCCCGGTTCGAAACTGAGTCACGTCTTTCGGATGGTGACGTTAAAGGTCGGTCCCCAGACGTAAATAATCATATCTGATTGATACACGTCTGTAAAAGCTAAATTACACACACACACACGCACACGCACGCACGCACACACACACACACACACATGCGCACACACATAACAACATTTTATTTTGTTCTTGCCTTCCTTTCAGCTTCCGAAGAGATCCGACCTCTGTACGGTTTGTTACACTAGCGGGACCACCGGGAACCCCAAGGGCGCCATGCTTACACACAACAACATGGTCGGCAATCTCAGTGCCTTTATGGCACTCATACATGTAAGTCCTTCTTCTACTGTAAGTCCGTCTTCAAAGGGCTATCACGAAGATGTAGGTTACAAGTTTTGTATGCAGGCACACTAAACGCCTGAAGCCCGTTTTACAAAGCCTTTTTTTTCAATGAAAAATGACAAAAATCAGTGACAAATCTGCTAATAACCATTTAGAAGCAGGGATTTCTGTCATTTGTCACTGATGACAAGTTTTGTGAAACACCCCCGGGTCTACATCCTACTCTTTGCGAAAAGTGTAGCTTGTAACGTGTACAGGGTATGACTCTCCTACGTCTTTAAAATTAATACAGTAGGCCTACCTTGCTATGAAATGAAACAAAAACGTTTGTTTTTTTAAAGTTAGAATTATATAACATCAACCCCAAAACCTTTACTTGGCACTCTAACTGTTTGGTTAAGGAGTACAAAGAAAATAAAGGAAATAAAGCATAAAACACTGCTTATAGGGCTATAGCAAGGTACCCAAGTCAGAATTGGGATTCGTGCGCCCCCTATTCTATGTCGGTACGTGCGTACGCGTGCGTTAAATTAGTCTATTCAGCAAGGCGTTTTACAGATCGTTAAGTAACTTTTCTTACATTTATGGAAGTCCTTCTTCTGTCCCGAATATTTCATCTATGATATTTTTGTCTTTGATCTTTTAAATTGTGATATTTTGCGCCTGAACTTTGTATCTCTCACATAATTATTTATCTCTGACATTTTTAGCTCTGTTATGTTTTGCTTTGGCATTTTCATCTCGGAGATGTTTTCCTGTGATATTTCTTACCTCTGTCATTTTATTTTATTTTTTACCTCTGACACTTTCGATCTTGATATTTACCTTCTGACAGTTTATACCTTTTTTTGGGGGGGGGGGGGGGGGGGTCACAAAGATCCTCAGTTGAACTTATCTCTAACTCTAAGTTGGACTTAAACATTATGGAAAGCCGTTAGCATCTATGAAAATATCTTGTTAAAGTTATTTTAAAAGGTATAAGATGTTGATTCAAATCATTCATATTTTCTATTTTTAAGGAGATTTCATGTTCTTAATGTGGAATTTATAACAAAAAGGCTAGAATATTATATTTTTCTACATTATGGCTCTCCATAATTTTTAAGTCAAACTTAGAGTTAAGTTCGACTTAGAATCTTTGTGAAACACCCCCTGGTATTTTCAACCTCTCACACTGTCACCTCTGATACCTTTAATCTGCCATGTTTATGTGGCACACTGCGTTGTATTCCGCAGTAGGGTCAACGCTAAGGTTAGGATTAGTTGTGCTGTGGGGGTATTCTGCATTTGTTCAACATACATTTATAATTGTTTGAAAACCTTTCTTAGATGAAATTGAGAGAAAACAAACAAATAAACGTTCTCGTCTTTTATCATTTCACAGGATAAAGCACCTATCAGCAACGAGACTCACTTTTCATATCTACCGTTGGCGCACATCTATGAACGATTTGCCCAGGTATGTTCGAAAGATTCATGTTTCTGAAATTCCGAAGGTTAAACCCTCGGTTCATTAATTCGTAGGCTTGTTAAACCAAACTGTTGTTATTGCCATATTCCGAAAATAAATACCAGTAGAACCATATGTCATTTTCATTTGAAAATTGTCGGAATAATGAACCCTATGTTATTTCATTCAACATGTTCGAGTTCCAGGAGTAATGAAACTGTGGATAAACAAACGTGTAGATTAGCAAATCTGTGGAAGTGTTGGATTAAGGATAAAGTTTTTTAAATAGTATACGGCCGTTTTTTTTAAAGTTCGGGAACGAAAATGTTGGTTTGTGAAGTACTTACGTGAATGAAAGAAATGTATCCAGAAGTTGTTAATGCGTTACTCTAACTCCGATACTGTGTTATTAACACTAAGATTGCCATGACCAATCCAGGATTCCCGGGTGTTATGAAAGGGGGGGGGGGGGGGGGTAACAAGTGTAAAAATCACATGGCAAAATATTTAAAGGCCATCATATTTTTTGAGACCCTTTTTGGGTGGGTGCACTAAGTGGAACATTTGATTTTTATCTCGATTGTATTCTTATGATTGGATGTGCCCGGGGGGGGGGCGTCCCCCTTTTCCCCCTATCCCGTAAATCAGCCTCTTGATCAGGTACCTGTTTCACAAAGCCCTTTTTCAGTGACAAATCTGCTGATAACCAATCAGAAGCAAGGATTTCAGTAGCTTATAACAAAAACTGTAATTTGTCACCGATGACAAGTTTTGTGAAACGCCCCCTGGTTGCCTTTTCTCTTGCAGGCACTAGTCCTAGCACACGGTGGTCGTATCGGCTTCTCTTCGGGTGATATTAAGCTCCTCACCGATGACATTGCTGCTCTCAAACCAACCATCATGCCTGTCGTACCGAGGGTCATCAACAGAATCTACGACAAGGTTTGTTTGCTTCTTGTTTGTTTGTTTTCGTTTATAGGCGTTTACCGCTAATAATATATATATATATCTGTAAAGCGCTTTGAGAGGGCCTTCGGTCTTGAAAAGCGCTATATAAGAACTAGCTATTATTATTATTATTATAAAAATAAAATAGTCCAATGGGGCGTTGCAAGAAAGTTGCAATCAATCGCAAATCCCCAAATCAAGCGTAAGTCTTGCGATTTATTGCAAATTTGCTATCGCAACTCAACTCTCTTGCAACACCCCATCAGTAAGAAAGAGAGAGATAGAGGGAGTAAGAGGGGGAGTATAAAGGCTAGAACTAGTCAGCTTAATTTAATTGTTAGAATTTTAATCCGCACAAATTCCTAGGAAATTTAGGAAACTAGTGGGGCTAGAAACTTGATATGCGATCGATTGGAAATATCAGTTGCAAACTTTGCATCTTGCAATCAATCGCAACTTTCTTGCAACGCCCCCATAAGACTAGTTTAAAAAGAAGGTGAAATGAAGCACAGAAAATGTTTTTTTTTTTAATTGTTTTCAACTCTGAATTTATTTCCAATCTCTTTTTTTTTAAGGATTAACGTCCCGGGAGGGTATTTAGATTTCTACCTCTACTTTGTTTAATATTTCACTTGAGGTGGGAAAACATTTTCATCTAAAATAAAATAAAAATTCGACGTTTTTTTTAATTTTTTTTTTTACTGTCAATATTGTACTATGTTAATAATAATTATGTAAAAGAGATATTTTGATATTTACTGTTTTTTATTAGGGAATTAAATAAATACTGAACTTGAACTTGACGTAACGTTTTTTAGGGCGTATACCACCACTTCACATGACCTGAAAAAGGGGTATCCTAATATAAATTTGTATATTTTTTCTATTTTTGTGAGCAGTTCCTCCAGGGTGTGAAAGAGAAAGGCAAGCTAAAGTTCGCAGTCTTCAACCTCGCCAGGAGGAAAAAACTTGCACTGCTGATGAAGTGAGTAGTTTTATTTAGATTTTTTTTTTTATTAATGTGTTTTCCTTTTTGTTTATTTTATGTGGGTTGTAATTTAACAGAAGTGAATCAGTCGGATATGAGACTTATACCGTTGCCAAAGTCTGAATAATTCGTTTCTTTCTTTTTTCAAAGAAATGTTTGTATTCAATCATTCTTGAGCAAGAACAAAACAATAGATTTGTTGTGACATATTGGTAAAACAAACATTGTTACATCAGTTGCACATGTCTCCATTTATCAAGTAATACAACGAATTTATTGCGTTTGATAGAAAGAACCCGCTCAACTTCATAACAACGTTTAAGCATCTTCTTAGAAGAATTCAACGATAGCCGTTCCCTTTTGTATTTCGCAGAGAATATATAGTGTTTTGCATATGAAATGACAAAATTAAAGATAGATTGCGTACCATCTTTTCTTTTCTTACCTCTTTTCATGAAGCGATTGTGAGAATATGATCTTTTCTTCATAGATAAAGTTTATGTTTAAATAGTCATAGAGATTTGTCTTTAAAGTTCTTGAGAAGATTTTATATTTTAAGAAACTTTATCTATCAAGAATAATCCAAACTGTCACAGTCATTTCATCAAAGAGGTAAGAAAACAAATATTCCAACTTTATGGGCAGCAGCGTATTTATATAAATCACATATCGAAATCGTAAATAAATCATTCCAGATAATACTGTACGGAATTTTAATCACTTCCCACCTGACGTCATTTAAAGGCACACTGTCCTACTTGTAGCTACTTGCTCCCTCTATATAGAAAACTTCCCCAATCGGTGCCTGTTGGTCACCCATGATCCTCTTTTTCTTATGTTAAATGAGAGCTGAGTTAATGAGATAGCCACCTGTCACAGTGACCTCGCTGGCTCGCTGGGTGGTCTAATCCCTTCACGCTGAAGTAGTAATGTCTGCCTTTAAATGTAACCTACGTAAAAAATTAAGTATATACTTAAATCAAGGGAAAGTTCGTTATATTTCGAACTTCGTTCGTCTTATCGATCACAATTGTCAACTGCAAACCATTCCCTTTTTTCACCGGTGGTAAAATACGTTTAAACAATAAAACGTACACATTACACGTCAATCGATATCGAAAAGATCCGTTTTCAAATGCATCGTATGGCATTGTTTTTTTTCTAACACCGAAACACTCTGATTCCTCTTAACTATTTTTTATACGGCTTGAGCTAAAATAGAAACTTTATTCCTTTTGCTGTATTTTAGAACCTAAAGCGTTTTTTCTGTATTAGATAACTCGTGATTTAAGTAACATATATGATTGATTGAGCAACATATAACTGAATTAATTGTTAATCAGTGATATACAATATCATTAAGAAACGTAACAACATGGCACTTTCTCGTTACATCGCTCTAGGGGCAATACACGCACAGATACGAAGTGGGATAAAATCTTCAAACCACTCAGAGTAAGTTATCTTGTTCAATATTTTCTTTATCATCTGCCTTTGTATAATACCCTTGTGGTGCAGGTCATTGTTTTTGTATATATTGTTCAATTGCGAACAATAGCCAGTTCAGGGGGCGTTTCCCAAAGCCTTTTTCCAATGACAAATGACAAAAATCGGTGACAAATCTGTTGATAACCAATCAGAAGCAAGGATTTCAGGAGCTTATAACAAAAACTGTCATTTGTCACTGATGACAAGTTTTGTGAAACACCCCCAGGTATCGACAGATTATTGTTGACAGCTGGGCACACCAACAGTCCCTGCATTCCCAAATAGGCAAATCAAATTGATTCACTGCTGGTCAGATGATGTAATGGTGTGGTCACTATTAAAACACCGAAGTAACTAAACAAATGTAAAACATGTAACATAAGAAATTTGTGGAGCATACAATGTAATAGTAAAACACGTTTTTACTTACATGGGAGAAATAGGGATTTGCATGACAAAATAGAGCACATATATCTTAAAGCAAACCTGGGCCTACCAGGAGAAAAAAGACAGAAAATGAAACAGCATCACGTTATCTGGCAGTTTGAAGACCAACTCCAGCTTTAATACTTTAGAGACATGTAACTGAAACTGCAATATGAACAAACAATTATGTTCATGGATACACAGTTTCTCTCAATAGCAATAGGCTAATATATAGGCCTATGTCGAATATAAATAATTTGAATAACTGTATTCATAGCATTACATTGTATTAATTTTTCTAGGAAATTATGGGCGGAAACATTCGCTTCATGACTACTGGGTCAGCGCCTACAACAGAAGAAACCAAAAACTTCTTCCGATGTGTTCTGGGTGTAACGGCAAGTCAAGTCTTCCTTTTTGTTTACACGATGTACAACTCGTCCTTGTATTGAGTGGTGTAGTTATTGGGGAAGGGGGCACATACCCCCTCAATCAAATGACAACAATGATAATAATTAGGTGTTAATTATTTACCCAGGGTAGCTACTTCAGTATCAATACTGCTATTTCTGAGGGCCTTGGGGCCCTGGAGAAATTATTACCTTAGCAATTGCCAGGTACCAATTTACACCGGGGAGGAGAGTTTCGTGATTAGCGCTTTTGATTGGGCTACTATAGATAATGGCGCTCTACAATTCGCGGATTGGATTCGATTGGAGTGTCTTGCCAGAAGACGTTAGTGCCGAGTTTGATTTCGAACACTCAATCATTGGATTGAGAGTCGTGTGATTGAACCACTAGACCACGACACCTCCTCGAAACGAAGAAGAGAAGAGAGAAAAGGGGGATGTTGAAGGGTCACGTGTAGAAGCGAAATAATGCTTCGACCCTTCCCCCACCATCCCCTGATGGGTAGTAGGGACGAATCACATAAAACTTCCAAATTCTTTGTGGTATATTTTGAAAAAGCTGTAACGAATACTAAATTGATACTGAAATTTGGTTATGGGACAAAAATAAGATGAATGTGGCTCTCCGTTATCCACTCTTCCCCTTCCCCTCACTCTCTCTCTTCTTCTTGTTCTTCTCTCTCTCTCTCTCTCTCTCTCCCTCTATTCCTCTTTATCCTTCTCCCCCTCTCTCTCTCTCTCTCTCTCTCTCTCACTCTCCCACTCCCTTTGACTATCTGACTCTTCCCTATCTCCCCACCCTCTCTCTCTCTCTCTCTCTCTCCCTCTCTCTTTCTCTCTCTCTCTCTCTCTCTCTCTCTCTCTCTCTATAGCCCCTTCTTTTCCTCTCTCCCTCTTTCTTCCTCGCTTCCTCGCTTTATCGCTTTCCCTCAAGAAACAAAAAAAGGTGGGCTCCTCTCTTTCAAGATTACAGTCACCACGGGGTACTCTCAATCGAATTCCAGCTTTTGCGGATCTAATTGTGTGCAATTGATATATTTCTATACAACGGAGAGTGCATATAATTTGGAGTACTGGGAATTCGCACCGTTCAACAAGTTTTTCCATTTCATTTACAAATCGCTATTTATTACATTAACGGATGATGATATTATTGTGAAAGATATCAATCTTTGAAATGAAACGATTAGTGATTGCATTAACATAGCTGATGGGGCATCCCTTTGCGACGAATCGTTCTCCCCCCGAGCGGAAATAGTGGTAACAAATCTCTCGCGTTTTGTCAACAGTTGTTTCACCTTTTGCCTAATTCAATGGGATCGATGTAGATTTAAAAGCCCCTCCTGTACGCAATAGAGTAAGGCGAGAGCGGCAGAAAGCTGGGAACGGCATGAATTCTCCTACTTGGTTACACCTCTGACGAAATCTTATCCGGACATTTTGTCTGGCTTGGTTTCTTTCAGAGTTATATAAACCTTTGTATTTAGACCAAATAGATTTGTTGGTGCTACTGTCAGATCGATCATGTACTTTGAAAATTAGGAAACGAAGCTATTGCAAAATCGGTCAATTGAACGTAATGGGGAGAGTTTTTTCTTGCAATGAAAGACTATATTTATTTAATCATCCAGAAACGAAAACAACTCAAGGTTTTGGAACAAATATTATGACATAGCGGTAAAAGCAAAACTGGTTACAGTAGTACATGTGTCAATTTATCTAGTGAAAAACAAACTTAAAGGTACAATGTCCCTTTTGCAGCCAACCTCAAATTCAGTAGAACTTTGCAGGAATTATGAATATGTCATGTATGTCCTATCTGTGAAATTTAAATGTTAGCAGTGTCCTAATATTCAAATTATGCAAGGAAACCCATTTACTTGCTAGACTTCACTGTCAGACACTATTGAGTGACTGACTGGCTTTTTTTCTTCTTTGGTAATAACATACATAAAATGAGCTGTAAAGGATTTGTCTACATCAATAACCCACTTCTTGTAATGGCCAAAATTAAAATGATTGAATCTTTGCACAGCATAAAACGTACGAAAATGCGGTACAATAGTCTAAAAATCAAGACTATTACTTATTGGCTCTATAGCTCCTAAGTCGATTTGACAACTAATAGTCGTTATTTTCCCACTTAAAGACATTTTCAAGCCCCCCTTTTTTAAGGGGAGTTCTTAATTAGTATTATCTTTCAAATGCCGTTGGAATTTAACCTTTTCATTTTGTTGGCCTGCAAATGGGACATAGTACCTTTAACACAGATTTGTTTCCCTTGTGCAATCTCGTACTAGCATTTTAAAGGACATTTTACAATCGTTATTTACGAACTATTATTTTCGGTTATGCAATTTCTTCTAGAAAAGCTTAATATATATAATAGTAAAAAAAAAATACAGACTATTATTTTGCTGTTGTATAATAATGTTCTACAATGCCTATGAAATTACAATTCACGGACTATTATTTCCTGTTGTACGTGTATAATGTTCTAGAATAACAAAATGTGTACGAAATTATACCTTTTTTTCCTGTTGTGTTATGTTGTTCTGGAATAACAAAATACATACTAAATAACCATTTATAAGCTACTATTTACCCTATCTGGTTCTAGAATGACAAAGATTCCTATTTTATCACCAAATATTAAATTTTACCTTCTCTTTTGTAATATGTTACAGCTTCTGGAAGGCTATGGACAAACGGAGACCACAGCGGTAATCACGTGCGGTATTCCCGGAGACATGTCCCCCGGTAATGTGGGTTCGCTCATGCCCGGTGTCGAGATGAAACTGGTGGATGTCCCAGATATGAATTACTTCGCCAAGAACGGACAGGGAGAGGTAAAGAGGTTCCCGAAAATATATCATTAAAGGCATCGTTTAACAATGTTAAATCTGAGATTCACGGCCCTACGTGTTATAAGTGTCTGTGATATCGTGTGATATCGAAGCCCTAAAACAATTGCGCTTCAAAATGATCAAGAAGTGCCTCAAAAAAAGAAGAAGAAAAACAAAAATCTGTGAGTGACCGGTTTTACCGAACTCGTTTTCCCTAATAGACTGTAGTGTTAGGAAAACGCAAAATTTTGTTTTGATTTCCAATCACAAACAGCTTGATAATCAGACAGACGATCGGCTTGTAAAAGTTGGGTTCCTGACTGACCTAAGTAACCTGATCCCTTTAAAGGAAAATTCGTCAGGGAACAGTTTTGCTTATTGTAAATTTTCATCTTGACAAGGGTTCCCGTGATACAAAGGTTTGCAATCAATTGAAAAAAAACGACAATGGCCAATCAAAATCATCGTTGCATGCGCATATATAGTTAACAAGGCTGATTATTAACCAATCAGAATCGGTCAGTTGATCGCAAACTTTCATGTTACGCGGCCAGTGTCACGATAAGGGCTGCGATTGGGTTTCATATTAGTTAAGGGTTAGGGCTTTACAAGCAGGATTAGAGCTAAGGTTACATAGAACGCTAAAAAGTCTAGTTAGTTATTGATTCTACTACCTAATATATAGAGGTTTAATGTTATATATTTATGCATTTTGTTGTTTCTTTGTTTCGTCTTTTTTCTTTGTTTCTTCTTTCTTTTATTGTTTTCTCTTTCTTTCTTATCTTTCTTTATATCTTTCTTTCTTTTTTCTTCCTTTCTTTCTTCCCTTGATTTAGCCTGTGCTCCGGTATATTGTAGCTCTTGAATGTTTAGACATTACTCATCTGAAGGGATATAACTTTTTATCTTTTGCTTTCCTTGATTCTTTTTTTCCGCTTTTGTAGGTTTGTAGCCGCGGTAACAACATCTTCACCGGGTACCTGAAAGATGAGGAAAAGACGCAGGAGACATTTGATGAAGACGGTTGGATGCACTCTGGGGACATTGGAAAGTGGATGCCGGTAAGTAGGAAGAGGTATCGTGGTCTCATGGATTCGTCACCGGACTGTTAATCACAGGGTTCGCGGTTCGAGTCCCAATTCGGCACTAATGTCCTTTGACAAGACATCAATGTACGATTGCCACTTTTCCATAACTGGGCACCTGGTAGGAAGAAAATGCTTGAATGCTTTTGCACCTTATCATCGTAGGGCCCTCAGGGAAAATATTGTGCTAATGAAGCTACCATGCATAAACAAGGCATAGGTTTATTGTTATTATTATTATTATTTTAAATATTATTTTATTATTATCATTATTATCATTACTAATATTACTGTTATTATGTCATTATGATTATTGTTATTATTTTCACTATAGATGAGAAACAGAAAAAACGTCACCCATTTTTGTCATGTTTAATGTTTCTTCAACATTTTACATGACATGTCATACACATAATTGTGATGGAAGCTTGGTTAAAAAATGATTTTTATTTACCCTGACAAACTGGACCCCTTTTTCAATTATAGAATGCATCGAAGCCGATCAGGAGCTGATACTCTATAACAAAATGAGTTCTAATTTCTTTGTCAGCACACAAACACACGAGGGAATTGAAAGCCTATCTATTGCGTTTGCAAATCAAAAATGGAAATCTAAAACCTGTTGAGAAAACGATGTCAACCACAATAGAATCAGTAATATCGCGAAAAGTATCGTAGGAGATGAAGTATTGTCACGTAGGATATTTCTAAATATGTGAAGTCTCTTCGCCCCTTTTGCGTGCTTCAGATAGAGGGAGAAAGTGAAGAGAAAGAGGGTAGAAAAAGGGGGGAGGGAGGTGAAGAGAGAGTGAGGGTGTGGTGGAATATAGAGGATGACATAGAGAGGGGGAGGGGAAAGATAGATAGAGAGAGGATCAGAAAGACAGATAAGGGTTAGTGATAGAGAGAGAGAGAGATGGAGAGATAGGAGGTGGGGATGGGAAAGAAATAGAGGTGTGGAGAAAGAGAGAAAGATTGAAATTTTTCTAACCGCGTATGATGATTAACTTTCTATGTAGTAACCAGAAATTGTGCTTACCAACAACAAAAAAGACTTCGAGGTATTTTAAAGCTTATCTGTACAAGTTTATTGTAGAAATTAGACCCCCCTGCAAGGTCACTGGACAGGTGGTTATCTCATCAACTCAGCTCTCAGTTAACATAAGAAAAGGAGGATCATGGGGATCGATGGTCACTGATTAGTCATTGTTTTCTATATAGAGGGAGCGAGTAGCTACAAGTAGGACAGTGTGGCTTTAAAATCAATTTTCTTCTTCAATTTCATTTGTTCAGAACGGTACGCTGAAGATCATTGACAGGAAGAAGAATATCTTCAAGCTCCAGCAAGGAGAGTACGTCGCTCCAGAGAAGATAGAAACAATCTACCAAAGAAGTGAATTTGTGGCACAGGTCTATGTCCACGGAGATAGCTTACAGGTAGGTCATAGTTCAAAGGTTATTACCCCCCCCCCCCCCGAACAAAAAAGAGTTAGCGCCTTTAATGGTTTTCGGAGAATCATTGTCATGAGAAACAAATAATGACAACTATACAGTGGAACCAAGCAAAAGGAAAACCGTGATTTTTTTTTTTTTTTTTTTTTTTTTTTTTTTTGGGGGGGGGGGGGGTTATAACAAGTTTCTCAACCCAGAGAATATAGCAACAGTCTACCAACTTACTTATATCACTTCATCGCAAGGAACACAAACAAACTTCCATATGTAAAATTGGAAGCGGAAAAGGAAAATACGCCAACACCGAGAACTTAAATGCTAAGCCAGAAGTATGTAAACTTTATCACACGATTAACCCTTAGTGGTTCCTCAATTATGTCTGAGGTTTTCTGTTTATGTATTTACTTGTAGGTTGATTTAGGTGCTCTAATAAGAGAAATTTCCCTGCGCAAATCCTACAAGTTAACAATTTATGGAGGCTTGTTTTGTTTGCTACTTCTTAGTTCTTACCCCAACTTCAATCTTGATTTCAGAGTTTCTGTGTCGCCATCATCGTACCGGATGAGGAAGTGCTGGTTAAAGTAGGAAAGTCGAAGGGATTTGGATCAAACTTCGAACAACTCTGCCAAAAACAGGTAAAAACAAAAATGAAAGCAACGATATGCTCTTCAACGTAGTGATATAAGTTGGTTGGATGTAGATGTCTACTAAAGGCCCTTCAGATAATGTCGCCGTAAACCGCCGCAATCCGCCGCAAAAAAGAAAGAATTCGCGCTCGAGAGTTTACAGGTGATTTATAAAAAGTAAGAAAATGTCAAGAATTGCTAGGCAAAATATTATATAATCGGTCAGCACCCCTTCTTACAATTGTGACGTCTTCTTTTCTCAAATAAAGATTTCCAGACCCTTGTCGAGAAGATCATATTTTTTTCAGAAAAAAAAAGACTGCACAATTATTTGCCGATCTTTTTCCTATTTTTCATAATTTCGCACCCAATTCTTGAGAAAAGGTCATCACTAGGAATTTCAAAGTTCCTTATTTCCATTGGTGGTATAAAATTTTCGAAACCTTACAAATTTTCTGAGAAATGGATTGTGCGCGAATCGAGGTCATGTGCGAACTATGATCACACCAGGTGCGTACGCAGGATTTTTTCAAGGGGGGGGGGGGGTTAACATTTTTAAATCGGACCGAAAATTTCGTAACGACTCAGCCAGCCGCTGAATAAGCGAGGGGGGGGGGGGGGGGGGGGGGGAGGGGGGAGGATGGGTAAGATGACATTTTTTTTTCGGGGGGGGGGGGTCTCGAAATTTGAAAATTTGACATTTTGCTCTTTTTTTTGTTTAGGTCAGCCATTGGTATAATTTTTTTTTTTTTTTTTTTTTAAATTTCAGTAAAAAAAATTTTACCAAAGGAGAGGGGGTTCCTCCACAATACACGCATACAAAAATACCAAAGGGGGGGGGGTGGGGGTTCAACCCCCCCCCCCCCTGCGTACGCACCTGGATCACACCAACATAGGATATTTGAGCTAAGGTTTGGCAACATGCTTTAATACCGGATGGGTCATTTCCAAATTCATAATTATTTTCCAGAGAGATTGGTCCTCCCACTTTTTTGATAAATTCCTTGATTATGTTTTGTATTGTGTAACACCTGCGCATACAAGGGAACAACTTTTTTTTTTTATATATAGCATAGTCTATAATCTAGTCCTCTTATATTGCAGTTAGTTTAACATTAAATTCAAGACAACTATGGAATTAAAAAAAACGATGACTTATTTTTGTTACTATACAAAACTCTTTTCGTTTTTTCTTGGAAATTCTAGGAAGTCAACCAGATGATCCTCAACGACTGTGTAAAAATTGGCAAGGAAGCTGGACTCAACTCATTTGAACAAGTGAGTATAAGGCTGGCCGCATAACATCTTCATTTTTCGAGATTATAAAATGTTCATCTTAAAATGTTTTTGGTACCCTACTAATATATTGTGGTGCCTCTTGCGTAGGCGGTTAATACGCAAATGAAAAGTCGAACGCAAAAGAAATTTCGAGCGCAAGTCCTAAATACGAAATCCTGATTTTTTAAATCTAGTGGCGTTTATTTTCTTTCTTTTTCGATGCGTTTAAATGCAGCTTTCTATACAAGAGAGCCCGATTTTAGAAACGAGAAAATTAAAACAATTCTTGACGAAATCAAAGAGTTAGCAAAAAAATTAATTCCAAGAAATCAGTGACTGTTATACTTTAATTTGCGTTGGAAGCAGAGTATAGGCAGTATAAGCACAGTGGAATGCGGAGTAAATAAAAAAAGACACCTCAGAATGAAATAAGTATCAGCAGATCAGTAAATGATTTACCGTCGTTTATTCCTTTTTATTTAATACTGTAAACAATTTAATTTATCTCTGTAAAGGCAATTTATAATTAAATGTTGTCTATAGCAAATAACCACGCTTTCATGTACGTTTAGTTCTCCAACTAATTTGTATGCCTTTTTTTCAGGCGAAGAAACTGTATTTGTGCTGGACATTGTTCTCCCTGGAAAATGGGCTTCTCACCCCTACCATGAAATCGAAGCGTCCAGCGCTGAGGGACCATTACAAGATTCCGATCGATGCTATGTACGGACAGAAATAAAACTTTTTATTATGGATGAAGTCAACGTTTCTGTGTTCCTTTCTATCATATTTTTTGTTTTTTTCTATTATATCTTTTTTTTTTAGCTGCATTTTTTCTTAGATTCTTTCGTGTGTTTTATCTCATTGTTACATGTGTACCAACATTTTCCTTTTATTTTATAAAGATGTTCATACTTCCAAATCGAAACATGTCTAAGATATTGTCAACCGTATAAGACCTACCACTAATTGAACCAATTTCAGTTACGAGCGACTTTTAAGTTACTATGTAATGATGTAACATTATGTAATACGAGTTAAAGCTACTTGAAAACAATGGATTTTGGTAAATCGGTAAACAAGTTAAATGGTTTTAACTTCGATAAAGCATGCAATATTTTTATAGTTTTTAACAGTAATGTTGTATCGGGAGAAATCTTTTTTTCTCTTCTTCTTCAGTAAAATTAGAAATGACGATAACTGTTTCTGCTCTGACTATTACATATGGCCGCTTTTAGAATAGCGCTCAGATTGGCCTTGAGTGACTTTATAAACCTAGTACTTAAAGTGCACTTAACAGGGTATTAGCAAGTGAAAAGTGATTCTTTCTTTCTGTATATGTATGTATGTATATATTATTCTCTAAAATTCAGCTCTTTTTTTAAATTTCAAACAAATATACTGCATGTACTTATGAGATTGTTGTTCTTATCCTTTTGATAAAATATATACGATGAATCTTTTTACCTTTGTACAAATTTCGTAATATTATATATTTGATATTTTTGTACGAGAAGTAGACCTATGTATATGGGTTACTAATATCATAGGATGGTCGTGGTTCTTGTAATACGTCTTTCAGTAGAGGTTTTAACATTCAGCATTGCTACCGTCTCATCATTCGACTTTTGTAGATATACATATAATTAGTTTAGTTTATTTTCATTATGCCACACCACCTTATAGAAAATCATATTTAATAGAACAATGTTTTCCCATGTACGACAAATATACAAAATTAAAGTAATAGTAAGAAGGAGAAAAAAAATCATACAGATTGTGAAAGTTACGTTAAGTATGGAGGGCAAGAAAAAAAAAGCAGTGACTTCTAACGGCAAATTCCTTTAAGTGAGAATAAAGTGTATTCTTTACACTGGAAGGAAATGCGGTCTAAAGTTTTTTTTTAAGGTACTTATCCGAAGCATTACACCTGTCTATGTAGCCGGCCTGGCCGTATATGTAATGACGCCAATTTTAAAATACTGAAGGGCTTTTCAGGGGAAACCCCGTTTAATTCCATGTTTAGGTGTTTAGGTTTTACTCAACTGTCCATGGTACCGATGGTTCCATTAGCTCCTTCTACCGGATCTTTAGCGAAAGGTTTAAAACAAAACTTATATTTTGTCAATTACTCAGTATGAAACTTCTCAGGATTTTTAAAACTTCGGGCTGCAAGCACATCAAATTTTGTGCTTACACAGTACTTAGCTCTCCTAGTTCGTGTTATCTTATTCTCATTAACTATGCATTAAGCGTGTTTTTTTTAATTTTTACCTTTTCTATACATGTACTTATTGGATTAAAAGGTATCAATGTCGCAAAAATACGCATGAATTATGCGTAGGTATTTTTGTATATGTTTTAACAAGATGAAATAGGAATTAATCAAATCAAATAGCATTTTTACAAAATAATATTCAATTCTAACACGGATTCTCAGGAAAGGCATATGAACAATAAACAACTTGACATTGTCGTGGATGATAATGTCTTACCTTTTGGAGAAAATAGGTAAAATAAACAAACATAAAAAGTGGACCTAAATACGCTGTCATTTGCACAAAACCCTATCGACATTAATCAGCAAGTAGCGAATAGTTTGTTGGCTCACCTACAATATTTTAGGATTGCTCATCAAAATTGATTCTATGGAAAGAAAATTTATTGCTTTTCAATCGTGTCATAGCAAATCTCGTTATTTGTATGAACTATTTTTCTTTTACCATTTTACTTTATATATCCATACTACATTTACAGCTTTGTATTCATTCTTGCGATTCACTCTGATGAGTGGGAGCTAGATAGTTCACTTTGTCTTTTTTTTTAAATAGATATTCTACCATTCAAATTGTAATTTTGACAAGTAAATTTTGAAGAAAATTTTTTTTTTATACGTATTATAATGTTTTATATGAAAATATACATGCTTGCAAATCGTTATATTTCACACTTTAATGAAGTGATTATATTTGCGAAATGGAATACTGAATGGTTTTCAACCTCTTCAATTTTAAACGATACAGTATTCAGCGTCGATGTGCATTGCATCATAATTCGCTGACACTATATCCGGTTGAATTACATCTAAATGTGTCTGTGTTTGGTTGTGCAAAGGTCTCAGAAGCAGCGAACCCTGTAGTCCCACTTACCTATATCTCTAGGGTTAGGGAATTTGATTATATGATGAGAACTCCATACGGTGGTAGAATAGGGCACAGTGGATTACACAAACTTATGAAGTACAAGCTTGGTGATCATTGGTGACTGACAACACCCGTTATTGGGGAAACGCAAGAATGGTGTCAAATTACCCATAAAAACCCACTGCTACTCGTCCGTAAATCAACCATGAGATGCCTAACAAATTATCGTTGCCTAAATACTAGTGTCGTGTTTATTAATCATATTAATTATGATTCTAGTTAACAATTTTTTTGCACTGGTGAATGTTTTTATATATATTTTTTTAATCTGTCACTGTAATCATTAACTAATTATAAAAGTCACATTTTTGTCATCTTATTTTGTATATTAAAATATGTACACATTTTAAATATCATGGTTTTAAACTTTTAACAATGTTCGTATAGTATAACAGATGTTCGAAAACTGCTATGGTGCATGATCCCTCCTACTCCTTCTGATTCACTTGAACATCGAGGAGGCATAGTGGTATGGTGGTGGAGCCGGGATGCGGGGGGGGGGGTAGTTGGGGTGAGTGGTCATACTACCTTTATGCCTCTTACTACAGATTGTATATTGTACATGTACTAAGTGGATACCAAAGCTCATTTAGGCTTAACTTTAGAATACCCCCACCAATAGGGTCCAACACCCTGGGTTAGAGTTTGGGATAGGGTTAAGGTTTGGGTTAGAGTTAGGGTGAGGGTTTGGGTTAATGTTACCTAAAAACATCAGTTTTTAGATTTAGCTTCATTCGTAAAGCGTCGGTTAATGTGCAATCCCTAATCCTAACCCTGACGAAATAAACCAAAGCAAATGTTGTCACCGTAGCACCTTTTATAGGCGAATTGGGATTGAGATTCAATTTTTGTTTTAAAGCCCCACCACACTAGTTAGACCAGGAGGGATTAGACCTCCCTGCAAGGTCACTCATAGATGGTTATCTCATTAGAAAAAAGGATCATAGGGGGATTAGGCATTGTTTGCTATATAGAGGGCGCAAGTATAGTTGGGCTTTAAATGAGACTAGTATTGACGAAAAAAGTTGCTTTTTGAAAACATTACATTTCAACAGACCGGGTGCTGTTGGTTCCAGACTCGTCCCCGAAGGGTGTGGTGCTCTGCAAGATGGACGTAGGGAGAAAGAAAGAGAGGGAGAGAGAGAGAGAGAGAGCAAGAGAGAGAGAGAAAGAGAGAGCGAGAGAGAGAGAGAGAGAGAGAGAGAGAGAGAGAGAGAGAGAGAGAGAGAGAGAGAGAGAGAAGGAGAGAGAGTGGGGATGACAGAGAGATTAAGAGAGGATATAGCCATGAAACTGTGGTCAATCGTACCAAAAGGGAGGGGAAAGGAAGGTTGGTAAACCAGAGACATACAGAGACAAGATAAAAGGGAGAATGAAGAAGAGAAAAAATGAGGTGAAAAGGGAGGAGGAGGGGAAAGGGAAGTAGTGCTGGAAAGAGAACGATAATGGGAAACCTGGCGCCTCAACCTATCACGCATACATCCTTCCTAATTTAATTTCGTCAGATCATAACTTGTCAATGACTTTCCAGGTATAGGCTACTACGCTACGAGAATCTCATTATCGTGGACACATTTCCAAGCAGGTCTCTATCTAAAGGGGGAGGGTGACAACGCCAATTATTTTTTATTTTTTAATATTAGAGCATGATATTATTGGCAATTAGCAATTTAGATCGGATAATATCATTCTAGAGACGCTCCAGAAGATATCGAGAGAAGTAAATATCTTCTCTTTCTTTTCTTATCGTGACCATAGTGAAGCCTATAGAAGTATAAGTACAATAAAACCAACAGTTTTCTTCTCCGTTCATTTCCCCAAAAATGTGCGTCTCGTATTATTTGAGAACAAAAACAATTTATTTGTGTCCTATGGGGGAATTAAATGAAAACTTACTAGGCAGGGTCCTATTTTGGATTTCCTTCTCAGACCAGACGTCTGTGATGTAACACAAGATTGTAAATAGTACAAACCATAAGAATTGTTTTTGTTTTTTTGTATAAGAATGTAGACGCAAGATTTTGTTTTTGTCTCTCGGTTCATTAGATGGCATCGCAATCTCCGAGGGCCATGACGTCACGATACCATCACTAGATTTGAAGTCAATAACTTCAAAATTGGTTTTCATTAATGTTGTGCAAGTTTGTTTATTAGGGATCATATTGGTACAACCCGGATATGGCGTAGCCACAGGAGCCACGTGCTACCCCCAATCGAATGAAAGAAAAACGAATGGAGAATGAAGGACAGGAAGAACAAGGAGAAGAAGAACAAGGAGAAGAAGAACAAGAAAAATAAGAAGAAAATGGATAACAACCACATCAATAAAATAATGATGATGCTGATCGATGATAATGATGATGGTGAAGGAGGAGTTCGAAGAAGAAGAGGAAGATGATGATAAAGAAGAAGAAGGAGAAGTAGAAGAAGAATCATAGAAGGAGAAAATAACAAGAAATACGGGGGAAAAGGGCCTAAGTTCAAATCTCCGTTCTTGGTTCGTTGTTCCTGATTTGAATAAATATCACATCCCCAACGCACGTACAAAACCCAAATCCACGACAACAGATAACTGGGTAATTAAATAACAACTAATCTAACGGTAATGATAGACCTTATCATGACAATACAATATTAAAATTAAAAAAGAGAGGGGGGGGGGGTCTCCCTAAAAGTCAATTGTTATGATGACGCAAGTTCGATCTTTTTGAACCTATTGTAGAATGTAGCCATGAACAGATCATGATTGCGGCTTGACGCAGAGCCGTTTCATTTCAATTAAAGAAACATCAGCAACATGATAATATGAAACAATGCTCGACTAAGTAGGTAGAATGCTGCATGATATGTCTATATCAAGTTAATAGATCCCACACATGGTAAAATTACTTTTTGCGGTATGATCTAAAGAAACTAATCTATTTCAAACAGATCAAATCAAATCAAAGCAATTCTAGAAGCTCAAGGTCGCTCCATCCGTTTTTGACTATTTCTGGATCTCGTAGTATGCCTAAATTGCTGAAAGCAAACTTATTGATTGATTGATTGATTCAATTTTATATATCAATTGTTTGCACAATAAAGAACATAGTTGACAAAGTAAGTTCAAAATTATGAAATGAAACAGGAACCTACTGGAAAGCATAGCTTGTTTTTGTAGGTTCCCAAGAATAGATATAATATGAACATTATTTTCATGAATTATTTTAAAGTGTCTTAATAATCAGAGTAAAATAGATATAATATAATAACACATTTTCATAAACCCTTTTAAAGTGTCTAAATAATCGAAATATACAAAAAGAACAGAATTACAAAACGGGACAAAAAGTACAGGAAACTCACATAATAAGATAAGACAGGACATGACAAAACAATTCATACCAGGACAGGATAAACAGGATATGGCAGGAAAAGACAAAACAAGACATAACAGGACAAAACAAAATGTCATGGTTATTCATTTCTATAAAGCGTGCTCATTACAATCAACATTGAAAGATACATTAGTTAATTTGATGTTTATTTAAAGCTCTGACATTCCGACTCGGGAGTATAGAAGCCGAAGCCAATTGCTTTGAAATTCCTAACTCCATTTGAGTCACTTTGATTAACTTAATTCATTTGTAGACGTACTAGTTTCACAGTACATGGATATAATTATGCTTTAACAAGATAAAAGGCGCAGAACATGAGTGCACGATTCACATTTAATAGAACAAAGGAGAAGTGAACTGCAAGGTTCTTTTCATAGCTTTCATAGACAAACTGGTTACACAGTTCCTTTAGGCATGTTAAGAAAAAATATTCGATGGTAATGCCAAAAACACATTCAGAATGACAATAATGGAAGATGGAACAAATATAGATAGACTAGACAGTGCAGGAGACTTTTGCCTAGAGCGAGTCGGGTCATTGGCCTTTCAACTATTATAGAGGTAGGTTGAGAGGGGGAGTGAGGGATAAAGAGAGAGAGAGAGAGAGAGAGAGAGAACGCAAGAGAGATCGAACGAGGAAAATATATAGAGAGACATAGAAGGAGAGAGGGAGACACAGAGAGACACACATAGAGATACAGAGACAGAGACAGAGGCATACAGTGTGAGTCAAAAATTAAGTTTACACCTAGAAAATTGCTAATTATTTTAAAAATTGACTCACACGATAGAGAGAGAGAGAGAGAGAGGGGGAGGGAAATAGAAAAAAATAGAGAGAGATAGAAACAGAGGGAAGAGACAAAATATATAGCCAGAGGGAGAGAACGAGAGAGAGAGAGAGAGAGAGGGAAATTGGAATGGTGAATGCCTGGCAGAGCATAACATTAATGAACAAAGCAAGGATAACAAACTGAAGTTGATTCAAAATATAGAGAGGAGATTTGCAAAAGGTCGTTGTCTTCAACCAATTTGAAGAAGGGTTATTGGAGACCAGGCAAATATTTATTGATAATTTGCTCTTGAGAGGGCAAAATGAATCAAAGCCCATGAGAATGCTTGTACAAGAACATTCCAAGGTTTGATATAAAAGAAAATCATAGTTTTTTTAAATACCTTGACCATATAACACCAACATTTATTGTCTTTATCCTCTATGTCGATTTTCACTTGATATGAGCTGATATTAACTGAATTGTTTTCATCCTTAAAGAAATTAAAGCGTTTCAAATATTGATTCGTCCAGCTCCACTTTAAACTACACTGTCGCTCATATAGGTGGAATATTTTTGTTTTACCCAAATTTATGGAATTATTTTAAAAATTATTTAAAAATAATAGATCTAGATAATAATATACATTCTCAGATTGTATTGAATATTAATGTGCCAATGTGTGTTTTGCGTGACTACTAAAGCATGTGTCTGCTACTATGCTTATCAACTAGGGGACCTACGCCCTTAAGGCATTAATGACAGTTATGAGGATAAATGCCCCACAAAAGGGCACTAATATAGCACATCGAAACGGTTTTGATCCGGTGGCTTCACAGTTACGAGGCCATTGCTTTGTCACTGAACCATGACTGGACGCAGCGGGGGCTAGGGTAGGGGGCAGTTTCCATAAATAAAAAAAAACACAGAAAATGCAATAAATTTTCAATAATTTATTGCATTTTATTCCGGGCCCCAACATTAAAAAAATCCTCTGGACGGTCATGCATTATGGCTCAAGATATGGGCACACAGAGAATTTGTTTATGTTTGGAATCGGGGTAAAGTGCAATAAATTATTGATTTTTTAAAAATAATTTATGGAAACTGCCCCCTATCCTAGCCCCCGCTGCGTACAGTAATGGTTTAGTGACAAAGCAATGGCCTCGTAACTGTGAGGCCCAGGATCAAAACCGTGTCGATGTGCTATATTAGTGCCCTTTTGTGGAGCATTAATCCTCATTACTGTCATTTATGACTTAAGGGCGTAGGTCCCCTATTTGATAAGCATAGTTGCAGACACATGCTTTAGCAGTCACGCAAAATACACATTGTCAAATTATTATTCAATAAAATCTGAGATAAATACTATTATCTAGATCTATTTTTTTTTAATTATTTTTAAAATAATTCCATAAATTGGGGTAAATCAAAAATATTCCACCTATATGAGCGACAGTGTATATTGGCTTTTCATTTACAACTGGTAATCAAAATGTATAACTACTGCGATTCTACTGCTCCTAGTACTCCCCCTTCTCCTCCCCCTCCTTCTTCTCCTCCTACTACTACTACTACTACTACTACTACTCGTTCTACTACTCCTTCTACTACTACTACTACTACTACTACTACTACTACTATACATATATTACTACTACTATAATGATACTAATAGAAATGCTAATGATTGTGAAAATTTATTTAGGAAAAATAATAACAACATCAACCATAATAATGATAATAATAATAACGATAATAATAAGGATAAAAATCAAAGTAATGATGATGATGATGCTAATAATAATAATGAGAAGAAGAAGAAGGACAAGAAGAAGAAGAAGAAGAAGAAGAAGAAGAAGAAGAAGAAGACGACGAGAAGGAAAAGAAGAACGTCAACAATAACCATATTCGCAATATTCGCTTATAATCTTAACGTCTCTTCCAAAAATACCCTGAAATTAGGAAATGGGTCAGACATAGTTACTAAAAATAATAAGAAAAATTTAGAGGTTAATACGTACATTTACGTCTTAATTCGCAATATTAGTGCACTATAACACCAGTTAGTGTCATGATTTCAATATTGACCGTGACGGGGGTGTGTGTGTCAAATCGATTTGACCCCATTACAGCACTTCTGGCATGTATGGGGGCGTCGCTTAGACATTTTCGATGGCGACAGGGAGAGTCGGAATTTCATACGACTGATCATTTGGACAAGATTCGAGATGTAGACGTGCGAAAGGAGGCGTGAATGCTCAGTGGTAGAGCAGAGGCCTCGTCCCGGGTTCGAAACCAAGTTCCCTTTGGTAAGGCATTTTTTATTTATTACCAAGTCCTTCGGAGAGGACTTAAAGCCGTCGATCCCTGGTTGCTTTCTTGAAGCGTACACATGCTTTCTTAGCAGTCAGGTGAAGCCAACCAACCAACCATCCAATCAATTGATCAATCAATTAATCAAAATGAGCAATATGTCGCCAAAGAATTTGAGACAAAAATCCATCATAAATATTTTGTTATACTTCTGGAATAAAATTGTTCTAGCTCACGCCAGAGATTTGCGAGACATAGCAACACATAATCTACGCAAGTGGATTTCATGCACATAGACATATCATAATACACAACAGACGAATTAATTTAGGGGGTTCTGGAAAGAAATATGCATTAAAAAAAAATATCATTAAATAAGTCTATTGAAACATTGAACATTTCCTTTGAAATATTAAGGAGGATAAACAACACTTCCCCAGTTCTTCACAATGCCCCCCCCCCCCCCCCCCAAAAAAAAAAAAAAAAAAAAAAAAAAAAATGGTAAAAAGAAGACTACCTTATTGAATTTACAAGACATTCTAGACTCTAGAGCAAGCTCCATGAACACTCAGCAGAGACGGATACCAGCGCTATAAAAGAAGCCATCATCATCATCACAACCATCATCATCATCGTCATCATTGTTACGGTATGCGATATCCGAATATCTGGTATCCATCGTAGTTGAATAAACAACATACCATAACAAATCAGTCTGCCGATTCAATATTATCCTGAGTTATCTACCATTACTAAGACCCTCAAACTCATCATGGTGGCAGCGGTGGGATTTAAACCCACGCTTTCGAAAAGACTGGTAACAATAATCACCACCACAACCACCACCACCACCCTCCTCATCACCACTCTCACCAACATTTTTATCACCACAACCTTCATCATCATCAGCAGCAGCAGCAGCATCATCATCATCATTACGTATCCCCGACCGAAAACTGGAGCGTATCATCACATTTCCAAACACATTACCTAACATCATACCCCCATGGGCCTTCGCCTCTTCGTTCCTATATTCCTGATATTTACTCATACCAGCACACTTCCTGCTGTGTCGTACTATACTTCATATGACAATTCAAACGTTATATTGATCTTTAGGGCGAAAGAAGATATAAACGGGAGACGAGAGTTAGATGCTGTTTCGCGGTAAAATCAATTCAGCCTCACCTCAGAAAGTAACTAAAGAACGTATTAACAGTAACTGATACGTACGTACAGTCGAGCGTCAGGGAGATCAAGGACGGAATATTTCTTACGACTTACAGATAATAGCGGTAAAGATAACTGCATATTGTTTTATCGGGTACTGAGTTGCAGGTAAGTTTGCATTTTATTATTACTGCGGTCAATTTCAAACTTTCAACTACAAAAAAAAAGAGAAAAAAAGAAAACACAAACATGTTTCACAGAGAGCATTCGAACCACACGCCTTTTATCAGGAGGGCACATCTTAATCCATCCGGGTACTCATTTTAAATTTTAACCTGGGTGGAGAGAAGCAATATTTATACAATGAAACGATCGTTCAACACAGGCCTCGTGCTAGGGCTTTAACACACAACCTATGCATTTCTTAACAAATGACAAAACCAATTTCGTCACCTTAGTTATCTTTGCCAGCTAAAGCAAATAAATAAATAAATAAACAAACAAATAACAAAAACAACTAAACAGGAAAAAAAGGTATAAATAGGTAAAGAAATAAATAAGTAGGCCTACATAAATATCCAACCGATAAAGAAACAAACAAACAATGAATAGTTGATTAAGCAGAAAATCCCTGTTGGAATTGATATTACACAAGATAAACCAAACATTTAGCCAATTATTTGGCTGAACTGTATTCGTAGTATTGGCTCACAAAACAGGTGATACTCCATTTTCATCTTAAATCTTATCTCCAGTATTTGACTATATCTTATCTATATATTAATTTTGTAGGTGTAATTACTGTATAGGTGCATTAATTGGTTTACTTTTTCATAAATATGTTTTGTCATTTGCTTATCTATTTTGTTATTTATTGTTGTATTAGTGTTGTTTATATATTTAGATTGTTATGATTGTACAAAACTGTAAAGCGCATAGAGAAATTTACAATTTATTATGCGCTACATAAATATACTCTATTATTATTATTATTATTATATCTTCTAAACGAATCACGGCTATTCTCTCTCGTTCGTTTCTCGCAGAGGACACGTTTCGACAGCCTTTGAAGTAATCATGTAAAGAACATTTATGAAAGGTTTTCTGTCTAGAGATACCCTTTAAAGTGGTGTTGGTTGTTACCGCGCCTTTTCGGTTGCTTTCGTCGCCTCTGTGTACGGTCGCTCGTTTGCACACCCGCAATTTTGAACACAACAATAGGCACCAACTGACGGCAGGATTGCTTTGTGCAACACAATGGTTTTTGCAAAATTACACATATCCAGACGTCTGGCGTGAACTAATCAAGACTTGAAATTTTGTAATTTTGTAGCCCATTGTCTTGCACAAAGCAATACTTCCGTCAATTGGTGTCTATCGGTACAGATTAATCTTGCACTGCATGGAAACAGTTCAATAACATTCACGCCTTTGGTTAGATATATCCCATGATAAATGCAATGTGGGCACAGGGAGATTATTTGCGTGGCATGCAAAGAGTTAAGCATAATCAATTGAGACAAGTGAAGGAGGAAACATCCGATTATGTGTTACCCCCTTGAATATGAGATGACACCTTACCCTAACAATCGAATTAAATCTTACCCGAAAAAGGGGAATATATCGGGTGTATGGAGAAGGAAAAAAATCCCTGACAGAAATGCAAGCAAGAAAACACAGAAGAGCAAAAATAAATAGATAACATAAAGATAGACATTCACCAGGTACATTATTTTTTTTCCGCAGGGGGGGGGGGGGGGTGGACGAACACACATTCGTGCACATTTTTCTTCATTTGTGTACTTCAGGGATACCATATTGGGTTTTGACACTGGATCAGCCACTGTCTCCCGCGCATTTCTACCACTTCATTATTGAACGCACTTGTGAATGGCTTGGAGAATGCGAGCGCTTCTCGAGGAAGAAAAGCTAAGACAGGGAGACAGCGAAACGTGTTCATCTGCAAGCAGTCTACGTCACTCATACATGCATGCGACGCACAGTGGTCATTCATTTCAAACGCAGAGAGAGAGAGGAAACAAAGTCAAGTTGCAATGTTGCAAAACCAATTATGCACGCAGTTCAACTTCATATCAAGTGGACAGAGTCTGGTTAGTTTATATCGCAACCAATTTTTAATTCGAGGAATGATTTTTCTTTACGCAAAATAAGCAAATTACAAGCGAAGTGTGAATAAAGCCTCTTTGATTTTTGGTTTGTTAGCCAATTTTCGAAGTTTTGACAGGATCAGACTAAACGATGGTCGAAGCGACGACGTACATGACAACCGCCGAGATCGGCTACTACGCCGCCGAAAGCATGGGCGACGTCAGGTCAGCCTCGGCGGAGCTCACGAGCGGCAACAGCAGCAACAACTCCTACAACTTGTTGCAGGAGGATAATTTCTACGACACACTCACCACAGATTCCTCCAGTATATCTGAAGATTGTGACGACAGTTTAGGAGTGTCTTTTGAGTCCCAGGTGCTTTTAACTGTGGTCTACTCGGTGACAATAATGCTAGCGATCGCTGGTAATGCTATGGTGATTTTGATCCTCGGATTCACGGCTAGATTAAGGACAGACCTTAACAACTTTCTTATCAACCTGGCGGCAGCCGACCTCATTGCCGCTTTATTTTGTATGCCGTTTACGTTCATTTATATGATGAAAGAAAACTGGATATTTGGAAGTATTGCGTGTCCCATCGTTCTCTTCATTCAACAAGTAAGTTTGTCATTATGTCATCAAGTCTATCGCAGTTATCACAATTTGAGTGAAATTTGATAACCTACGTTGACCAAAACGAAACGTACATTTTGTTGTAGATAGTGATTTATATTTGGAAGGTATACTATCTTGTATAAGAAATGAGGAAATTTGACGTGGTCGTGAACATTATGGCCAGAAAGACAGAAAGAGCAACGACCACGTATTCTTTCATAACTTCTTTACTGCATAATGTATTGACAAACACGTCACATGAACCGCTACGGTGAAGTGGTTAGTGATATCAACGCTTGGAGGTTGGGGTTCAAGGTTTGTGCAGCAGAGCATTTTGGGTTGGGATATTGCTCCTCATGCAGTCCTTTGGACATGAATAATCCCTAAAGTCTCTATTGGCTACCAACACAGTTATGAACGTATTTCTTTTACAACAATCATTGAAAATATTTTGGATTAATAATTTGAAATAATAATGAAGCTATTTTTCATTGACCGATGCTGCTCACACATCTTGGTATACTTGGTGATTAGTCGTTCAGTGGCGTAGCGTTAGTCCAATTAAGGGCCTCTGACACGACTATCAAGAATACTGATTATGGGGGAGGGGGAGGGGGTGGTCCAGATTTCTCCATTTCACTTCATTTTCTCTTCCCCCCTTTTTTTTCTTCTCCCGATCCCGATTTTTTGTTTTGGTTATTTTGTCTCCATTAGATGGAGTGGCCAGTTGTCGCTTGTACCTAAACCATAACCGTATATTCTTCACTATGTTAGCAGATGACTCAAACATTGAACAAATATCAATAACGGTGGTACTAAGTGACTTTTTTAAAGATATTTAAGATTTACAGTTGCAAAAACAAAAAAATAAACAAACAAACAAACAAACAATTCACTCACTCTTCGTGACTTCGTTTAACTCCAATATTTCTCATATCATAATCGCCATTTTGTAAATGGAGATTGGATTTCCAAAACAAAAGGTTCAATTATGTAAATCGGGCTTTTAAAGAAATTGCACGGATTTTGTCATGCTTCCATTTGAAAATTGAAAACGATAATTTATTTGAGTTGGGCATGATCTTTAAAAAAAAATGTATGACGAGAATTGTGAAAAAAGGGTTGAGAATGACAGTTGCTTTGGCGACATTAACTTTGCTCCAGGCTTAACGTCAACAAGGATGTAGGGCGATACCGTGCAATTTGTCCCGGAGGCCTACAACATAACTGTATGAAATGTATCCATACATTTCACCCATGAATGGAACAACCTTAATGTGACTATGATTAATGATGTCGATGTATCTAGCTCTAAGGTTTCCGGGTGTATGGGAGTTTTAAATAGTTACAAAAAATTACCGCCAAATGTTTTTAAAAATGTATACATTACACTTATACATCCTCATTTCACTTATTTTAATGTTATGTGGGCAGTTTCAAGCAACTGTAATATAAACAGAAATTACAGAAAAAGGCTGGTGATATCATGAGCAATTTAACTTTGAATTCTTTAACAAGGTCTTCTTTTGCGCAGATGTTTTTATTGTTATCAATTTCTCTTGCTATGCTCATGTATTCCTGCCACAAAAAACTGCCAGATGTAAGAACAAAATGTTTAATATTTAATGTGGATACTCATTCTTATTCCACACGGAATTCTTATTAATTTCATATGCCCCATGCTAGAATATCCACATCACAAAATCATGTATGTTTTACCCAGGACCTAAGCGGTGGAACTCATAACCAACTCCATTGAAATTCAGTCAATCACGAAACTCATTTAAAATCACGTACAAACTTTTGAATGAGTCAGGAGAGTAATAATGTATGTATATGTATTATCTTGATTCCTTATGTTCATTCATCTAATTCTCTTGCCCATCTATTTTATTCCATGTTCTCTCTTGCTCACTCTCTGCATATCTCCCTCTCACTCCCTCATCTCTCTTTCCCCCCTCTCTCTCTCTCTGTCTCTCTCTCATTCTTGCACCTTCCTTGGCCTTTTCTCATCCCCTTTCTCTATTTACCTTTTTATTCCATTGTCGCCGTTGTACTGCCTCAGCTTTCTTTTGTGCCAAACACCTGATTTGGGGTTGTATTGTATATATTTCCCCCTCAATCTTTAGAGGTAAAGTAACATATACACACACAAAATTGTTTTCAATGTAGGGATGAAATTTACAAGACTTTTAATCATCCTTTTTTTTTTAACTAAGCTTTATTTGTATTTATTGTCATGATGTTTGTAATTTTATATTTTTGTATTTTTACTTGTATTTGTATTTTATGATATTTTGATGAGTGAATACATTGAATTGAATTAATTGAATAAAATATGTAGGGGAACAAAGACGGAATGCCGTTAGAGTTAGGGTTGCAAGTGGGTTTTCAAGGAATAGGGTTCTATCGTTTGGTCCAGGATTGTTAAAGTAGGAAACTATACCACGGAGCTTTTCGTCGCCTGAGCATGTGTCGTAGAACAACAAAATAAACAGGAGCAATATCAAGAACATGCTTTCAGGCAGATAGAGAGTCACTGTGAACTTTCACTTAACCTGCTGGCGCGAATGTTCGCAGTAATGTAGAAGGAGCCGTCCGGGGGCAAACAAGCGACATATACAGAGAGTGTGCTGTCTTCGTAAATGCCCCTTGAGACTTCAAAAACTCCTCCGTTATTGAACAGTGCGTCCAAAAAAAAACGTAACCGAGAACTATCCATGTTTTATCATAACTTAGTCACAGTTATAATTAATAAATGACACATATTTGGAAAGCTTTGATCCTCCTCTTTCATTTAATGCAACTCATTATGATGCATATTTCATGCATGAGTGATTAAAATAAATATGAAGAGAGGAAACCAAAAAGTCAAGTTGCATCAAATTAAAAGAGGAGGATCTAAGCTTTACAAATATGTGTCATTTATCAATTATAATCGTGATTAAGGTAAGATAAAACATCGATAATTCTCGGTTTCGTTTTTTCTGGCACACACTGTACAGAAGACGCAGCCAACATTCGTGTCCTCATGAATTAATGATGAACTACTTGCCCTTGTGGACGACTGATGAGGACATTTATCTAGGCATTGGAGGAGGGGCACTTAATTACAAGCATATTCAAGCTCCCCCCTCAAAATGGGAACACAGCTCAATCAGAGGGCACTTTATGTCTGGCAAGGGACCCCCAAATCTATGCGTTATTAGAGCCATACCCTCAAGGTACTTCGAAGATTAATATGCATTGATGATCGTTCTTTTGTAGTTTTGAAAGGAGCATAAAGGAGAAGCACAAACATGAACGGTGCCTATTTATTCAACCTGCTCTTTATACGGAAGAAGAAGGATTTATTTCCTCAGATGTTTCACACTTTTTATTTTTCTAAACCTTTGTGTAAAAACTTGAAAAACATGTTTTTGTTGTGAAATATAAGTTAGTTTACTTGTATTCATGTACATGCTGGTCCTGGTATTTCCCCAACTGTTTAAAGAAAGAAATTCTGCAATGAAATAATGAACATAATCAACATACGTGCCCTCATGAATTAATGATGAACTACTCGCCCTTGTGGACGACTGATGAGGTACATTTATCTAGGCATTGGAGGAGGGGCACTTAATTACAAGCATATTCAAGCCTCCCCCTCAAAATAGGGACACAGCTCACTCAGAGAGCACTTTATGGCTAGCAAGGGACCCCCAAATCTATGCTATATTAGAGCCGTACCCTCAAGGTAGTATGAAGATTAATATGCATTGATGTTAGTTGTTTTGTTGTTTTGAAAGGAGCATAAGAAAGAGGCACAAACATGAACGGTGCTTAGTTTTTCAACCTGCTCTTTATACGGAAGAAGAAGGATTTATTTCCTCAGATGTTTCACACTTTTTATTTTTCTCAACCTTTGTGTAAAAACTTGTAAAACATGTCTTTGTTGTGAAATATAAGTTAGTTTACTTGTATTCATGTACATGCTGGTCCTGGTGTGTCCCCAACTGTTTAAAGAAAGAAATTCTGCAATGAAATAATGAACATAATCAACATACGTGCCCTCATGAATTAATGATGAACTACTCGCCCTTGTGGACGACTGATGAGGACATTTATCTAGACAATGAAGGAGGGGCACTTAATTACAAGCATATTCAAGCTTCCCCCTCAAAATGGGGACACAAATCACTCAGAGAGCACTTTATGTCTGGCAAGGGACCCCCAAATCTATGCTATATTAGAGCCGTACCCTCAAGGTACTATGAAGATTAATATGCATTGATGTTCGTTTTTCTGTTGTTTTTAAAGGAGCATAAGAAAGAGGCACACACATGAACGGTGCTTAGTTTTTCAACCTGCTCTTTACACGGAAGAAGGATTTATTTCCTCAGATGTTTCACATTTTTTTATTTTTCTCAATCTTTGTGTAAAAACTTGTAAAACATGTCTTTATTGGTTAGTTAGTTACTTTTATTCATGTACATGCTTGTCTTGATGTGTTCCCAACTGTTTAAAGAAAGAAATTGTGCAATGCAGTAATGAAACAAAATTAAACAAGTATTTAAAAAGTATAATGATAAAGCGAAGGTTATACATGTAAGTTCCTTACGGAAGAGAAAAAAGGCTTAGAGATGTATATCATAAAATGTAGATTTCGATAGAAAAAGGAGAAAAGGAGAGAGAGAGAGAAAATGGGAAGGAGTGGGACATGAGAAAAGGGCCATCAGCAACTGGTAATGATGTGGTAACATGAAACGGTTATCCTACATATTAAAGGGATAGTTGAGTTCTGTTTTCAGACCGCAAATGCCTTCAAAGTGCATGGTTATTGCTCTTATTCTTATCTATGCCATTTATAGTGCCCTTTTAGAACCTAAAATTGCTATGAAGGTAATGTTGGAAATTTAGCCAATACGATCATACCAATTCAGCTCCACTTTAAAAAAACACGGTGACCGTTAATTAATTATTTAATTAAAAATAACAATACATGAGCCGGCTAATTGTGGGTAATATAATCAACACGAAAATGCCAACAAAAAACCCAACATCGGCATTGGCTGAAATACGACGTAAAATGCGTTATTTCGTTTTTGTCAATGTTTTTTTCAAATTTGTCATAATATCTATTAAATATTTGTGGTGGGACACAAGTATTAGAAATCGTTATATTTCAGCCGTCTCTGAACCGATTTTGATCAAACAAAGATGATTTTGTTATTTGAATACTATGTTCTTTCAAATTTGACACTCATTTTTGCATTATCTCACAAAAATTATTTTGTGTAGCGCCCTCTGCAACAGAATTCAACTATCCCTTTAAAGAGTACTTCATATGCCCTCAGGGGCGGATCTAGCTTTTTGCTAAGAGGGGGTTTGACCAAAATAATGACGATGCGGAGCATCGTCCACGAGCCGCGAAGCGGCGAGCCGATTTTTTGGGGGGTGTTTATTTGAACCCCGTAAGTGATGTTTTCCTGGCATCTATTAACACAATGGAGACCATAAAAAGCAGTGCATGATAACGTCTTTTTAAATCAAGTAACAGTTTAATACATAGTTATATCCAGAGTTATCATGTGTTTGGTTAAGTTACCAGATGAGTTGAATATCTTCTCACAATATTTGCACTTGAAAGGGTTTCTCTCCAGCGTGCGTTCTTTTTTCTTTCTTTTTTTCTTTCTTTTTTTCTTTTTTTCCCCTTTTTTTTTGGGGGGGGCCGCCCAAGGGGGGGGGGGGTTACAACCCCCCAACCCCCCTCTAGATCCGCTTCTGGCCCTATAGACAGCTAGACACCACCGCGTCGAACAGGTGGTTCTGACGGATGTGACGTAAGTAGCACCCACACCTCAACCAGGCTGTTCAATTATTTACAGTCTCTTTCCGATTTATGCATCATCAATACCGCCCTTTCCGACAATCAAAAATCGTTGTCATGGTCGCACATAATGTCAAAGAAATCCACCCTTACAGCGTCGCCTCTAACAGTAACGGTGCTATGCTATGTTAATGGCGTATCCAAAGATTGATAGAGACGGGGTCAAGGGGTGGAATCTATTCTGAGGTGTTAACAGGTAGCCTTGCATCCAATGGGTACTCTGCAAGTGGTATCGACTTTTCCCCGGATATTTCCAACAGGGGGTTGAGCGTTGACTTCAAACTATGCTGAATACACCATACTGACTACGAGTTAGAGTATGCAAGTGGCTATTTCGAGAATCACATGTTTCAAGTTTATTGTACTCGACGATTAGAAAGTTGTGAGTTAATTCTAGCATTCATAACGCGCTCGTCTAAAGAGTTTTTTCTTTTGTCATCTTCGTTAGATGTGAACCAGCGAGATTTAAATTTGTCTCGAATTTTATTTACACCACAGATTACGACTCGTATAAAGAACACTAGAAGATTTTGCGCCTGATTTCCAGCTAACAATGGAAGTTAAATACTGATTCAGCCGAGGACGCAGGTTCGAAACTGAGTCACGTCTTTCGGATGGTGACGTTAAAAGTCGGTCCCCAGACGTAAATAATCATATCTGATTGGTACACGTCTGTACAAACTCAATTACACACACACACACACACACACACAATTCCATGATTATACATTTTGGTTTGTTTCTTGCATCCGTGTTGCGTAAAATTATGTAAAGGGGAATTCGATTTGAGATATTACTACTTTCTTTTCGCTATCTTGAGTAGATGTGTAAACAGTTAAATTTCGATTTCATTGGATTTGAATTGTTTCTGTTGAACACATCACAAAAGAAGTCGTCTTCATGAGAGATACGATACAGAAAAAGGTTTTGAGTAATGCATGGAAACTTAAAACTGCCTAGACATTACGTACCATGTACATGTGCATTGAAGCTTGATGCGCTTCGGCCTTTGAAATGGGAATCACTTTTCTTGCGTTGGGCGTAGAATTTTTAAATACCTTGTTTACAGTGATGTACGCAGTCATTAAAGATAATATCAGCCTTTTGCGTTTGGCTTCAAATTCAAAATAGGTCAGGTGAAGTGGTTCCCTTGGTGTACGATACAAGCTGGATCACGTTAGTGAAACCTGTATATAAAGACCACCCAAGGGAAACTGGTCTGTATAGGCATGTGGTCTTTATGTATAGGTTCCTCTAGCACAAGTTTAAATGAGAAACTATATTCAAGGGAAACAAAAAATGCGGTATTCATATATAGACATGTGATCTTTCCATAATGGTGGTCGCTTGAGTAGGTTTGAATCTATTCAAATTTAATTTGAACATAATGGTTCATACAAAACTAGGGTCCGTATTTTCGATAAAGGTATCTTTAATACACTTTTCCGTGCTAGAAAATTTACGACCAGTACACAAATGTAAATAAACGTTGTCTTTCGTAATAAATAGAAAACACTATAGCCTAACAAACAAGACGGCTCCATTGCGGTAAAGTTTTCGTCAGTTTCATGGTTTTCTATCCCGACGCTTTTTGCCCATGTTACTAAAACCGCATAAAACACCTTAGAGGCACGACTAAGGCCTCAAAACGTAGACATGATAGAAATAATTGGACTTGCAAATTTTATCTTTTAAGCTAAACTTGCCTTTTTTGTATTTGTTTCAACTGCGCTGCCCGATACATCAACTTTATAACGTGTTATATGAGAACATAATGGCCCGAATTCACAAAGCAAGGTTTGAGCTCAGACCAAGGTTTGAGGTCAAACCTCCTTTTGTTTCGCCAAACCAGGTTTGTAAATAACAAAAGGAGGTTTGGCGAAACAAAAGGAGGTTTGAGCTCAAACCTTGGTCTGAGCTCAAACCTTGCTTTGTGAATTCGGGCCACAATGTCTACTTTTTGCCTATTTGTTTAACCACAAGGTGTTGGTGGAAATGTAAATTTGTATGTGTCGCATGTGGATGACGTTTAAGATTGAATGCTGTGTGGTTTGCGGTGAGAGTGGTGAAAAATCATCAAAATCCGAGACACAATCTCCAGCTGTCGAAGGCATCATTCACATCATCTATACCAAGATGCTTCCAAGATATGAACAAAACAATTGTCATTGCTAGGTTTAGCGGTTAAAGACAGATGGATCTTTTAATGCAAGATGATTTCAAAACAATTTGAAATTGTTAATTGCGCCCTCGAGACACTGTCTGAATGAGATGCGTTTAACACGTAGTGCGTTTAACACGATGATGTTAGGCCTCTTGTAAAATGATATCATGCTCTTACAGGACTTACATTATCTACACCATGAAAACTGTGTCATGGTCTGTTAACTACGGAAGCCCATTAGTGCCACCATGTGAATGAGAATCGAAGAGAAATTAGGCCACTTAAATGCCTTTCACATAGTGGCACTAATGGCCTTCGTAGTCAACCCAGCTCCAAGTACATTCATTTCAGTTCTATGTCTTACGAGTATCTCTATATATGATACTGAGTCACTGAAAAAAGAAAAAAATATTATAAAAAAAAACACTCTTCCATCTATAATTTTCATGACAATGTTCACAGGGCATTGGCTGTTTGTTTAGTGGTATGAGTAATACCTGTTGCACACGAGAACACATTTAGATTGTGTTATTGTCTGCGCTAATCACTCCTCTGACGGTAATTGGCTCATGCGTCAATAATTCATCGCAATATGCTCATTGTTCATTTTGCAGTCGCTTTATTTATATTCAATGTCACGTTATCTAGGTGCGTCAATGGCTCATGCGTCAATAATTCAGCGCAATATGCTCACTGTTAATTTTGCAGTCACTTTTATTTATATTCAATGTCACGTTATTTAGGTGCGTCAAGGACCGCACCAGTCACTGGCGCAGCCTTGCGTCAGTGAAGACGGCTCGTGCACAACTGGCTCCATGTACTCCTTATTTCTCAGTGGAGTTACGTTTTGATATGTGACTGTATTATCCAACATCAAAATAATGAATGTTAAACTTGAAATAGTGAACGTTTATCAAATGCTGGCGCAGTTCTAGGTCAGTCGAATGACGCTTCGCGCGCATAGGGTTTAATGTCCTTCGTATTTCTCAGCAGAAATACTTTTTGATATCTGTCTGTACCATCCAACATCAAATTAAGGGATGTCAAACTTGAAATAGTGAATGTCTATCAAATTCTGGCGCAGTTCTATGTTAGGCGAATGACGCTTCGCGCGCAACTGGCTTAATGTCCTTCGTATTTCTCAGCAGAAATACTTTTTGATATCTGTCTGTACCATCCAACATCAAATTAAGGGATCTTAAACTTGAAAACGTCAACGCCTATCAAATCTGTCAGTACCATCCAACATCAAATTAAGGGATGTTGACCTTGACAAATTGAACCCCTATCAAATGCAACATCAGGGTGATATCAACAAAAACTAAAATGTTGTATTGGAGCTTATTAATATTTGTGGTTTCTGCGCTTTAATATTTTTAATGAACGGACATAACCGCCATGGAAAACAGATTACTTTCATGCCAGTGACATGTTTGCATCGTCCAACAATGTTCTCCAATACAAATACGTTTCAATACAACAGAAGGTAACTTCCCATGAAGATGCAGGGATCTGGTTAACTGGATATAAAAACAATTACTTTTTCAAATCTATTTTGAAGGATACTGCGTTTACGCCCCTGATTGAATTCAAAGAGAAAAAAACGAGTCGAACTGGCACGTTCTGATAATGTCGCAATGCATCCATGATGGGTCTTTCATTGAAGGAGTTCTTCTCTATTTTATTCTCGCATTATTTTTCGATTTGTGTCCAACAATTCAGATTGATCGATTCTATTTCTAAAGTAATCATTTCGGTGAAGGTCATTTTACTGCAATGAGATCCGATTAAGAAAGTCTACCCTGATATTTTTCCCTCACGCGCGCAAATACAAAGTGAAAATGAAAAAGAGGTCTTCATTCACTAATAACGCTTCCGACGGTATTTTCTTACTTTTGTATATCTCTTTTCAAATTTTATTTTGCCACAGAACGAGTTTACATGTACCATAGGATATTATCTCTTTTTGCCTTTTTTTTCTGTTAAAAAAAGTCCAATACATGAGAACCTTCAAAAGACGAGTTTATTCACCTGATTAGACAATATATTGCAGAGCAATAACTTTTGTATTCAACCTCAAAAATTCCTATTTTCCCACAGCAAGTGATTTGCTAAAGCATTTAATGTTTTGAAATATTCTGTGGCTCAAAATTGTGTCAGTCATATAGGAGACCACTATTATGGTTGACTTGTAACAAATTTTACTCAAGATTTTGAGCTAGGAACTTTTTGGTATTGGTATCTATTTTAATGTACAAATCCACATGGCAGCCCAAAGGCTGAATCACATGGAGTTTACAAAGTAAAATGAAACAAACAAAACAAAATGTCTTACCAATCTATATATAAGCGAGATTGAATTCATGGTATTAGCATAGAAGAGGTTTGGCCTTTATAGCATGTGATGGGGACGAGCTTGATTTTTGCGTGAATCATGGATGGGCGTAGAACTCTTGACTCGACACGTACTTCGTCTATCTTCGTTTCTATTTGTTTTGAGGGGGTGGAATAAGTGTTTTTCTATTTACGAAACAGCGCAGACAGCGTTAAACTGATGATGATTTATGTTTTAAAATCATCTTCCCTCATGTGAATCAGTCCGGAGGGAAATGCTCAAAACCCATTGTTCTCGACATGTGCTTCTGAAATAATTCCATGTTTTGTTTTGATTTAAGGGGGGCAATCTATTTATTATTGTTATCTTAGAGGGGATTCATTCACGTTTCCAAACAGCGTAGATGGCGATGAAATGATGACACCTCATGCACTGTCCCTTTTTTCTCCGCCTCCATGTGGCTTGGGTTACGAATTAATCCTCTTAATGGATTTTAATGCAGGAAATCTCAAGTTGGTACTTACTCGCATTTTATCGTTTCGTGCTTTATCATGGTTTTATGCTGAGCTGGGAATCGCAAACACATTAAGTAGAGCCCTGAGACACGTTGTCCTTGAGAGGGGACACAACGTCATTCTTTACCAATATCAGCTGCTCGTCCACGTCATATGCTATCAAGGCCAAACCTCCTCTATGCTAATGCCATGAATTCAACCTCACTTAAGTGTTTTTTCATTCACTTACTAGCTTTATAAAATATTGATCTTGTTAGGCACCTTCAGCATTCCTGGTTTAGCACACTTTCAGTGGGTTTTATTATTACACGTTCTTTCTGATACTTGGTAAAGTATGAATTATGGTTGAAATGTTCTTTAGAGGTGGATGAGTCAAGAAAAACTGAAGCGGGTACACACTGTGTGAAGTCTTAATTTAGACTGGGGTATTCTTTCTTGAAGAGATGTGTTGGTTCTTAAAAGAACTGTTGCAGAATTGTGGTCGTATGCAAGTTTAATTTCACTTTTGGCAATATACCCCACATTTGATATATTTCCCCTATGTTCAGGAGGCATGGGGTTTATTTCCCGCAAGATGCTTGCAAGCAGTGGGAGCACCAGGGGGTATAATATAAGATGCTGTGTTGGAGGGGCAAGGTGCCGGTGCGGACACCGTTGTAAAGGGGGTACCAGTGTCCAGCGACCATCAATTGGAAATAGGTGAATAGGAAATAAAGATGGGGCAGTTATAGGCAGCCCGATAGGTTCTTCGGTGTTATTTATCATTATGCAAGGGATGAAAGTGAACAATTGTGATAATGTGTAGAGAAAGAGAGATTGATGTCCTGCAGAGACCCCCCCCCCCCCCCCACTTCTCTCTCTCCCCCGAGCATGATCAGTCTAAGAAGAATTTTGATCATCTGGTATTACAACTGTTGTCATCGTATATCGCTTTTACACAGCTGAATCTCAGTCTCGACAATGGAAATCATGATTGGTGATTGAAATAGAAAACCGTCGTAGGAGATTAGCCCAACGCTCAGGAGAGCTGCGGATTTTCCAAAAATGTTATTAGGGACTTTTAGATTTGCGTGGACTGATACATGTGACGTCGAATCAAGGTAGTGCATTAAAAGGACGTCGATCGTAGCAATCCACGTTGTCGTTGTGCAAATCTAAAAGTCCCTAATGTTGCATTTTGGAGTGTCCATTGTTGAAGCATTGCAGTTTCAAGCAAGCCATCTAAAAGATTTCACTGGACTTGTGTACCCGTGTTGGTAAACAACGTACCGTGTATAATTTGTTAAGGGAAATTTTTTACCTAAAGTTGGGTTAATTTTTTAACCAAATATTTGCTATACGGTATTTCACTCGGCATTGGGTTTAATTTCACCGAACAAACATGCATATTACCCTTTATTGCATGACTTTCTAGAGTGTAATTGAGTTTAAACATGATTACCATGCTTTAGTAAAGGTTTTCTCAGTATGTCTATGTCAATTTCTAACATTTATATCAATATTTCAACACCATGATATTGATTATACTCGTTACAGTGCAATTCTTATAAATACTCTATCAAAGTCTTGAAAGTTAAAGACTACAAAAACTTAATACTACTTTGAAATGAATTGAAGATATTAAGGAGTAAGTTATTGTACTGCGGCCATACAGGATGGGTAATGATGCCCCACAAGATCGTATTTCCCACATAGTATGAATAATTAAATGTAGAACTGTAAGCTAAAATAGGTCATGCGGTAAGCATTTTCTAACAAGAAATAAATCATTCACAGACGACCTTAATATGTTGAAGGCGAAAAAACCACCGCACACCTTATACTATCCGACCTTTTTTTCGAGGGATTGCAATTACATTTGATGTCAATTTTTATTCTGTAAATTTCTCTTGCAAGAGGTACAATAAATCATCACATAATTATGTAGAAAATGCAAGATTACCAGGTATTAAAGGAGATTTCTTCAGAAAATGCCCGATCGTTGCTTAATCGTACGACATGTATGATGTTCCTTCAATTGGTAGCTGAGCGGGGCGGTGTCTTTGGCTGTGTTATTAGAATCACATCACCCCGCAATTCTGTTATTGATAATCATGACACGGTTTTGAACCGTTTTCAGCAAGAAATCTTGTTTGAAAATTCTCAAACTTTCTTTCAAAAGTGCATGTATGGCCATTTTCACAAAGTATTGGTAATTGGCATTTAAAAAGTTTTAAAGGTTTCAAGAAATAAGGAAAAAATCGTGAACTTTTATTTGAAGGGTCGCAAAATTATTTCCCATACGTACGTACATGCACAATAAACCAGTTTGCTGGGTGAAATTGTGCGAGATGGGGTGTTAGGGGCAATAATTTGGCAACCCATGAAATTAAATGTCGCGAATGTTGATAAAATCTTATTGCCAAAATGCCAACATTTCCATGAATCCGCGAAAGTTTACAATTTTCGCGAATTTGGACAATATACATTGCCATCCACAAATATAGATATATTAACAAATCTGGCCTCAAGATTCGATTCATTTCAATACATTTCAGTTCTACTCAAAATGCCGTTACTACCTTATTGTATTAAATGAATATCATATCATTGCTTTATATTTCACTAAACACTGTTGCCCATGATGTTGGAATAAATTCTTGCTACCTCTTTTCATAAGAAACTATTGTGAGAGGTAACAAAACTTTATGGGCAACAGTCTTAGGCCAAATAAAAAAAAAACATGTTTAGCGTCCTGTTTTTTCGAAAAATAGGAAGGAGGAGGCCCTTTTTTCTTTCAAAATGGCCGCTCGGTACATTTTCCCTGACAGTCGGGCTATTTTTCAAGATGGCCACCGACATTTTTTTTTTTTTTTTTAAATCAGATATAAATAGGAAGCGGCTCTCAAAAAGGAAGCGGGCGGGGACGCTAAACATGTATATTTTTTTACATGGCCTTATTGAATGAAGGAAGCCAAATCCAACCAAACGCAAGGAATCTACTGGCAATAAAAAATAACTTACCAAAAGCCTAAACGACGTGCTTCTCCTTGCTTGGTGATTAGATAATTGAAGGGCGTACATCTAAATTAGCACGTTTTTAAGGCGTTTCAGCTATTGAGGAAACAATGTGTTACACATGTAAAAAACGCAAAACGACGGACCTTAATAACTACTTTTTTTTTTACAGTAAATCATTGTAGAAGAGGCGTATACCATGTGGTAACCTTGCGATGAAGCCTCTTTCGGATTTTTTGCACAGAATGGCGTCATAATAGAGAAAGCACTGTGCTTGTATACAATAATCAGAACAGCGCCCCTTCTTTAAAAAGAGTGAATAGTATTGTCTTTTAAAAGTAAATAACTTAAGACGGACGTATATCATGTGATGGGCGCGCATATCGAGACCTCTTTTATATCCATTTCAAATAATGGCGTCTGGTGATAGAAAGGAGTGTGTTTGCAGGACAACCATTACAATTGATTTTCTTTGAGAGAGGTTAAGAACTGATGCAACAGGCGGCATCTACTGACGGGGGATTTGGAACGTGCTAACTAATTCACGACGGGCGCTACGTTCTGCAACACAAGCATGCAAAGCCCGGAAAGAAGGATTTAGAATGGCATGGTAACTTTGTCTCCTGGAGATACGGTGTCTTTGGGAAAAGCATGCGTGAAAGATAAGATGGTAACGGCGTATCCAGGTTAAGATGAAGGGGTATTCCCCGTCCCGTTTGTAGACCTAGCAACAATAAGCAACCTTATTGCCGAATGCCTACGTCATGCTCCCATGCCCAGGTACGTTGTCCCCACTCCCTGCCCCTTTGGAGGGGGTTCCACCCCTGTGATCATCCCCGGATATGCCACCGGACGGTAGCTGCCACTTTGAGTTAATTCTTGTATTGGCAGTTGATATAACGTTTCTTTTTCCCTGATCTCATAAATATTTGGTAACTGTGAGGGCTTATTCGGCTTTAGGTTTCCGTCCATCCGAAGTTATAGCCCTGCATCCTGTTTTGGGGATACATTAGAATACAATACACACAGGCTAATTGGGAGCAACTGTATCAGTTTTCTACATGAAACCGTTAAAGTCACGACCTTTTATCTGCTGACATCGGTAATGTATCGAAGAAGGAAATCAAAAGATGAATGCTGGAATAAAATATATATCCGATATTAATTTTTCAACATCTTGTATTCATTGAGTTGTCTAGTGGATATGTAGGTCACCCGACCATGACTAAACTGATCAAGAGTTGTTACACCTAGGTTCTTTGGCGATACGAAGGGTCATGGCTTTACCATTCTGCAGGAAAATAAAAAGGTCGAACAAAGGGTCATATATAATTATCATTAAATAATTAAATATTCACACGTATTTATTTTTTGTCTGGCTGCAACTTTATCAACGAATCGTAATATCTTTGAATCATGTTGATGATGGTGGAGGTTGTTGATTCTGGTCGTTGTCTTTCGCATCGTAGGACATTGTCGCCATCCGTACTGTAGGAGATCGTCGGGCATCGCAAGCCTTATTACCGGATGTTGATCACCTTGTCTGTTTTGCTCTCGTTCACTATACGAGAGTAAGTTGACAGGGCTTACCACGTTGAAGTCGACAACTTGGAATCCTTCAAACACGGATGGGACTACAACATCTAGATGACATAACCTGTCTATTCTGATGCGTTCTACAAACACGTTTTGGGGAGGCCACACTTTTCCTTAGATCCCATGAGAGCCCAGGAAACGGAGTGTGATTCCCCTAAAGCTTCACTTTCATTCAAACGCCATCTCACTGGTGACACTTAAGAACATTAATGTGAAGGAAAGTGGACAAATTCGAGTATGCGTTTCAAGTTGATCATGTCACTACCCCAATCCACCAATAGGCATGCGTAGTAGTCGACTTATTTCCTGGTATAAATAAAGTACATGTAGTAGGTGACATGTCCAGACTTATACTCAGGCATTTCTTAAAGAAAAAGACCAGCTATGGTCAGGCGATTGCATTGTGAAAGAAACGTTGTGGAATCCATCAGAAAAGGTTGATTATCTAGCATGTATTGGTGTGTATTGCAAGGCTCTGGAATCATCAAAATGATAAGATATTTGGCCCAGTCTTGGTAAAGTTACAAGCAATGTGCACAGAAAGATGTATATGGGACTACGCGACACGTGCGCGACACGTGCGTTATATCTATCAGGTCCAAATAGATATAATAATTTACCAAATATATCAATTAGTAGGATGTTTCTCGACAAAATGTGTTAGTCAAAACACATATTTCACATGATTGGTAATAAGAGCTTCCATTTCATATTTTGAGAGGGAGGCGTTTCCAAAACTGGTTTTTACCTTTAAGCTATTTGGACGAAATCTAGAAGAGGGCTGGGGTGATCTATTAGCAGTATTCAGGACAATTAATCCCGATCAGATATAACCCCACCTCACGAGAACCCCCCTCCCCCCCCCCCCCCCCCAGACAATTAACATCAGGACCAATATCATCTTTAAAAGGAAAATTTGCTCACTAATAAAATGAGCGATTACGTATTTTGTGACATCCCTGGCGAAGGAACCATTTCCCGCCTTGTACTTGTCCGGGGTTATAGTCGAGGGGATAGCTGTCTCAAATAGCCTTGGTTGATATTGTCATCCTGTATAAATATTTTCAAATAAATATAAAAGTACCCGACTGCGTGGACCATTGTATGGGTCTCACTCTTAAGGTAAAATGATGGGGTGTTCGAACCCCATGACTCCCACCTCTTCACTGGGCTTTCGGAGTCAAATCTGTCAACCATACTTCTATATTTGACTCTGAATATCTAATTCAGAATTAATAGATTCCTTTCAAGTTTATCATGTAATTGATATGGTAAAGCAGTATCCAGGCGGTAATGTCACTGCCCGGTGAGGGAAACGCTCGAAAACAGTTATCAATCCGATTCGGTTGATTCATTCTGACGTACTCATTGACAGATCATGCTTGCGATATCGACCCCTGGGTTACCCATTTAGAGCTTCTGAAACTATATAACACAAGATGTGCAGACAGACACGTTTTGAATGGAAATCTGTATATGATTTCAGAATACAACTTGAGGCAAAAAACTGACAAGTATATCCAGCTGAAATTACAGTTGCGTGGTACTTACACTGGTAAGCCCTGAATAAAGATGAGAATATGACAATGCGATTGTCATTGAAATATCTCCCAGACAGCTATTTGTGAAGAGAACGCCAGACAGCCTTCGGCATTACGATCTTTGCAGATGTTTATAGTCTTTTAATGGTTGACACGCTTGAACCCAACGGTGGATCTTTTAATGTTTTCCAGGGACTTAAGTCAGTTGATTTCTGTTTCTTTACCGGAGTATTTAAACGTATTTGAAATAAATCATATCTTTTGTGTCCTTTGCAATGTAGCACGCAAGTATGTCTTTTGAAAGACTTCCATCCACACAAATTGTCGCTTTGTGTCAATGGCGAATTTTTCACTTTTTACTTTATTTTCTAACAGTTTTTTTTTTAGGAAGCACATTAAGATAATGGCTCGGATAATAGCTGGCATTTAATTACGGATAAATTATCCTGGGTGAGAAAAAGTAGTAATATGGAATGGTTTAGCATGAAAGTTATGAGCTCGCGAAAGAATAGCCTGATAAATATTATCCGCTATTGAGTAAATTTTGATATAAGATTATGGAAATCCTAAATGGTTATAGACATTGCATAAAGCTATATAAGATCGTTATTTTGGTGTGATGTATTATGAATGTGAAAATAATAATAAATGACATTCCTTTTGTAACGTTTCTGTAACGCGTAAACACTTCGAAACTATTTGTAGGCGGTACGGTGAGAATTGAAATTAATTCGAGAGGTTTACATAAAAATAAATATCATTAATCATAATTTGGTACCTTATTGCCTTGGATTGAAACAAACATTAAAACTGAACAATTAAAGAAAAAAGTGACATCTATTTTTCGATAGAGTTTTTATAAGAAAAAAAACTTCAAATTTCAAAGTACAATATTTAAAACTGGATATCAAAATGATTTACTGTCCTCCTGATATTAGGAATAGTTGCCCAATCCGAGGTGAACATGTCCTACTCAATCTGGTGATTTTTGCTCACTTTTGAGCAATGCCTAAAGTTGGTCTAATATAGATATAATTGCCGTCACGTTGGGCATTTTCTTTAACCCCATGTTTTTCGCAGAGAAGGTGAAGGACTTCATTTGATCGACAATATCCCTGTTTTACAATTCCAAGGAGGGAAATCACCCTGAAAAGCTTCTGCCTTGTGGGAAATTTAGCGATTTGGGACGTGGTATTTAGCGATTTGGGACTTGGTATTTAGCGACGGGGGAAGACGATATGCGGTGTTAAAGTATTAAGGTTGATGGAATGAGACATGTGCCACATGATGATGAATTAGGACAGTGGGCTTACCTCTTCTGGAAGGAGTGCCTACGAGTGGATTGTGATGTAAATACTTGTCAGCGATCGGGGAAATACTCGAGTCACACCTGCGAAACAGACACCACATTGACAGTAGATCAAACAGAAAATTGCACTTTCAGCAATCGGACGAAAATCGGTCGGTTTGGAGTCGGCATGGAGTCTGTTCGATGGTGTGACTATTAAACTAACTAATTGAGTAAGAATCAGCTTTCTCGTGTCGCTGAATAGTCCAAACGAATACGCCGACGGATTGAACCAAAGAACATTAATTGAAACACTCTTTAATGTCGATTGACAATGTGATCATCGCGAATATTTGACTTTTAGATCTGCTTTACACTTCAGCCATGACGGAGCCCTGGAACTGAACTCAGGACAATGAGGGAGAATCATGATTCATTTTAATTACTTGGAATAAAGTTCAGGTAATAATAATAATAATAGCTCGTTCTTATATAGCGCTTTTCAGGACCGGAGGCCCTCTCAAAGCGCTTTACAGATAAGTATATTATTACCCCGGTCATTGGATTCAGGCTTACCCGCACACAATGTATGCACATTCTCCACTCCCTGGGGAGCATTCCAGCCAGGCGTCATTTTTACAAGCGCACACTTGCTAATCTAACCACATTAGCTTTCGCATCCTACCGGGTACCCATTTAACACCTGGGTGGAGAGTGGCAAATGTAGATCAATGTCTTGCCAAAGGACATTAGTGCTGCGGCGGGACTTGAACCACAGACCTTGTGATCCACAGTCCGGTGACGTATCCACTCGTCCACAACACCTCTAGGTAGTTTCTTTCGAAGTGCAGTTGCATTACCAGAACAAGGGAACGTTTGGCCACCCGAACTCCCGTCCAAACCTTGAGAATGTTTACTTTAAAAAACTGATCAATGGTGACTAGGGTACGGGCCTTGTCCGGGACATCTCAGGCAATGATGATGATAATAATGATTATGACTCGTTTGTAGCGATCATGTCTCCTATGAAAAACAGCACTTGGGCTGAGGTTTTCCATCCATGCACAAGCGGTTATAAAATAAATAAATATATAAATGTCCATTATCCAATGACGCTACTGGCACTCCAGCATTATCAGTAAACCGACTGATCAAATATATGGCTCTCTACCATGTAGGATACCCATTTACACCTGGGTGGACAGTGGCACATGTGAATTGATGTATTGCCCAAGGACGAGAGTGTCACGCTGGGATTCGAACCCCAACTGTTGATGTAAAGTACAGTGAATGAACCACTACGCCACCACATAACTTCAAATGACAAATGGTCGACTAGACCGAGTTTTCATGAGGCCAACTGTTGGACCACACGGACCTTTAGTCGTGCGGAACTCCTGACTAGATGTAAAAAGGTCTTGGTAACAAAACAGTTCGGCCTAGACTTTAATTCAAGAACAGTTCCTAAAGACTAAACAATTTGGTCTAGACCTTGAAGACTAGAACAGATCCTAAAGACCAAACAATTCGGTCTAGACCTTGATACAAGAACTGATCCTAAAGAATAAACAATTCGGTCTAGACCTTGAGACAAGAACAGATCCTAAAGAATAAACAATTCGTTCTTGACCTTCAGACAAGAACAGATTCTACAGAATAAACAATTCGGTCTAGACCTTGATACAAGAACAGATCCTAAAGACTTAACAATTCGGTCTAGACCTTGGAGACTAGAACAAATCCTAAAGACTAAACAATTCGGTCTAGACCTTAATACAAGAACAGATCTTCTAAACAATTCGGTCTAGACCTTGAGACAGGAAGATTCACAAGTTTCGGCCGATTCCGTTTAATCTCGTGCATAGTCAGTCCCTCAGATAATCTTCATTGTTGAAGGTCTGGGTGTACCAACGAGAATAACTCGGTGGTTGTACCAACCTACATACACGCTACTGAAGAACATTAAGAGCCAGTTACTGCAAGTAGACCTACCTTCTAAATTGCAACGTGTCGCCGGTTTCTACTGGCTTTTTCAGATGGTCTCATTACCCGTTATAGGGGGGGGGGGGGGCTTCCCTTTGTCCCCGTCAGAGCAGTAATTAGATCTACTTGCAATACATGATTCATAAATCATTACTAATTTGAATAATGTTGGATGAATCATAATCTTCAATTTCAACCACTTAATAACATCTATTAGCAATCCCAATAAAATGCCATATTTTATTCCATTCATGGTGTCACAAGAAATTCAACTTCTCTTGTTTTATTCACTTTATATCAAACTATCATTTTAACCTCTTTTCCGACATCCCTTTCTTTTTCTCCTATACCTCTCCTTCTTTCTATATATCCTATGTCTTTTTCGCCACCTTTTTAACAAAGAACTCTACAAGCTTTTCGGTTAACTTGCTGTTTTTTTTTTCTCTTTCATTCCAACTTCTTCTGGATAAGCTAAGATGAATAAAATACATACTAACTTTCACTATGGAATGTAATACCTCCGTGGCGGTCTCTTAACACTGAATAGTATTTCCATTTAAAGCTTTCTCAGTCGCTCAACTTGTCAGCTGAAGAGCCCTATCTTTGCATATATAGATGGACACTCTTCGCAAAGTGCTTTGTGGCCTTGGATTACAGTTAAAGATCAAATATTCTTCCATCATGCCTTGCATCATCTTAGACCCTTTCGTAAAAATAAAAAAAATATTTTAAGAAATAATTGTAGAATATGCAGATGATTGTGATGAAGTATGTTGTTGAAACATTCACAGAATGCATAAGTTTCCTCATTTAATTTGTGGTTTAGCATTTTGATGTTGATAAGATCAAACGGAGGAACTCAATACTTCTGACTTGTGTATTTTTTTATATTCAGAACGGGTATTGGACAAGATTGGTTAAGGTCCATTTGTGGGTCCCATGAACAAATAAAAGAAAACCTAGCTGCCAATAAGATCAAATTCATACAGTGTCGTGCTAAAATGACAACTACGATACATTTGGGTTAGTAATGCTGACATTGCAGAGCCCGAGATAAAGTAGCAGGATCACTTGTAAAACACAATAATACTTTAAAAGCAAGGTAGGGTTGATAACTTGAAGGTCATAAGTATTTGCATTAAGAGCAAACCAACACAAGGGCTTTTGTGGATAGAGGATATTTATACTCTCCTATGTTTTTCTGACGTCGTTGTACCCCTCTTTTGAGGATGTGAGGAATTAATGTCCAGAGACAAGACTTCAGTGTTGTAGTAGCGTTTCTGAGACGAGATTTCAAATCGACGGGTTCTTTTATCCAAAGATACATTTGGTTTCTGACAAGAGGAGATTTCAATGTTAGTTAAAAATAGGACTTTAATGTTGAAGAGGTTTTTTAAATCTCGAGATTGGGTTTCAATGTGATGCAATTCCGAGTCAAGATTTGGACGAAAACAACAGTCTACTTCCTCCCAAGGCGACATTACAATGGATATTTGATCTAAAGGCGAAATTCGAGAACTGTCCGAGTGTCTCTTATCATGAGACAAGATTTAAATCATGATGTTGACGAGATGCTAATTCAGGCCGAAGACGGGATATAAATGTTCATGTAGATTCAGTTATCCCCAAGATGAAACTAAAATCTTCCCGAGAATCTTACTATCTCGAGACGGTATAAAGTTTAGGTAGATTACTTTTAAACCACGACAAGCTTTAATTGTTGACGCGACTTCTTTTTCTTCATATTAACATAAAAAAAGGGGACCAGCCTAGATAAGCCAATGGCTTTTTCTGATCCCTCACATCCCTACTCCACCCATTAATTATTTTTAGTGTTACTGTTGTTGTTGTATTTGTTCTTAATATATTTTATATATATTGCATTTTATATTATTGTATTTGAATGTTATATTGCTGTAAGTTTTTTATTGGATGTGAAATAAACTGAACTTTAACTTAAACATTAGATATCTCTATTAGTTTCTAGTGGAAAAAGATTAAATCAACGAGATTGAATGCTGTTGCGACTCTTCTTATAGGCAGGGTATTACTTCAGATTTACATCTACTGTCATCTGTTGCTCGCAATGTTCCAATGTGTCGACAGCATGTCCCAGGATGCATTACCAAATGCATGACGCGCTCGTGATGATGCTTGGGTACAGGAATCGGAGATCGCTCTATGTACGCCTTTAACGAAAACAGGCGCACTCAATTGAAAATACATTACAGCAGTGGTAAAAATGCCGGTAAACTACCATGCCTTTAAAGAAGAAAAAACACAAATTTAGGCCCTCTTGCATGACAATTGCGTTTAAACGCAAACACAATCAACCAATCAATCAAGGAATCTTGATTTTTAATCAATCAGGATGGCGCATTGGTGACACTAGCTTTTATGTTTCTTTAATTGCGATTAAACGCAACTTTCTTTGCAAGATGGCCCGACATGTTCTTAACCCGGGCAGATATTTAAGTTTAAAGAGTATGAGATTCGTGATCCTCAGGGCCCGGTAGCCTTGCATATGGGACAGTGGTTTAGGTCCCGATAGGTCAGGAGTTTGAAACATATTCATCGCTCCCATACGGGTTAGTAAGACATTTACACTATAACCATTACTACTTAACTCTTTGTATATCACCCAGGTAATCTCCACGTGCCAAATTGTATTTATCATGGAAGGCTTCGAGGTTATTTAACTGTTACCAGTGCAAGATTAATATATATATTCGTGTGTGTGTGTGTGTGTGTGTGTTCGTTGTGGGGGACAAAGCTTGAGCCACCCAGCACCCTCTAGATGTGCTACTGATTATAACTATTTATGTCTCCGACAGGGTGTCAAATGAACTCTTTACAATGATCAAACCAAGGTTAGCGAGCTACCTGTTCATGAAGGAAAGCTGTGTTGTTCCATCCTAGGCAACGGACAATTCTCTATGATTAATGATGATAATAAACATATTATGGAGCTACATACGCTCAGTTATATCACACCCAATGTGTTATTCAAGCATGTTTCTTTGATTTATAAGCCATGTATACATGTTTTTTTCGGCGAAACGTGAATGCATTTTTTTTCCCGCGAGGCGTAAACAATGCATCAGAAAGAGTATCCAACAAATATTATTTGTTATGACTATCGATTTCATTCCGCACCATGAAGAATAATACAAAAATGATAAAGAGCATAGGTCCTAATAACATGCCCTTGGGAACACCGGAAATGCTTTCATTTAAATCGTAGTAACTTAATATACTAACAACGCAGTCGCAATTGTTTCAAGTTCTTCAGCCTACGATAGTTTCAAAACCGTAGAACGTCTCATATTGAAATGTTTGATCCATACAATCATCTCTCACAATTCAAACGTAATTGTAGTAATGAATACAATGTGTTATATAATGTAATAAAGAAATGGCCTCAGAATAGATTCCTTCAAATATCCACAGTCGTGTAAAGGATTGTAACCTTCCTATTTTATTTCCTTCTGTAAAATAGAGTCTACGTACCGAGCTACTTATCTGTCCCTTGACATCCATATAAACATTAGCCTTGTGATCTCCGACCCACTTCCCGCCTGAAAATAAAGGTTGAGTTCAAACTAGAAGACAAGATTGGAACAATTATTTTCTTATGGGAAAGCCCTATCCAGCCACAAGCTAAACGAAGTAGTTCTATGATTACATGGAACTAAAACCGTATAATTCTAAGTATTAACAAAGATAAAGTAGTAATATGAATGATTTACTTTATTTAATTTTGAAATGGCAAAATGTTACTGTATCTAGAACAGGTACCTGTACACAGATATGGGATTTAAGAAAGACTGGGCGCGACTAGTGAACTGTACCGTGTTTACTAAGTATGCTGTATGGTTACTTCTTTACACAACCTAGTTTAATACTCTCCCCCAGCATTACCTATAATCCGACCTACTGGAATATTAAATCGATAAAAGCCTTTCAGATTATACTTCAAATCCTATTTTTGCACATTTCCATATATCTTTGATTTAATTGCATGTGGTCTTCAGCACTACATGTATATCGCCGTACATTAGGACAACAATTTTGTTCCCAATTTGAAGAATTTAGCTCTTTAACTAACCCTGTCGTGAAAGGGTTAAATATATTCCTGTCATGAAAGAGTTTAAAACATTTCTTCTCAGAGTGCACTTGCTGTCAATATATCACGTCAGACAAGGTTGCATATTTAATAAGCATAGTCGTAGGGGGAAGATTGTAATTTTGGTGACTCGTACGCTGAAGATCGTTTGTTTCTTATGAAAACGCTTCCCATTTTGGACATTCCATTGGGATTCGTTGGCCTCGAGACCATCTGGTTTTAGAAATTCGATAATGAAATTTGTCATTTCAGTCACTTTGGCGCAAACTTTTCCCCAATGTCCGTTCATATTAGGGGCGTTCAAACCTACATGAAAAAAAGTGAGATTAAAAAACGTTTTTTGCATCGCGATTTTGTGCGTGTGTGGACAGAATAATTTCACTCATCTTCGCGATGCGCATCGTGATCCAATTCGCAGTAAGTATTGCGATTTTTTTAGAATAATCGCGATAGTTTGCCGGGCGCTGTGTGTGTGAATGTTATTGAGAATAAAAAAGATTCCAAGCGCACACACACATCGTCGAGATTTACGCATGCGCAGCTCGGACGTTTTCGTGTATTGTGTAATGTGTTCCCTCCACACAAAAAAAAATCGATCTTTGCATCGTGCTCCAAGTGGCACTAAATTGACATGTGTTAACGGTCCCCCCCCCCCCCCCCATTTATTTTTTAATCGATCTTTGCATCGCTATCCAAACCGCACTAATTGTTATGTGTGAACGGGCCTATTGACTTGAACTTTGAAAAGATCTCATCCCAATCGACGAGGCGTGTATTAGCTGATGAACCGTACATGGAGGTGTATACGGCGGTATATCTGCGAGCACTCCAAAGGGAGGGCGTTTGGGCGTTTTAAAGGGCCTTTCAAGCCGCTGAGGTATTTGTTTTTTTACATTGTTTTTTCTAATAATTTGTTTAAACATGCAAATTAATGGCAACTGCGAGCAAAAAGGTTATACGCGTGTTCACTTTGCTCTGTGTGATATGATACAGAAATATGAAGCGTATTACAATTTACGTTAAAAGAAGGGGGGAGTGGTATTGTCTGGTCATATCTGAGTGAGGAATAACAAGATTCAAACTAGTATTTTTCGCACAAAATCCAGAGAACATCTGAACTGAATTATATATGTTTTTGCCTTTCGCTTCTTTCACTGAAAAAGAGCAAAATTATAATGAAGCCATCAGGTTTTATTGGTCATTGAATAAAAGAATACATCGTAACCTTTAAATCACGAAAGTTCGTATGTTATTCCTCTTGTCAATAACCCTTCTAGTGTTTCTCCATACAAGGATGTATTTCTATTTTGATTGAAGGTTAAGGTGAACCTGATGAACATTAAAGTGGGCTTGACTTTTCAGGTCAGAGTGGCTTCACGGTAACAGAGGTGACATGATCAAACTCAAGGTTTAAAAAAACATTCGTTGTTCATCGGTCTGTCAAAGTGACATCCCATAATGACACGACAACAGGTTGAAACGCCCTTGAAGGGATTCCAGTCTAACTTCGTGATGTTTTTAAAGTGTTATCATTGTAGCAAACCTTATACTACGTTAAGGAGCAAATTGTGAAGCGCTTTTAACTGCAGGGGAAAGGCGCTAACCCAAATACCCTGTAGATTGGATTGGGTAGAGCTCCGATTATCGTTCACTTCTCGATAAGATTTAGGTTCTCTCGTCCCTCTTTAGAGTTTGGGTTACCTTGTTCCATGTTCATCATGACTTGTGTGTCTCATCTGTTTCGGATGATGATCCGACTCCGTGTCGTTTAGATTTACTTTTTCTTCGTCGTATTGGGCTTTCTTAACCCTAGAGAATCATTCATCGATATGTAGAACCCATGTCTGTCGTTCTTTTAGAAACTATTGGGAAAACATAGTTTAAACTGGAAACCGTCTTCAGGGGCGTCTTCTACGCAGTGTTTCTTTTGAAAATGGGTTTTATATTTAGTAGATAATTGCCCATTTTACCGAATCTCAATTTCGATGGCCTTTAGAGAATTTTTTCACTCTACATGAGCAAAGTGTTGATTCTTTGTTATCATTAATGGGCAGATGGCTTGCAAATCTCATAGTTAGCTCGAGGTTAATGATCCCAAATATGTACATATCTGTGCACTTCATGATAACGACTGCCTAAGTGATGGAGACGCTTCGTGACAAAAAATGTTGCTTCTCCCTTCGAAAATAATAATTTACACCGTTGATGCACGAAATACATGCTTGAGAATAATCAAGTTGATTACGTAACTTTATCATATCCATTGTTCGTCTCGGTGGCTTTTACAATTTTGATGGAAAAATAACCTCTATTGTATCTACGAACTGGTTTATTGATTATGGTACCGCCAAAAGGATGAATATTTGGCCCATTATGTTGTGCCAACTGTATGGTAAAAACATTTTAGACATGGTTACGGCAGATAACCTGATTTTTAGTGACTTTTGTGATGCTCTGTGGTGAATTTCACGAATTTGTATAGGCAGGAAGGACAGAAAACGAGGACTAACGATTTAAAGCACACTAAGACAATGATCTAAAAAAGAAGCGATACGCAATTTGCTGAGTTTCCTCAGGAAAATTATCAGTTTTTTTACGCGGAGGTGGATATATAACACCGTAATTCTTAGGGCAGTCGTTAAAACTCTATAAAAATCAATGCAAATGTAATATCCACTATATGTTTTAACATGATTGTAGTAGGGTCTGAAACTTTCATGGCCAACATTCACCACGTATAATGATTAATCTTCCTCCTGTGATATGAAACCATTCCCTATAGTTTATTAATCATTTCTATTGATTATTTAATCGATTGCATTCTATTGAAAAAGAACTGGGGCTCAGACGGAAATACCTGAAGCAAATATCATTTTTCTCGAAGAAAAATCTAAAGTTTACCCATCAAAAAACGGGTTTGATCATTTATACGATTATATTTTTCTGTGTCATTTTAAAGACTTTCAGTTTGAGCCCTCGAACTCCGTGATTGTTTTTACATGATAGTTTATCCCCAGTTGGGTTATTTTTTTGTTTTGTTCGTTTGGTAGTACAAATCGTCTGCCATAATTCAAAAAATTGAAAGCAATCTTTTCATAAATATGATAAAAGGCTCCCGTAGCAAATGCAAGATTTCAAAGCACACTAGAAGTGCATATAGATATCCCGTTTTCATAACAGGAGAGAATGATTATTGTCAATATCTAGATTCGGCACACCTAATGGGAAACCAATATCTGTTTTTCAAACTGCATAATTACCTACACGACGAGTTTGAAGCAATTACTTTCTTTATGTTTAGACAGAGTTATTCATATTTCACGACAAGTTAGGATATACTATTTTCCAATGGCAAATAAGCTTTCTTCCAACGCCAAAAACTGGCGAGAGAAATCCTATTGCTTTCAAATCTTTAATTCTATCTAGTTCGTGCCGTTTTTGATTTCCTCCCCCAGTTGGAAAGTTCAAGCCTTGTCTCAAATACTATGTCGTAACAATTTGAGAGAGTTGTGTGCTACGTCATGAATATCCAAATCCAAATATTTACTCCTCCCACGCACCAGAAAGAAAATCACAATTTTGAGACAAGGCAAGTGCTGATTCAACCTGGGTGACTTTTAAAATGAAAACAAACTCGAATCTACACATTCTCTGTGAAACAGTATTATTGTCACTGTCTTTGAATCTGTGACGCATATTAGACAAAGTGCAACTCTGACATTTTGCTTTTTGGTGAAGCGTGAATTTTTGACAGGTTTTGATCATGTTAGTGCTTCTGTTAAAAGGTTTAAAATGGTAAAATAAGGGAATTTGGGGTACGTTGAACTCATTTCTAACATCGCATCAGCCACTGGAGATATAATGTTGGTATGAAAATTATATATATATATATAGAGAGAGAGAGAGAGAGAGAGAGAGAGAGAGAGAGAGAGAGGTGAATAGCATATCCTCTTGTGACACATTGCACCAGCAATACATTTTTTTTTAAATTCATGCCTTGGTAAGTGGCCAGCTAAAATGAATTTGTTATTCGAGTGTAACTTTAATGGTTTCTACTTTCAGTACTACTGGAGGTAACGCGATCTTGTAGATAGATAACCCGACTGTGGACATCCTGGTATAGAGAGTTCCAGTCCCTGCCTTATGCCAGTTATTTTATTATTGCGCACTCAAAACAAGTGACGCGAAATATTAATTATTTACATGCCACACAAATAATCTCCCTGTACGTGCCACATTGTGTATATAATGTGATAGATATATCAAAGGTTTCAAGACTATTTAATTGTTTCCAGTACAAGATTGCTCTATACCGGTGTCAAAAGGGTTTCCATGGAGCTAATCAAGACAAGAATAGGAAATGTTGCAAAGTCATTGGGTTGCCCAGAGTAATCCTTCATTCTGTTTGTCCCTTTTGTTTTGTGTAGAATTGCACTTTTGTCAAACAAGCGACCGTGTAGAGAGGCAAATATAGCAACTGAGGTGTTAAAGTTTTCTCTCTGATGAATGTCATTACAATTCAACTTGGCACAATTTATTTCAAGTCAGAGAGTGATTGAAAAATTCTCATATTTTGTTAAAAGTTGATTACCTTTTCTCTCTTCGTGTTGGCATTCCCTTTTCAAGTTTCACGCTATAAATTCAATTTAACGGACATCGAACTCTCTTTAAAGGTTAAACTCACTCTAAATTTCATTTACACACTATAATTATTCAATTTATAGGCTATGACGTATTCCTCGAGACAAACACGCTCATTAAAAAGATCCTTGAGACCAAAAACACGGAGATGACTGAAGATCGACTTCATTTTCTCCTGCCATTGTGTTTAGTATATTGCTCTTAAGCTAGTAATCAACGGTTGGAAAAATTACGACTTTTACTCGACACAGATCATTCCTTGGGGGATATATTTTTTTTTATTGCATCATGGCGTCAGCAATTGGAATGGCTGATGTTTTTTTGTTTTAAATCCCATGATAATTCTTCACCATGCCTCACATCTCTAGCCTTTTTTACATCCAAAGATTCACAAAATATCATACACGTGCTTTTAAACGTGTTTAGGCCATAAAAGGGGAAGACTCTTCCCGACAGAAGTTGTTTCTCATGTAAACAAAATCATCAAATTGATATACACATAGTGTATGCTATTTTTAACATCAAGTAAAACGTTGCCCACGCAATCGGTGGTTGTACGAGAAATGTTGATACTTTTTTAATACGTCTCAAGAGTATCGACATTTTTTACACAATTCCATAAAAAAACCACCTGAGGTTTGCAAAGCAAATCAAAAACACTTCTGCTTTCGAGAAAAATTAAATATAAAAATAAACCGGTGCTCCCGGTAAATTTTGATAAATTTCAAAAGCACCTACGGCCGTACAATGGTAGCTGCTACCATGACAATTTCAGAATATGTAGTTGTGATATATAATTTCAAACGGGAAGAGCTAATTGGTCGATTTTAGTCAATAAATATTGTTTTATAGCTAAATTAATATCTTGACCTTGAGAGGGAGATATACAACATAAAGAGTTTATTATTCAAAATTGTATAACTTTAGACTCAACTGCGACAACGATCATTGAATATTGTAGGATCGCATATGCTTCCAATATGTTCATTTGAACTAACTTCATGACTTTGTATTACCTTTAAGGAGACATCCGTTATCGAAGGATTTTGTATATCCTTCTTTAACGAGACAATTTCCACTTTTGTTAACGTACATGTACATGAAATAGAAACTCTATATCAGTCACCTGTCCGAATCGAGTAACTTTCAAACACGACCAAGTTTCTTTTTATTCTACAAAAACTACTGCTATCGCTGATGACGGCCTGAAATTGAGGACTATTCATGCCATTGATATTTCTAACATGTTTATGTTTTATGATTTAAAGTCAAACTGTCTCTGTGTAGCGCTTGTAAACAGCGGTAAGATGAGACCAATGAGCTACCAGCACAACTCCTTGGTGAAACAAGTTGCTTTAAGTTCACCTGTGTTTACTGATGCGGATGTAGTCAGTCATGGGAGAACATCCATCTTCCTCCAAATGCGGAGTTGGAGGCTGGCAGCCTGTGAAAAAAAAAACAGTACTGGTGTTTATTGTCAGACATGATTTGAAACGACACCGGTAAGATTTTAGGCCAATCCACAGAGAACCCGCAGAGGACAGTCGCCGTGCGGCTTTGTCCGGTCGTAAAAACAGTAATCCTCGCCTGACGATCAAATAGAGGATTTGTCGCCGTTGACGATAGATCCTTCAAGAAAATTGAAGGTGGGCGGGGTCTAGTGGCTGCAGGTTTAGGTGTTCTAAAGCAAATTTGTTTTTATGGACTATTAATTCCACAGATAGGGATATCCAAAGGCTTTTATATCCCATTCCTTTCAGACCTACTTTATTGTTTTTATCGCCCCAAAAAGGACGACATCATCATAGTTTGATACCTACGCACGAGGTTAAAAATTGTTTGTTTATGATCTGGAATAGACAAAATAGCGATGAGGGAATGCGAGCCAAGGACATATTCATAAAACGAAAACGGCGACTAACCCAGGGCTCGTTCCGTACATGCAGCGGTTCCGAACAGTCTTCCCATTTCATTTTATATTTTCACAATTTAATTTTAAATATGCATGATCTTTACAGAAATACTCACCAGACAACTTCCATTTTATTCTTTACTTTTAGTATTATCATTTATGAAAACACGATCACAACCATTTTCGAAATATAGAGAATTCATGTTCGGGTTGCGTCATCTTTGCACGTTTAAATCGTTGACGCACTGCGCTGTTAAAATTGCCTTGAGTTTTCGAAAGTACATGCAATCATTTTATGCTATTTATACATTATTGTATGAGCTTTACCAATCAACTTCTCTAATTTTGACACTTAGTACATCATATTTAGCCCAAGGAATTCGTATCACGCTTCAGCTTTCTTCTTGTGTATTCCACAAACATCATGTTAACTGACACAAATAAAATCAACATTTTTTCATCAATTGTGTTTGTAGCGAAACTATTAAATTACACATGAGAATGAAAATATGATATTGTGTTAATGTCTGTATTTTTTCTCGTGGTTATTAAGATCATGAAACTTCCTAATGGATTGTGGGGGTATTATGGGCACTAAAGAAGTCGGATATCTCATTAGTAGAAAGGTTGTATGCACTGTTAGTCGCGGTTCGTTAGGCTTTCTTGGCCTGGTTCAAACACACGTCGTGGAACCTGTTCTATCGATGAATGATATGGTTCGAATATGATCCACTCTACATACAAATTTTAAAAAATCCATAACCGACTATGTTAATCATGTTTTTATTTTAATTGATATTTCACCAGGGTAGCACACTTAACAAAAGTTGGTCTTCCATGGGGCTTGAACATATAACTAGTTAACTATATACAGTTAACACGATAAAATACAATCAAAGTAAAAGAAATACAACAAATTGATATCACATTTTTATAAACGAATTCAATATAACATTTAACAAGATTTAAAACATTTAATGAAACCTGCAATGATGAGCAAGAACACAAACTATAGGTCACTTGCTGAGAGACGAAAATGGAAGATATATATAAAGAAAGGAAGAAAAAAGGAATAGGTGGTGAGAGAAAGAGACGATCTGCGGCAGTGAATGAATGAAGGCATAATTAAGAAAGGAGGAATAGAGAAAATGGGAACTAGAGAAAACAGAGTAGAAACATCGTGGATATCATAGATGACAAATAGTGCCGTCATTGAAAAACAAACATACAGTAAACACAAGTATTTTCAGTTAAGTTAATATCTTTAATAATAAAACATGTATATAGCGATGAGCAATGGTACAAATCTAATGTAGGATTTTAAATTTAAAAACTTGGGGACAATTCGGGACATTATGAAATGGGGATAGGAAAGCGGAAAATTCGAAATACTAGAAAGAAATTGAACAAATAAAAGTCCAAATTGACTAGAATTATACAATGATGCAAGAGTTACACAAATGAGAGAGATCCTTCAAAAGCAATAGCAATTTAATTATTTGCAAGAATATAATCAATATTATAATAACAATGCACAAGGTAGTGTAACACTTCGATCTTTTAGATAAGATTAAAAAGGACCAGTGAACCTAACTCTGTCCTCCTTAAATTAAACTGTGTTTTTTGTCGTCTTTCTCTTATCATCGTTCTTGATGTGAAGATGCATTACACAGCTGGAAGCATCAATCAATCATTATATCAAACATGGAAGCTCTTAAAGACAACTCTAAACCAACCTCGAAATGACTTCTAACCAAAGGTGATCTCGTCTTTATAGCCCAAGGATGGTTGCAATAATGTCATTAGTTTTAGATTATCACCGCCTCAAAAGTTTTCATTGAGAACCTTCATTCCGGAAGTTTACTCAAGGGAAAACGTGATACTTTCATTGTCATTTTATCGCTTCTTTCAGACTAGATAAGCAAAAACCCTTTTTTCGGGTAAAAGACGAGGAAAGAAAAGAATTAAAACTCATTGGTATTTTCTTTCAATCAGGGTTGACTTTCCCGATCACGTGTTTAAAAAAAGTCATTATTTTTTTATTTAGCATCCCTTATGATATTCCCATACACTGATTTAACAACAACAAAAAGATTTTTCACAAGCATCGGAATGTATGAATGTTAGTTGATTGTTAGTCATCAGTATTTAAGAACAAAATAAAAGATATATTGTATAATATATTTATGTATTCATATATATTTATGTAACTGGAATCAATCAATTAATACGAACGTTGTTTATTACATTTTTTTTGCAATAGATAAAACAGGAAATACTTCCTCTAATTCAGCAAATTTTACACCTGCATCTTATCATGATATACATTGGTGGGTAATTTTAATGGCGGGCCTGTGCCCCCAAATGAAATCCCAGTCTTACTTACCCTGAGTACTTGAACAAATGTATCAATCTTGTGATGATGTAAATAGAACTACATCTAATGATGCTGTAATATATCTACATCTAATGATGATTTAATATATATGCATCTACTGATGATTTAATATATCTACATCTTATGATGATATCTACATCTACTGATGATTTAATATATCTACATCTACTGATGATATCTACATCTACTGATGATTTAATATATCTACATCTAATGATGATTTAATATTTCTACATCTACTGATGATTTAATATATCTACATCTACTGATGATTTAATATATCTACATCTACTGATGATTTAATATATCTACATCTACTAATGATTTAATATATCTACATCTACTGATGATTTAATATATCTACATCTACTGATGATTTAATATATCTACATCTACTGATGATTTAATATATCTACATCTACTGATAATTTAATATATCTACATCTTCTAATGATTTAATATATCTACATCTACTGATGATTTAATATATCTACATCTACTGATGATTTAATATATCTACATCTACTGATGATTTAATATATCTACATCTACTGATAATTTAATATATCTACATCTTCTAATGATTTAATATATCTACATCTACTAATGATTTAATATATCTACATCTACTGATGATTTAATATATCTACATCTACTAATGATTTAATATATCTACATCTACTGATAATTTAATATTTCTACATCTACTGATGATTTAATATATCTACATCTACTGATGATTTAATATATCTACATCTACTGATGATTTAATATTTCTACATCTACTGATGATTTAATATATCTACATCTACTGATGATTTAATATTTCTACATCTACTGATGATTTAATATATCTACATCTACTGATGATTTAATATATCTACATCTACTGATGATTTAATATATCTACATCTACTAATGATTTAATATATCTACATTTACTGATAATTTAATATATCTACATCTTCTAATGATTTAATATATCTCCATCTACTAATGATTTAATATATCTACATCTACTGATGAGTTAATATATCTACATCTACTGATGATTTAATATATCTACATCTTATGATGATATCTACATCTAATGGTGACGTAGTATATCTACATCTAACGATGACGTTATATATATAAATCTAATGGTGGTGTAATTTATCTACATCTTATGATGATGTAATATATCTACATCTAATGATGATGTAATATATGTACATCTAATGGTGGTGAAGTGTATATTCACCTAATAATGGTGTAGTATATCTTCATCAGATGTTTTTATGACGGGAGATATTTTGGACAAAACTTGACCTTGACGTGTTTCGCCAGTGATATTTGTTTATTTCTATGCATTCTAAAAAGCAGCTGGAGATCTACATTACAACACAAAGGCACATGGCACGCGATTGAAATTACTAAGTAGCTGAGTATTCAAGACTAATAAGATCCGAAATCTCGACGGGATCCAATTACCCACATGGTGAGGAGATCTAGTGCACCATCACACAGAGCACCCAGCATGACCCTCTAGTATTTACGTAACTCACCAACAAAACAAAACACAAAAACAAAAACAAAAACAAAATTCGTATTTTGAGCATTCAGCACTATAATTGTGTTATTATATTCCCGGTAACAATCAATCATAGTTGTATCGGTATATGCCAAATATACAGAATAGGACTGACTTAAAGTCACTACCATTATGCAAATCAATTGGCTTTAGTACCACACCTGATGCTGTTAAAGGCACATAAGGCCAAAGCCATGGTGGATAAGTGCCATACATTTGAAGCGTAAGTATGGGTCGCGCATCCATGATACCCCTGTTACACCCACAAATGTAATAATTCCCACAAATGTAATAACGCCCACAAATGTAATAACACTTTACCCACAAATGTAACAACACCCACAAATGTAATAACACTTTACCCACAAATGTAATAATTTCACCCACAAATGTAATAATGACTTTACCCACAAATGTAATAAATTTGAAGTGATATTTTGAATCACCCACAAATGTAATAATGACTTTACCCACAAATGTAATAAATTTGAAGGGATATTTTGTCGAATTTAAAACTAAAACCCTGTAATACAGCATGGGTTTAGCGCGCAGTCTTTGCTCCAGACCCGGTTATTTAAAAAAAAAAAAATCTTCAAAACTAAGACCCCACCATCTTCCAAACTAAGACCCGGTAATAAAGCATGGGTTTAGAGCGTAGTTTTTCTTCCAGACCCGGTTATTTCAAAACTTTTTAAAAATCTTCAAAACTAAGACCCCATCATCTTATTCCTGTGGAAGAACATAAGTATTGAGCGTAGTCTTTCCTCCAGACCCGGTTTTTCAAAAGTTAAAAAACAAACAAAAAACAAAACAAAACAAAACAAAACATAAAAACCTTGTAAACTAAGACCCCTCCATCTTCCAAATTAAGACCCGGTAATAAAGCATGGGATTAGAACGTAGTCTTTACTTCAGACTCGGTTATTTAAAAAAAAAAATCTTCAAACTAAGACCTCACCATCTCATTCCTGTGGAATAACACGGGTATAGAGCGTAGTCTTTCCTCCAGACCCGGTTATTTCAAAGGAAATAGAAATTTAAATTCAAATCTTCGAAACTAAGACCCACCATCTTATTCCTCTTTTTTTTCATTTAAAAATAAATTACATTATTACATATGTGGATACAACACGTCACAAATAAATGATTGGTCGGCGGTCACACGAACTGACGAATCAGTCAAAATGGTCCATATATATAACACACAGAGGAGGGACCGATTCGATGGTTCGTTGACCGTCGACGATTTCTTAATCATGTAAATATTCTAACGACCACAAATATCCTGAAATTCAATGTTCGTAGAAAAAAAAAGTAATTGAATAAGTGACCTTAAATGTATTTAAATATTGACGCTGATTGTTTTATGCATGTGATTATGAAATATGTTCACGATATGTAACATATATTTATATATATATATGTACGCTATTAGTGACATTAAAACGTTGGATTGCGATGTTATATTTTCATGAGTGCGTGAATGAATTACCTTTCTTCATGTGATGAACGTATCAATTCGTTTTCACTGGGTGCCTGCCGTACCAAAAAGCAGATTTGACAAAAGACTTAACTCCGTTTCGTTGACAATCAGCCATGCATGAAGACTCTCGTCTACGGCTGATTGTCAACGAAACGGAGTTAAGTCTTTTGTTAATTTCGTTTATTGATACGGCAGGCAGCCGGTGAAAACGAATTCGTTTAATACAATTATGGAAATGCAAGCACTACTTTAAACAAACGGAACTTTGTCATTCCTCGCTCATTTTTCCTGATTGAGGTGTCATATGAAGGGGCAGAAACTCAACTTTCTAGAAATGTGAATTTTTCTTCGAAATTCAGATACCGCCCGCCAAATGTCTTTTTGGTTTCCTTCCTTCAAATTGCTTTTAATCACTCATGCGTAAAATATGCATCATCTGAGTAGCATCACATGAAAGGGGAGACTCTAAGCTTTCCAAATATGTATCATTCATTAATTATAGTTGTGATTAAGTTATGATAGAACATCGATACTTCTCGGTTTCGTTTTTTCTGGGACGCACTGTATTACAGTTTTCCCTACTTCTGAAACACTCAAGCAGCTATATAAACAAGAACAAGTCTGACATGATAATCGGTTAACAAGCAAATAACAACGCATACTTTCATATAACAAATCATAAATAGCTGTATAACGAGATCGCGCGAAACATATTTGCATAATTGAATGAACGATTGCAGAACCCTATGACTGATAAAATATCTATATACTCTCTCAATCAACGAACCATCGAATCGGTCCCTCCTCTGTGTGTTATATATATGGACCATTTTGACTGATTCGTCAGTTCGTGTGACCGCCGACCAATCATTTATTTGTGACGTGTTGTATCCACATATGTAATAATGTAATTTATTTTTAAATGAAAAAAAAGAGGAATAAGATGGTGGGTCTTAGTTTCGAAGATTTGTTTAAATTTCTATTTCCTTTGAAATAACCGGGTCTGGAGGAAAGACTACGCTCTATACCCATGTTATTCCACAGGAATGAGATGGTGAGGTCTTAGTTTGAAGATTTTTTTTTTAAATAACCGAGTCTGAAGTAAAGACTACGTTCTAATCCCATGCTTTATTACCGGGTCTTAATTTGGAAGATGGAGGGGTCTTAGTTTAAAAGGTTTTTTTTGTTGTTTTGTTTTGTTTTGTTTCGTTTTTTGTTTGCTTTTTAACTTTTGAAAAACCGGGTCTGGAGGAAAGACTACGCTCAATACCCGTGCTTACAGGGTTTTAGTTTTACATTCGACAAAATATCCCTTCAAATTTATTACATTTGTGGGTAAAGTCATTATTACATTTGTGGGTGATTCAAAATATCACTTCAAATTTATTACATTTGTGGGTAAAGTCATTATTACATTTGTGGGTGATTCAAAATTATTACATTTGTGGGTAAAGTGGTTATTACATTTGTGGGTGAAATTATTACATTTGTGGGTAAAGTGTTATTACATTTGTGGGTGTTGTTACATTTGTGGGTAAAGTGTTATTACATTTGTGGGCGTTATTACATTTGTGGGAGTTATTACATTTGTGGGTGTAACAACCCCCCCCCCCCCCCCCCAGTACAGTTGAATTCAGGAGCACGCATGCCTCCATAGTGCCTCGGACTGGGTCCATAGATGTGTTTATCTCAGTCCAAATCCAATGTAACAAAAGATAGTTTTAAAAGACGGAAATTGAGAGGGGGGAGAAGCAACGAGGAAATTAGACGGCCCCTCCTACGCCCCTCATTTATGGTCTTGTTCCCTTGCACCTAATTAATTCCATCTAATATATTGCCTTGTCATAGCGTATTGCTTTCATAAATGAACGTACTTCTTATTATGAACAAGTGGCCACTTTATTCATACCATAGGGACAACCACCAACGATGATTTTCTCTCTGAATTCTTAAAGGTAATACAAAATTTGGGGCTTCCGGTAAATTTTGATAAATTTCAAATAGCGCCTAGGGCTGTACAATGGTAGCTGCGACCATGAAAATCTCAGAATATGTAGTTGAGATATATAATTTACAAACGGGAATAGCAAATCGGTCGATTTTAGTCAAGAAATATTGTTTTTTTTAGCTTAATTAATATATTGACCTTGAGAGGGAGCTATACAACAAAAAGAGTTTATTTTTTACAATGTAATAACTTAAGACTCGATTTCAACTGCGACAACGAGCACTGAATATTGTAGGATCGCATATGCTTCCAATATGTTCGTTTGAACGAAATTCATGACCCCATACCAAAACTTTGTATTACCTTTAAGATGTGCAATTCATCCATGAGAATGGAAGCCGAAGACGTCAATATGTTCCCTAGAGAGGATGATTAATAACAGTAAAATCAATCAATCTCTTTCGGATTCGACGATTTTGTTTTAAAATATACCGAAATTCCAATCTATTACACCAAAGCTTCCGTCTTGCGAATCAAGACGGCGTGAATTTTGATGCTCTGAACACGGGTTAAAATGTCTTTTGGCATTATAAATTGTGATAAAATGAGTTTTGATTTGCATGATGGATAGGATGAGTCTGTCATGTTGCCACCTTCATCGATATATATCAGTAATGGATGGGTCCCCGATGTGCAAGGGTGAACAGTTCGTATGCGAGCAGCTCTCCTTTTGTTTTGTAGTGACATCCCTTCTTCACTTGCTGTTGACAAAGGGGAAAATTCTTTTATCGACGAGACAGACATGAAAGGAAAAAACAATACTTGTTGCCATACCGTGTATACAGTTTACATGATTTCTTTTGTATAGAAATGCAATTTGTTATGAATTAACAAATAAATAATCATAAAATGTTTCCCCTTTATCAGATTTTAGTCAAATTTACATTAATAATTTTCTAGTTAATTTAGGGATCACAGCCGGATTATTACCCTCTTCAAAAATAAACTTATTTTTGCGTTGCATGATCTTCCGTTAAAGTGAAGAGATAGATTTAAGACATAAGTAAAATCCAAAACAGAAGTAATGTCCTTATTGTCTTTCTGCTACTAACAATGATAGAGCCTCATGAAAATGTCATCATTTTGAGCTAGTCAGTAGAGAATTCTGATGTACAGCAGGTACATCAGAATGTACTGATGTATAGCAGGGGCAGTCCGAGAGTGTAACTTTGCAGTCCGCAAAAGTAATTGATTTCCGAAAGCTACCTATCACATGGGCGACAGCTGAACAAAATCTGGTAACGGGAAAAATAATCTAAAAAACAGAATTTGAAGTGGTAAAAAAGGTTGCTCTTATAGCAGAGACATGTAATGTTGACGTAATGTACTGTAAACCTAAAACACATTCACAAGTATAGTCCAGATAGATATGGAATTAGATAAATTAAACAAGTTTATATAGGAGTTAAGTTGATATAGTTGATTCGTATACATCTTTAAAACTATACGCAATTTGCATTGGGCCGATGTAATGTTTTGTTAACAATTGAAAAAAACGAAACCTTGCGTAAATAGAAAATTAAATACATAACTGCATGACTTAAATTCCTCTGATCTGCTCTATGTTGTTAAGGCTTTTTATAGTATCGATGGCGCATTTATTTACCATTTGGGGAATGGAACACCCTTATCAGCAGGTATGTTGTTTTTCATAGGGGTCCTCGATCCTGTACCCTATATTTTTACGGTCCGCCAAATGTTGATTGTCCCTTTAAACGCCAGGTCAACCTTACTCGAAATCGACCATTTGCCTGTAGGAGATGTAACATTTTCCTCTTTCAAAATATACGCCATCAAGGGGGGTTCAATTGCAAGGAACTAGAGTAAGGACCAGATACGTGGTAAACACCGGTGACATACCGCAATCAATTACATCGTGACTCGTGCAGTGGACTCTCAGGACTTCCTGGTTAAAGGCAACTTTGTGTTCTCGAGATAGGAGAGGACATAATTCAACAGACTCACAGTACACTGAATGTCCAATGCTATAAATAAGTGATATTCAACAGGTTCAAACTAAATTTACACTAGATCTTCAATACTAGAAATTAATGATGTGTATCATGACTCCTGTATGGGTCTCTCACTTATACTTTTGTGTAAAGGTACGCTTGTTCTCTGTAGGTGAAAGACAATGCACTTCCATAGATTCAAACCAAACTAACAATAAATGTTCAAGACCAGGGCTCTTCTTTTAAAAATGTTGCAATTAATCGCAATTTATCTGCGATTGATATCAATCGCGACTATTTACATCAGAGATAGGAGATTGCAAACTTGTGATTGAATAAAGGACTTGCGATTGATGCGGATTAATCGCAACCCTTTATTAGACGGGGCCCAGAATTACACAATATCTGATTAATAGCACAACAAATTTAACAAGTTATTCCGGTCAAGTTTTAAGACCAGAAATAAAACACGACCGTAGTTACAGAACATGTGAATTTCTGCAGTTTATGGTTGGATTTAGAGGTTTTTTTTTCACTTAAAGCAACTCCAAAGGTGCATAATTATCCTCTAGAATCAGAATTGCATGTGACACGATACACACCCACACTCAAACAAAACCCACACACAGTGTAACAAATGAAATCAATACTGTTTATACTCTTACTATGGTGCCATTCGGTCAAACAGTACGATCACTTTAATATCACTGGGATGTATCAGAATAAAAGACCACTTTCATCTGAGCTTGACAAAATGTCATTTAATAGTCTAAACTCTAAAGTCAAGAGTTTCTTTCCATGACTGCCATGCCCCGAACACCATCTGAACGCCTTTTGGTTCAGTAAGCATTTTATGGCTTGCAAATTGATGGTTCGGGTTGCCTTCAAGATATGTATTGTATAAGATAAATGTCCTTCTGATGTCATTTACAGAACATTAAGTAATATGTGAATATAGATGTTTATCCAAATGACCTTAGGGCTATCAGAAGACATCTACAAAGGATTGGCACATTCCTGAATTACGTCGACTAATCTTGTTAGAGTGTTATTAAAGACAAGAATTGAGATTAATGTGTATTGCACACGCACCGATACAGATTCAATCTCACACCCCCACCTTTGTAAATGGGTACAACAGCAGCAGCATCCGGAGGGCCTATTTATTGAACCTTGAATTCTTATAGGCTGTCTCCTTAAAGGTGAACATTTTGCATCTCTATAGATTTCATGCTGCACCCTTTTTATCCACGGTGCATACCTGGACCTTTCTCATGTTTGTCATTTATTTACCTCTTTAATTTTGCTGTCCATATAATGCGCGGTCCGAGAGGTTTCGAGCTTTTGTAAACATTCCGACTTGTCATCAGGTTTTGGAGACCACAAGTTTTGTTCTTGTGAATCCTCATTCTTGCAGACCTTTTAGTCCCTTGAACCTTTCTCTTAGTTTTGAGAATGTCCACGAGACAAGCAAAATCCCCATTCTTTTGCACCTTCCGATCCCCCGACCTTCGTTCATGAACATTCGATCAACTTGAAGTATCCACTCCATGCAATACCCATCAGATACATCAATCGTCTCCCTTGTCTTTATATATTTTTTTTCTTCTTCTTTGGGGGGGGGGGGTGAAAACTTGTTAGTCTGACATTCTTATACCCTGGCGGGATCAGTTGCACATTATTTTGTCCGCAAATTGCTGTGAAACTTGATCCGTGATGTATTTCAGCGTTTTCCAACCTTGTTTTCAGTCACGATACCCTTTCAGAAATACAAATTTTTGCGTCACCCCATTCCCAAATTCATCACAAAATGTAATTTGTAAATCACTCTGAAACTCGTCAAGTGCCATGTACACACCTACAGGCACACTCGTTTCCATTTTTCAAGGGAGCGAAGCGAGCGAGCCAAAAAATGACACCTTTGATTGTTTAACAATTTCTTTTTGCAATCAAGACACTAGATAATATTTAAAGTAATTTACATGTATGTGGGCATTCTATCGCCGAATATCCATACGAATTAGGATAATCGGCTATCTCGTCGCCCGAAATTTCTCCCTTTTGTGTTACGAGCTAGTGAAGCGAACAAGCGGTAAAACTGTAATTTTGATATACATGATATGAAATAGTCGGGCACCTATAGCTATCATATATAATGATATTCGGGCACCACATTTCCAAAGTATGGATGTATTCAGCACTTTGGTGTCTGGAATCCTCACGTCTCTGAATAATGCGAGCGAGCGAGAAAGAAATGCACTTGATTATCTTTAAAATTGTAAATCCTCATGAAATAACATACTCGAGCGGTGTCGAATATTAGGTGTTTCACGTGTTATGTTATTCCAAAATAATGTTTTGATGTAACTAAATTTCTCTCGCGGCTCACCTTGACATGTTGTGCGGCTCGCTCGCATTATTCAGAGATGTGAGGACCCCGGTTGGCGTGGTTTGTTCCACGGTATGGAATAATGGTTACATTGCGACATTTTCGAATTATCCGTCGTGCTTTATCACGATGTATCGCATCCACACATCATCATATTGGAAAGTGATACATGTCTGCGCATGTACGAAGGTATAATCATGACAATGGGGTCATGCTAGATGAGAGATGTGGCTGGAGATGTCAGCCATGTCGACAGCAAAGTTAACTAGCGGTCGGATGAAAGAGACCTGTCCTCGTTTGCAAGATGAGAAATTAGGAAAGTCGTGATTGTACCTCAAGATGAAAACACCTGTGCCCGGTCTTATAAAGAGTTGCGATTGATCCAAATCAATGGCAAGTCCTCTAATCAATCGCACGTTAGTAGTCCCCTGTCTATAATGTAAATATTTGAGTTTGATATAAACTTTTCATAAGACGGGGCCCTGGATAAAGCTAGACGATGAACTGAGATGAACCCGGAGAATATATTTCGGTCACTCACCGTACATGAAGCATTATAGTATGTATTTTTAACGACCGACTACAATAGGCGCTGAAGACGTATGAAGCCTTAAGTCTTACACCACACCCTCTTTAATTGGTCAAATAGCTCCTAATCTTTTGACAATTTGCTCAATTACCTCTTTATTCAGAGCCATATAACCTGTATCGCATGCATGAGGAGATGTTGAAGGTAATTCTCTTTCTCAACCCTATTGCTATTGAAAAAAGGTGTTATTAAAACGAAGATAAGCATTACGATCATTCTTAAATTGGAAACAGAAGTTTAAAAACCTTGTTTTCCTTAAAAATTGATAAATTGGTAAACTTTCAGGCATGTCAATATGTATTTTTTTCAGATACAAACATTTGATTATGTTTCCAATACAAAATATAAAAAATTGTTGCCGATTTATAGAAAATGAAAAACCCTTACCAAAATATTATTCTGATTTACATGGGCTTTGATTTAGTTTCATCACCAAAATATCGTTGAAGACAGAAGGCTTTGTTGAATTTAACGCATAACACAGGGTCTGAACTATCTAGACCATTTATTTTAAAAAAAGTTTGGAAGTGAAGCTGTTCTCTCCAACTATATAATTCGATACAACCAATGTAAAGTTGGTTTAGGCTTGACTCGAAGGACAACGTATTCTTGTTACATCTTCAAGTTAGAGTTTGCACCTGAAGGATGTACATTGGATCACCGGCGACCATCTGCTGCAATCAATGTCTAAGAGTAGAAATAGCTCGAGCTATTGGAAATCTATTTCCCTCGTGACTTTGGAGGGTAGAAATTCAAATCAGAGCACTCGAAGGTCCTTGGAGCACTCTCCAACTGGGATAAGATAATTCCACCTGACATTTTCCTCAGTTCTATTCTCTTCTAATCCACAGGCTTGTGGTAGATCCCTCTTGCTTGGAGATTTCACAGAAAGAATCCTTGTTGAATAAACATGTTTTTCGTCTTCCTTGCTCGAGCGTTGTTTCAAGTCGTGGACATTTAAGTCTTCTTTGTTTCAAAGACTTTATACGGATGACATCTCCCAATTGCTTCTTTTATTTAAATGTGACTAGGACATGTAATGTGTAACAAAGATGTCATCTGCTGATGGGTGAGAGTAATAGATCATTCACTCATTTAGCTCAATGGCTTTGGGCTGTGTCGTTTTGTAACGGCTTATCGTCAAATGATATGCTCTAGAGATCTGAATGAATGTAGGTTGTTCCTAAAAGTTTTCAGAGACTTTTCAAAAGCTTTGAATACTTCCTAAGTTTGTTTTTCTTCTTCCGGGAAGGACTTGTTAGAGGATGCTCCATTGGACATTCAACACTGTGTGATTTTACTTTTCTGTGACGCAAGATCTGATTAAATCATTTCAACGAGTCAACAGGCATTTATTTTTGCATGAAACAAATTAGGAATATGCATTTTCTCTGAATACGTCATAAGTTTTTAAGTTTTTAATTCGGTTTTATTTACTTATTTATGAAATCAATATGTGATTGATATCATGACGTCGTGCAACAGTCTTTTAGAAGAGTATATATACAGAACATACAGTTTGCAACTATAATTAAAAGCGGCAAAAGGTAAACGGAGATAAGGCTTTCATAAGCAAAAGCCAGAAAGTTTCATCGTATGTGGATATCTTGATAAGAATTAATGATATGAATTCGCTATTGCAATCACTACTAAAACACAAGTCATAATGAACATAACTGATTTCAAATATCAATATTTTGTTTAAGACACTAATGAAGTATGACTACTGTATATTATTGTGTATCCGTATTATTATTATTAACTTGCCTGAATGTAGTCAAAATAGTCTACCTTTGAAAACTTACCTGAGAAAATATGTATTGAACAATGCCAAACTCTCAAATGGTAAATGTTGTTAATTAAGTAGAAAAACGATTATTCAGGTGGAAAAGGCGACGTAGTTACATGCGTATAGAATAATGAACAATACAATAAAATCTGCATAAAGACCCCCAAATGTCTACAAGAAAAACGGCCTCAATAGGCAGGTGGCTTTTCTGTACTTGTTTCTCCATTACATGTATCAATACAAATCACTAGATAAGGGGGATGGAAATACAGTCTTTATAGACAGGCGGTTTTTCTATACAAGTGGTTACTAGATCAGATTATACTGGATACTTTTTTATTGGGGTTCGTGTTTATTGTCCATGCTGTAATTTACAAGTAACACTCGACCCATGTGAGGTAAATGGGTACATGGGAGGAATCAATTCCATGAAATGCCAGAGAGCCATAATGGCAGCCATCCTAACGCCGAGGTAAAACTTGTGGTGCGACAGGAGTGTCGGATATGACAGATATGAACGCTATATAAGGACACACTCTTATTACTGTTCCATGTATCATTGTTGTTTTTATAAATTTAGTAAATCCGATGAAATATGAGGAGTAAAATATATATACGTTTACTTTTCAGGAGAAAAGCGACGGCGGGAAGATGCGAAGTGCCCAGTGAACCTGAAGAAACATCAGTGCCAAAGTGAGAAAGAGAGAGAGAGAGAGAGAAAAAAAAAGTAGGGAGAGGGAGAGATAGAGAGGGGAAGAGAAGAATGTTACATCGTTATATTTCATGATGTTTTCTGAAATAACAATTGACATCGACAAATAAATCGAGTTTCCTCGGTTATGGTTCCTGAGGCTGCGTTTGGAAAATAGTCTATTTATACTAAAATGGCAAACGTAGGAATGACGTTCGCCCGCAACATTTTGAACAAATTTGACGAATCCGCTGGGTTTATTAGGAAAGTATCGGACAAAGGTAAATCAAAGTGCTATGTCGACTTTTGGCTCCATTACTGTAACTACCCCATAAATGATGCAACGCAGCCAGGAAGCATGTTGCTAACGACTCCCCCTTGGAAGCTACGAGGCCGTCTTTACAAGAACCCCTTCTAACTACCTTAAAGGCAGTATTACATCTTTTTAATTGAAATATGAAAGCAGTTCCTATGTTCTTATCATTTATATACCGTAGGCGGTACCCCCTTCCCAAAATATTCCATGATAGATATATATATATCTACATATGTAAGTGAATAAGAAATAAGGAAACGACTGTAGGATATAGAAATATTCAGGCAATGAGCCTTAGTCAAGTATATAATGACAAAATTATTTAAAAACTAGCGTTCCTAAAATACGAGAGGAAGTGTGATAAAAATGGTTCCGTTGTTTTATTATTATTTTTACCATTATTATATATTATCATTATCTAATATTATCAAATTCCTTTTTATACAAAAACAAATTTATGAATTGCAATGGGAGATATTAAAGTTGTAAAATTCACTATGATTGAAAATTTTCTTACAAAATTGAAATTGAGTACTGTGTAAATCTAACAGAAAAAGTACAACATATTTTTGCTGTAAAGTACTCTAGTTTTAACATTTTAAGAGATAGATGAATTTGTTTTGCATGTAATGCAAAGTTTTGGGAAATTTTGAAAATTGAATGGATAGTAATTCTTTAAAAGTGTAATATATTTGGATGCCCCTGTGGATGTAATACAAGCTCTAGAAAATTCAGCCTCTAAAATACTTCTGCTTTCGAGAAATTAAATAATTAAATATTTACCGGTGCTCCCGGTAAATCTTAAATATTTCAAATAGCGACTATTAAAATATCAGAATATGCAGCTTTGTGATATAATTTACGAACGGGAAGAGCTAATCGATCGATTGTAGTAAAGATACATTGTTTTAAAGCAGAAGTAATATCAGTCTCGAGATGACGCTTTACAACATAGAGAGTTTATTATTTAAATTTTAATCACTTTGAATTCTATTTCAACCGCGACAACGATCATTGAATATTGTAAAATCGCATATGCTTCCAGTATGTTCATTTGAACCAAATTCATGACCCCATACCAAAACTTTGTATTACCTTTAATATGAACCTTTTGCTATTGTTGATATATGAAATGATACTCGTTTTCCGTCCCCCTTAGCGGCTGATATATTGCATTGAAGTCACGCTTACATGGAGCCATTGCTTTTCTTCTGTATATGAGGCACTCAGGGCACATTCTTGGGCCCTTTATTATTCATGACGTCAACTTTCAAGCATGTATCATGTGTATATTAATCATACTTAATGCCATCATATCGGAAAGCGGATAACGGAGCGTTTCGACTTTATTGGGTTATTGCACCAATGCGCAGTGACGTTTCTTAGAACAATCCACGAATAAACCATATTACAAAGTAGTGGCTTATGTGCCTTTGAATCAAATTTTAATTTTAATTTCCGAAAATAATAATCAGGGCCTCAAGATAAAGTATTTCCTGTGCCGCACTGGAATTTTTTTTTTGTCGTGCTTCGCGGAGAATTAAGTGTCTTGCATTGGACATGCTCAAGGGATGTCCTTTGGTATTTCCCTGAGTTACAGCTAATATACTCCTGATACTTCATTTACTAGTAATCATGGATTGGCGAACAAGACGAGAACGCATGACGTCTGCCCGCCTGCGGGATTTTCGATAAATCTCTGTATACTCCGCCGTGAAAATTTGTTTTACGATGCCAGTAGCTTTTTCGTATTTTCAAAAGGAGCGCCCTTGAACGCTTTGAAATTGCTAGTGGAAGATAGATTTAAACCGCTAAGAGGCATTAATACAATTTGCGGTATAGAAATATGTCATTAACATTATTATTAAACTATCGAAATCATATTCATATATACCATTTGCAGTTCATAATCATTATATTCTTTAGAAATCAAGCTATATACTCTTAATGACTCTAGACTACAGTGCTTATCCACAAATAACACATTTTGAAATTGATCCAATCCAAATCTTTACCATTTTGGCGCAAACCAATTTTCGCGAATCTTCCGGTTTTCACTCAAGTGTAAAATATTGTCAAAAATGTTAATACTATCCAGTTGAATAGACCCTCACCCAAAATTTCGTTAAAATACAAAACACATGCACATATCATGAAATTAAAACTTTGGAGGATATTTTCAAAGTGTTTTCTTTTTTGTATAAGTATTATATGGGTCTAATGAATAGAAATCTTGGGATATCTGGTATCGACCTTATATTCAAAATGTTAGTTTTTAACGTGATCTGTTTTGTGCTTTCATTAGCCAATTCAGCAAAATTTTCTTCAAAAAACAATGGAGAATCTGCAAAGGACACCGACGTTATTCAAGCAGTCATCACTAGAACTATCATAACCATCATCAACATCGTCATTTTCATCATTATTATCATCATCATTATTCTCACCACCATCATGATCATCATGATCATCGTCGTCATCATCATCATCACCATCATCATCATCATCATTATTACCATCATCATCATTATCATCATCATCATCATGAGTGGAGAATGTGCATACCTTGTGTGTGGGTAAGTATGAATCCGATGACCGGGGTAATAATATATATCTGTAAAGCGCATTGAGAGGGCCTGCGGTCCTGACATGCGCCATATAAGGACGAACTATTATTATTATTATCATCTTAATCATCATCATTGTCATCGTCATCATCTGTCACCCCTTATTGCAAAACAAAACATTAGGACGACATCCCTTGTTTTACCTTATCAAAATGCCGCTTCGCCATCAAAAGTCAAAATTACCCGTGATTAGATGCCGACCTTCCCCTCAGCATCCGGAGAGCTATCCCCTGAGAGACTCGAGGGGAAAACGTCCCGACATCGCCACACAAAGCTGACGACACGTACCCGGTATTTAGTGCGGCCTGGTTATTGATTGGAAAGTAAATAAGACGCGAGTGAGGGTGTAGTGCACAGGGGAGAAAACAGGTTTATGCTGTTTAATGTCAACGTTGCCAATTTGGACCCTTGTCCTCATTTCAGTGATCTATTACAAGCTATTGCTTACCTGTCTGCAGGGCACTGGTGGCATGTTTTGGTAATTCTCACATAAGGGTCGCTTTCTCATCACCATTTTGAGGACAACTCAAAACGCTCCCGCCCCCTTTGCTATTAAAACTCAGTTTCCAACTTTGCCGTAATTCTTTTTACTGGATTTTTCAAATTCTTTCTTCCATTAGCCAATCTCTTAATACATGTTGGTTGTCCACTGTTTAACGAAGTCACTAAAAGCGTTGTGGATTTTAGCAATTTCAATCTCCACTCTTCAGCGTAGTGAAATATTTCTGATAGCTCCTTTGGCTATGCTACCATCTGTTAGATAGTCGGAGATTCGTCATACATGCACTCTAGCTATCTTAAATCTTTCGATGTGATTTGCCTGTAGTGGCCCCGAGATGTTTTGATTGCCAGAATTGATTGTACACTGTCTCGAATTTTTATTTCTGCTTACAGTTTCATGAATACTTACATTCAGTTGAGAGAAATAAGACATGTATCTACAAATGAGTATGGAAATTCGTAAAAATATTTCGTAGTTTCTAGTGAACTAATTACTTTGCGGAAAATGAAATGACAGTATAAAAACCTATCTTAATTGAATTATATTTGCAAGTGTCTACGTTAAAGCTGGCATTGATTTGAAGGTTGTAGTACCCATTATTTGAAAAGCCACCAAATTTTTATCAATATGCACATTATGTATTCAAGCTTTGAAAAATCACGAGTAAACTGAAACCCCATGAATCTTGGATATTGTTTACAAGGTCAATTTGAAGAAAAAAATCAAAGAACTGTTACGGGAACACCTTTTTTTATTAATTTGATTCGAGAAGAGGTAAAAGCAAATAACCAAGATTTTAGCGAACATTGATAACAGTCAATAACCATTATTTAATGTAATGTCTCAAGACACATGTTTCCAGCAGCATAAATACGAATTATGATACCCGGTGAAGATTGGGAATAATTAATTTGTGATATATTGGCACCACAGATGAATATTGTTATATCTTCCAGACAAAAACAAAACAGCTGCGGAGCCCATTGTCCTTACTTGAACTATTATTACAGACAAGAACGATACGCAGATCGCCTAAGGCTAATATGTTTCGAAATACAATAATAAATTCAATATACTTTTTGCCGGGGTCTTTAGACAGCATAAAAATAAGGACGAGTTCAACTTTGAAAGTGCAATTTTGGAAATTCGCTCATATTTCTTCCAGTTAATCAAAAATAGCATTATTGTCTTTCATCAATTTATTCACTATTTGGTATACCCATGGCAATATGAAGATTTTAAAGTCTTCTAATCTTTGCAATTTTCGGTTCAACATGGTCGGATATATATTGACGAACATTTTCAACTTAATGTGCATTTTTGCATTATTTCGCACATGCTCAGGATTTTGTTAATCCCGCAAATAATATCACAATCACGCACACATCACTATCCGCATATGTACCAATCCCGCACATATTACGTACAATTCCGCAAATTTCGAAAACCTACTAAAATTACAACCTCGCACATATCACGATCCCACACGTATTATCGATCCTGATCATATCGCAATCCCAAACATACCACAGCCCCGCACATATTACAGTCACGCACATATTGCAATTTCGCAAATATCGAAATCCTTCTCATATCGCAATTCCGCACAAATCACAATCCTGCACATATCACAATCCTGCACATATCACAATCCCGCACAATTCACATTCACGCACATTTTACATTCCCGAAAATTCCCACATATTCCAGAATGCATGTATCCCGCACTCCGTCATAATCCCGCACATCGCACAATCTCACACTCAGCACGATCCGCACCTTTCGCCACATTTCCCAATCCCGCTCATCGCACACGTTAAGGAGTCGATTTTCACAAAAACGTGACACTTCTCAGACACGAGGCTTTATCGTGAAGCTATCATGCTTTATCTTCCATGCCCTCGAGAGGCAAATGAGTCGTCAGAGTACATGATCCAGCGCATCCTCATCACTACCTGACTGTTTACGTCACCACCCTGAGTTTCCTCCCGTGGTCCTCCCTTAGTACATCAAGAGGAGGATGGAGGTGATGCGGTTGCCATAGAAAGGGATGTATTCCTTGCCGTTACCCCCATCGCAATCGCCACTTTAATCAACATAATTATTCTTGGCAGTGCCTAGGCGCTAGGAGAGCGGGAATTCGACACCCGAAAATAGATATAATTTCACCAGTCTCGCCGTATTTTTCAAAGAGGCCCCTATACGCGAACAAGCTATTAAGTAGGGGTGGATTTGGTAATCTTAATTACGACCCGCTGATATAACCCAATTGGCATGATAGTAGGACTGTTATCAATAAAGGTATCTATCTTGAAATAGAGTATCATCACTATCCCCTGGGTCCGTAATATATAACATTCAATTAAAGAGCCAGTGGCATCAATCAATGGCTATTCTTCAGTAACTAGTATCATATAATGTACCTTGGGGATGCATTCAAATGATTTGTTAATGACTGATTGTAAATATTGCATTACATGGTCGTGATTGGGTATGTGAATTGACTCTGAAATGTACATTCAGTCAGGGTATCTAGAAGAGGATCAGTATCATAATTATGCATTATATTAAAAAGTAATACAACGTTTGAGTAATAATATTTCAACAGTATTGGATTATTAAATTTAAAATTTGCATTACCATTGTGAAACCTAGCGGCTCTTAAACGCTACAGATTTCGAGAAATTAAAATATCACATTCATCAGTGCTCCCTATAAATTTCAAATAGCGCCTATGGCCATACAATAATGTAGCTGCGACCGTGAAAATCTCGGAATATGCAGTTCTGATATATACTTTTTAAATGGGAATAGAATTCGGACAAATTCAATGTTTTGAAGTTAAAGTTATATAAATCTTGAGATAGCGCTGTACATAATAAAAAGTTTATTATTCACATTTTTATCACTTTAGACTCGATTTCAACCGCGACAACGACCAGTGGATGTTGTAGGATCGCATATGCTTCCGATATGTTCATTTGAACCAAATTCATGACCCATTGATTCAAGCTGCAGAGTGATTGAAACAAACAATCAAGGATTTAACACGTCTACGTGCTATCTGAAGGAATGGCTTGTTAAAGATAAAGTTGAGTTCTGGTCATGCGATTGCATTGTGAAAGAAAAGGTGTGGAATGGATCAGAAAAGTTGCTCATGTAAGTATTGGTGTGTACTGCAAGGTTCTGGAGTCATCAAAATCATAATAAATTTGGCCCAGTCTTGGTAAAGTAACAAGCACCGTACACAGAAAGATGTGTATGTGACTACACCTTGATTTCCTTATCTTTCTATTTTCTACATTTTCTACCAAAATTGTTTGGCAAATGACATTTATTTGTAATCTTGAACATTCAGTGTAAGTTTCGTTTGATTCTGTGAGAATGTTTTAAATATTTGTTTTAACCAGAACTCAAGTTCATCTTTAATCGAAAACTGAACATTCGCTCTGTCTGCACTTGGCACTTCTCATCCTAGTTCATCGACTGATGATATGCCAACTGCTCTCGGCGATGAGCTATTTCCAAATCCAACTGTTATTTTGTCTACTCCCCGCGAGGTATAATTTAGTGCTCATGACATAGTGCTAATTGCGAGTGTTATTTTTTGTGTCAGAGTAGGGAGTTATTTTCATCTACGAATAGAACACAGATCACCCCATTTGGCTGTTATGAATGGCAATATTGCATTGATGGACGACTGATGGGTGTAATTGAGGTGGCCATTTTGGGTCTCCATGGAGCATAAGATCCTTGGGCTTTCCCGAAATAGATAGATTTGAGGCGCTTAACCAGATTATTGCATTGAAATCACATACGGGATTGGCTATAACATAAATCATTAACATTACATGGAGCCCTATTTTCATTTACATAATTGCAGATCCCTTTTTCAATGAAAACAAAATATTGAGAGTATGAAAGATATTTTTACATTCTGGTAATGAGGCAAAATAAACATTTCTCGTAATACTAAAACCCAAACTGAACTGAATGTGGATAAATGTTTACTGCCAACAAATTTTGAAAAAAACATGTAAAATAGCTGATAAATTACCAACAAATTTGTGAAATAATATCAATCATAAATAAAACGAAAACGAAGCTAGTTATCTGGTTGTCTCATTACTCAATAATATGATTTTGCACTCATTGTAGTAATGCTATTCAGTTTTCTTTAGGATGTTTATATCTTGCTAGTCACACAATGCTAGTAAAGCATGGTAAAAACAATTCTACTTTGCTTTCAGGCAGTTAGTTAATGTAAAGAAAATTAGCGAAAAATACCATCGATCATTATGATATATTGACATGATTTTTGACAAAGGACATAATAATATGTATAATGGTATTGATACTATACAAAACAAAAGTATATAAATGTAAAAAATAGAAAAAGCCCAGGTCATGTTTTATTATTAACAATGTAGGGTTAATACTGCATATTATTCATGATGTAATACGTGATACAAACTAGTAGAGAAAAGGGCATAGCTTTAGGATTATGAAAGGGCATTTGATTTATTTTTGATACACGCTACTATAACTGGCTTCATAGTAGATAATCCTCACATGTACACAGAATTCAGTGGAACGGAAATTCATTACAGGCCTAATTTGATCAAACATTTAGTATTTTTAGTTATGAAGAAATAATAATAATATTTAATTTTTATATAGCGCTTAATACAAATGTCTCTAAGCGCTTTACAAATATACTATTACCCCGGTCATTGGATTCAGTGCTTGCCCGCACACAATGTGTGCACATTCTCCACTCCCTGGGGAGCATTCCAGCCAGGCGTTATATGACGCTCAAAAACTGTTTGACCAACAATGACGGTCGCATCCTACCGTGTACCCATTTAAAGTAAATATTTTGAGAAGTTTCAGAGTTTACCTTCCTTGAATCTTAATCCGCATTGAGCTATACACTAACAAATGTTAGTGTGATTACCCTAAATCAAAGTAATTCACGGATTTAATATTCTCTAAATATGCAAACTTCTTGTCTAATAAACTTGTCAAAATATTTCATCTATTAGCTCAAAATCTGATTTGATAGAGCTAGAATCTTCTTTCACTCGTACTCAATTTTGTTTTCTTTTTCTCATGCTTTATATAATTTGTCAACTCCAAAATTATTTTTTCATCAGAAGTAATTACTGAAATCATGAAGAATGTGTATGAAATTACAGAATACATAATTCCGCAACAAAACAGGTCATACACCTATGTCTGATGTACTTATCATCATAATTGTATTTTAACTACTCAAAAGAAGTCCCTTGATGGAAAAGGCTCAGAGGAAGAAAAATCTCTTTTAAAACAAATATTTGTAACTGTCCAGGGAATTGACGATTGAGTAGTAAGCCGTTTGTTAAATTCCTGATGAATCAGAAAGTGTTTTTATTTCGTTGGGGACAATTACCACGTATCTTTAGGGGATTTCGTCCGTAATTGACGAGGATTTCAAACAATTGGTAATAAAATACTTCATTGAAGAATAAAAGCTGATAAAATATTTAGCGTTGAAAATCTCCCGGGGGCAAAACAATTACTTTTCCATTAAATTTTGATTCCAACGCACGCCACGTTTTTCCTCGCGGACAGTCCGATTGACAACAACCAATGAGTACAATTTTCAAATTCATTTCACGGAGACTAAATACTTTTAAGGATAAATTTTCTTTAAAGAAGTTTTTTCTAAGAAATACAATGTATATATGGATTCGTGAGGAGAATAGAATATCAAATTCTCTTTATATTCCTTTTCTATTCTTTATAATTTTCAGTGAAATCTCATGTTTTCACAGAAAGCAGTACTTACTCTTTCGTTCCATCTAAGTAAGTAAATAGATATGGATTCATGAGGCGATGAAATATCAAATTCTCATGGATCTTCTTGATTCTTTATCATGTTCAGTAAAATCTTTTATTTTTTAAAGAAAGCAGTATTTACTCTTTCGTTCCATTGTTAAGTAAAGAAATTCGATGCTAGATGAAAATCATTATACCGCCTATAGAAAAGGGTATTAATTTGAACTCAATTCAATTTCAGTTTATTTGTCATTATAAAAAATATTACAAATCATAAATACAGAATAAATAATAGGCCAGGGGGGTGTTTCACAAACATCCCAAGTCGAACTTAACTCTAAGTTGGACTTAAAAATTATGGAAAGCCATTAGTATCCTTGAAAACTTTTTGTAAAAGTTATTATAAATGGCATAAAATGTTGATTCAAATCATTTATAGTTTCTATTATCATAGGAAATTTCATGTTCTTGATGTAAAATTTATAAAAAGTCTAAACTACTTGAATTTCTGCTTTTGAATATATTTCATTTTAAGGCTCCAATGGCTGTCCATAATTTTTAAGTCCAACTTAGTGTTAGGTTCTACTTAGGATCTTTGTGAAACACCCCCTGGACTTCTAAGAAGCAACTTGTGGTTGTAAATGAGGCCCCTAACAAGGTAAACACAATATCAAATTAAATAACAAAATATATTAAACTGACCGGGTAGATTAAGAAGAAGAAAAACAGAAAAGAAAAGACCTGACCATTAACTATCAGCAGATATCACCCACGCATATGCACACACCCACAACCACACACAAACACACAAGAGCAATACAAAGATGGGAGAGTTCAGAATGAGAAAGAGAAGAAAGGAAAGAGGTGGGAAAGAAAAATAGAAGAAAAGGAATTGGTGGGAATGAGAGAGAGAGAAGAAAGGGAAGGGATGAGAATGAGAAAGACGAGAAAGAGTCTACTCAGTCAAAGATGACATCGTTTAAAAAATGTAATGTTTGAATAGAGTTCTAAGAAGAGAAACTTCTGTTTTGTACTTGTCGGGGATTTCGAAACGTTTCTGAGATGTAAAGATTACGTCCAAATAACATGTTATCTCCTTTGGGACGTTTTGCAAACGTATCGAGAACGTTGTTTATTTGCGTAAATCAATTTAAATTAATTTTGATTAGTTTCGAATTCTTGCTATTAATAGCATTTGCTAGAAAACAAAATCAAACAAAGAATGAATGACGAATCAAATAATAGAATTACTTAAAGTGAAAAGAAGAAAGGATATGGTATATATTTTCACCAAAAAACATATTTCCGATCTAATAAGATTAACAAAATGATAGCAAGATGTTTGACGTTTTTAATAGCGGGGCATAGTATGCATTTATATATGTATGCGCCGCAGAAGTTCAGCTTTGGTCGTCACACCAAAAGAATATTTCCATTAACTAATAACGTGACACATTTAATCCAATTATTTGTAATCCAATGCTAAAGTGGTCGGTCGGAATGATTTTTTTTCTCGACATGCAATCAAATTGATAACGTCAGGGGTGAGAAATTTCACGTAAGCCCCAGGAAAGATTTGGTTTCTTGGTGCTTCTAGGTGAGGTTAAAGGGTGTTAATTAACAGCCTTTAAACTGGTGTACCGAGATCCAGCCACTAAGGGGACACTGACGTCATAAGGGGAGAGGGGGGGGGGGGGGGCATCGGGAATATTTGGTTGAGTGAATGCAAGGGGGACGAAGCCATTATAGTGTGGGGACGAGAATGGACCGTAGAGCGCTCTTTTGACGCCCCTCTCTCTTTCTCTTTCTCTCTTTTCTTATTGTTCTTTTTCTTCTTCGGTCGTTTGTCTTCGTCTTCTTCTTGTTCTTGTTCTTGTTATTCTTGTTGTTGTTGCTCTTCTTTTTCTGAAAACCTCTTCTTATTCCTTTTCATCATTATCAGCATCATCCGCACTTGATTCGGAATAAGTACCCCCCCCCCTTTAAACCATTTCCTCCGATGTACTGCGAGTGGTACTTCATAATTGCAATGACGACCTTCGTCATTGCCTTGTTTTCGTTCACATTCTGCCCCATTAATATTCTCCTGGTTTTCCTTATCGTCCAAAAATCCCATTCGTTTTAAACGTAGTGTTTGTTATTCCTAGTTAGGTGCTTTCCTCATGTCCTTTTCATTTCAAATTTCATAGGCATAGTCTCTAGCAACTCATCAAGGTCACCTACTTTTTCGATTTTCGAAATCACTCATGCATAACCGTCCAGGCGCCATTTTGTCCGTTTCTGGTCCATTTTAAGGCCTTTCTATCTTCCTTCCTATCTCCACTATCCTAGATCCTACAAATTTCTAACAAATTCCTCTCGATAGTCTAAGAGATGTCCTTTCGTCTGCGACATATAACTTGACCTTCAAAATGCCATCTTCATACTCAAAATTCGAATCTGAAACCGTCTCCGTCAAAAATCTCTCAAATTCTTGAAAAAATGACCCCTAAATAATCTAAAACTGCCATAACTTTCTCATATAAATTCCGTCTTGTATTTAAATCTCACAGTATCTTTATCTCATAATTGCACATAGCCATGCCAAATTTCACGCTCTAATGGCTTTGCAAAACATAAATAGCGCCCTCTAAAGTTCTGGGAATTGGCTTTTCTTCTATGGCCGTATCTCCATTATGGCTTGGAAAATCCGTACCCTTTTTTGGATTTAGATACTTGAAGATATGCCCTTTCCAGCCATATACAAAATTATATACCCTTACACTGACTGACTTTGAGAAAAATGCCCTCCAATTTCGCCATTTTCAAGAAAATTCCAAAGTAACTTAAACTTGCTCTAAAATGGCGATCCTTATACCTACATCAATGAAACTTGGCACACATATGTATCCATATACGTGACAACTGTCTGCCAAGTTTAATAAATTGTTATGCCCTCGTTGCAAAGTTATCGTCAAAAATGATGAATTTACTATGCATTACGTAATAGCGCGTTTAATGCGTGCAAAACATTGCGCGGAGAAAACAATGGTGTCAAACTGACCGCAATGGAGTGCCCTTTCGCATGATACCAAGTATAGTATATGTTCACACAGAAAATTGTGAGTAAATCGCATTTGAACAAAGGTCACTATACGAATTCCGCCGAGTTTCCGCCCGAATCTAACACGTATCGACTATGACGTCATTTTTTCAGACTGCTTTTCGCCCCTTAAACGTCCTTTTTTTTCCTTGAAAATTTGCAGTGACATGCCGAGTTTCAATACGCAGGGCACCTTTTGGCCAAATTTTTTAAATTGGTCAAGGGGGCCATTTAAGACGCCATTTTGTCCTATAAATCTATTTTACATCACGTGTTTCGATAGGATTATCATAGAAAAACAGAGAGTGGTTTACAATAACAACCATGAAATTCTCTTTCTAATGATACCAAATACGGCCCATAAAGAGACGTGAAGAAAGAGAGAATTTTTTTTTTAACTCCGGTCATAATACAGATCCTGTACGTTTTCCGCCCATGCATTACACGCATTGTCTATGGGGCATATCGGGTTCAGGCTTTTGGCCCCCAGAACGATCTTGATTGCAATGACGAACATGCACCAAATCCCATTGGTTTTTGCACGCAGTGCTTGCGAGCCCTTTCTAGGTTCTTTCCCCTATATCCCAATTTCTTTCAAACTCCGTAGGCATAGTCACTACCATCCCATCAAGGTCACTGTTGAGGCCTTTCTTTCGCCCTACCTATCTCCAATATCACAGAAGCTACAGACTTCGTACAAATTGCTCTGGATAGTCCGAGAGTAGCTCTTTCGTTTGACACGTAGAAACATGGCGTCATTGCACGCACATCGTTGTGACACGATTGCATTTCTAGTTAAGACTTTGTCCTGTGATACATATGATTATATTTAAGAGCTATATGAGAAAATTAGAAACATAACAGAGGAAAAGTTTGTGGTCTTACTACACCACAGTTTACGAACGGGTATGATGTATTAGTACTGCAGAATTGTAGAAACTATACTAATAATTTTTCCATCTTAAGATTCGCTCGTGTATAACGACCCCTAACTGTTAATCTGCAAAGGGGAAGAGATTACCTCCATTGCACTCGGGAAGTGTTGATGATCTAACGAATCAGCCATGACATGACACGTCTGGGTCAGCAGTTCAAACATTTCAATGGAAAAATTGGGGGGGGGGGAGATAAACGGTTTTTCAGAGGGAAAGGGACATCGGACGGAGGGAAAAAAGTTGAAAACAAGGAAAATCTAAAAAGAAAGGAAATTGAAGAGAGAAATTGGAAAAATAGAAGAAATGAAAGCAATAGGGGGCCTTGTAAATTAGCATATTGTTTTTCTAGCGAGACCGGTCACCCCTATCATACCAGTGCCCCCTAAAGGTTGGGTCCACGCTACGCCACTCCCAGCAAGGGGCCGATTCGCAGCCTTGAGTCATTAAAACGCCACTAGTGATATAATCGCGACGCTAATGTGAAACACGAGTCCCAACTTGAGTCGACTCAGCTCAAAATAGCTAACTCGCATCATTACAACATTATTCCCTGTGAGCTACATTATCCCGGTGTCTCTGCAGACAAAAGGCGTCACTTCCTTTTTCTAAATCGAGCATGACATTTAATTTAGAGTGTTTTAGTATTTGAACATTGGCTAACTAGCGGTTCTATATATTACTCATAAAACTGCAAATCAATAAATTCACTTCCCCGCTCGAAATAGCCGGTGTTGACACAAACGTCTGCAATTTAGAATAGAACACAGAATGACGTACGAACACTTTCCCTTCTTAGAGAGAGATGATATATATTTGAAAATTCTATTTGATTTGACTTTTTTTCACCTTCGAGCGGAAATAAGACGTTGCTAGTTATATTTCATTGAAGAGAATTGTCGTAAAAAATGCCCTGATAGGGGAGAAAAGACCATGCATAAACCGTTTTTATTAATGAAATCATTGAGAAAAGTCTGGATTGTACGTGTAAACAAAATCAGTAAAGGTTAAATGACCTCTGACTCTGTCGTTGTCGCAAAATCGTTTGTGGCATTTTATGGAATATTATTTAACAAATTAATGATAAAGTTTGGAAGCCTGAAGATGGAAGCAACCTTGAATGCCACTCCCGCACCCTGAATGATCGATTAAAATAAAATCAATTGGGAGAGAAAGAAAAGATGGTGATTCGTAGAGCAGGTGGGGCTGGAGAACATTCTGAGAAGTAACAGAAGACTCGATCCCAAACTTGCTTTCGCACCGTGAGCGATGATTACCTTTTCGATGCAGCTTCACCTCATCATCGAGATCACCATCCCCTCCTCACTTCATCGACCGCACCATGATGCGCTGCTGGCAACGGAACAGCATCCATGAGAACTGCAGGCCATGCAAATGAAGGTCTCTAACGGGGATGATCAGATGACCAGCGTGTTGTTTCTAGAACACTTATCATGCGTGCAAACTCGCTGAGCCGTGGCGCACATGGTTCGGGAAGACACATTTATTAGATTCATGTACTTTTCTTCAAATGGCAGAAACAAGCACTGCTACGTTTTATTACACTTCTCTATGAGGAATTTAGAATAAAAGACTACACGAAAGTCAATGTTCTCAGTAGAAAAAAAAGAACAGAATGATATACATTTAGAATAACATGTATGAACAAGGATGGTATCAGGTTAATTAGAGTATGATTTCTATTGGTTAACCTATAAGGCATTGAAGTTGCCAATGAGTTGATTTTTTTTCTCGAAAATCTTCGCGATCGTGTTTTTCAAAGGAATTTCATACCATTGTCACCATTCATATAAAATTGCATTTTAAACTCTTGTCTTTTGTAAGTCCATTTATAGTATTAAAAAAAATAATGTCATTTTAGTTCAGTTATGGTCATGCGATTGCATTGTGAAAGAAACGTTGTGGAATAGTTCAGAAAACGTTTATCATCTAGCCTATGTATTGGTGCGTACTACAAGGTTATGGAATCATCAAAATTATAAGAAATTTGGCCCAGTCTTGGTAAGGTTACAAGCACTGTATACTGAAATATGTATAAGGGACTACACGAACATGTGGCATACAAATCCGTCCCGATTTTTATACAATTACATGCCATATTCAGAATATTAAGGCATTTGAAGAGCCATGCTTTTCAGGGGATATTTTTGTTCTTCCACACTTGCATAATGACAATGATAACGCTCCCAAATTATTTTTTACCTCTTTCCAGAACTCAACTTTCACTTGAAGATGATAATCAATTTAATGTAAAAGGGATTGACTTCATCATGCTAAAATATTTACGCAATATATTTATATCCTCTGGAGTTTCTCTATTGGTCACTTTTCTGATCAATTTAATGTAAAAGGGATTGACTTCATCATGCTAAAATATTTACGCAATATATTTATATCCTCTGGAGTTTCTCTATTGGTCACTTTTCTGATCAATTTAATGTAAAAGGGATTGACTTCATCATGCTAAAATATTTACGCAATATATTTGTTTCCTCTGGAGTTTCTCTATTGGTCACTTTTCTGATCAATTTAATGTAAAAGGGATTGACTTCATCATGCTAAAATATTTACGCAATATATTTATATCCTCTAGTGTTTCTCTATCGGTCACTTTTCTGATCAATTTAATGTAAAAGGGATCGACTTCATCATGCTAAAATATTTACGCAATATATTTATATCCTCTGGAGTTTCTCTATCGGTCACTTTCTGATCAATTTGATGTAAACGGGATTGACTTCATCATGCTAAAATATTAACGCAATATATTTATATCCTCTGGAGTTTCCCTATCGGTCACCAAACCCCACTTCGCTGAGGTGTTCGTGCAAAATTCACACCCCCGCCTCTCTTTATCATCGTCTGTAATAAATCAATAGATAAGCGGACGACGAATATTCCCGCACTTTATATTCCTATGGTCACCGATATCTTCCTACTACCCGCTTTCGCATAAAAAAGGCCCTGTATTCAAATTAATTCAGTGGTTAAAGATATCAAGATTTAAAGGGAAAGTTTTGACAGACCTCCGTGAAACGTGTTTCTTTCGTAAAGTACAGTTTACAGAGAACTATGAATATTTCATTTAGTTTGCATCGCCTTTATTCATACTCTCATCCATCATGTCCATATTTTGAGGAATCGTAAAGATGAATGGAAACCAAATTTTTTAGTTAACTTGGCAACGCCATAAAGTGGAGGCTATAAAATTTGACGACCCTAAAGTAAAATTCCCTCGAAGCGCCCCCTGAATCCATCTCCATTCATCATAAATATGACATAAATTTATAGAATTTGCAGAGAGAAAGAAAGATAAATAATTATAATAATTTCATTGGAAAGAAGGAAGAATTTTAAAGAGAGAGGGAGAGGAAGAGAAAGAGAGGATAAAATAGAGAAACAGAAAGAGAAATACACAAATATAGGGGAGAGAGAAAGATAGAGAGGAAGAGAGAGGGGAGAGAGAGGGGTAGAGAAAGAGAGAGGGGGAACAGAGAGAGAAAGAGAGAGAGAGAGAGGGGGGAATAGAAAGAGAGAGAGAAAGTGGGAGGAGAGAAAGGGATGACGAAGAAAGTTGTTAAAAATGTAGAAGGTTGAGAAGGAGAGAAAGTTGACAGGGATTGGTCTATTGAAGACAAATTCATTGAACTCTAAATGGCGATGAAGAGGTATCGTTACGCCAGAAATAGGAGATGATTGTTATCAAACTAGATGTAATAAGGGGATGATATACGATAAAACTAGAAAATATATACCCACAAATGGAAAGAATTCTCAGCAAAAAAAACACAAACCTACTCGCATAATTTTACACTCACGCTCTGATTATAATGATATCAAACATGAAAGCATATCCTATAATTATGCTAATGTGACATATTAAACGGGCTATGACTTTTGAGACAATACCCGAAACAGATCCTCGAAGCCTTTCCTGTCGTTTTAACAGCTATCTTTATGAATTTGTATCGATATTCGACCTCACAATGCATAATTCATTACAATACGAAATGCATTTTGCTTCACGAAGCTTATCATGGTCAGACGAGGAAAAGACGATTTCGACCTCCACTGTAACAAACAAAGCGATACAACTTCAAAAAGTTAACCGTTTTATTTTAATTTTTTGTTTTTTGTTCACGTGTCCCGCGTCCCGGAAATTGTTTGTCATTCGCACTTAAAGCCCGTCTGCACTAGTTTGGCCAGGGGGATTAGACCTCCCCGTAAGTTCACTGACAGGTGGTTATCTCATTGAATCAGCTCTCAATTAACATAACACAAAGAGGATCCTGGGAGACCAACAGGCACCGATTAGGCATTGTTTGCTATATAGAGGTCGCAAGTAGCTATAAGTAGTGCAGTGGGGCTTTAAAATGCGTCTTTTTTTTTTCTTTCTTTTTTTTTTTTTTTTTTCGTGTTATTTCACGTGTCCCGAAAATACAGAATAGGAATAACAATTCATTTGTCATTCGCACGTAAAACAAAAGAATCTGGGAATACAAATTTAGCTTGTTATCCCCTAATTAACCCAGTGTTTGGCGCCTAGTTACCGCTTGACTGCCGACACGTGCTGGTGGTTTGCGCGGCAGACCACAGACTTGAAGCTTCAAGTAAGTTCAGAGCCAGAAGCAAGGAATACCAATCAATGAAAAACCTTGCAACTATCAGCGTGTCCACACACAAAAGTATTTATCCCGAAACTCTATAACGAAACGTCGTATAAAGAATCATCGTATAAATGCCAGGGTGTCCACACACACAAGAAAGTAATCACGAAACTCTACAGCGAAAGTCGTATAGATGCGCAGTTTGCTACTGCGGTCATGGAATGGAAGAAAAAAATGAGAGGTCAGGTCTCCTTTCGCACGAGGTCACGTTAAGCCCCGCCCGATTATACCGCTCTAGCTCGACTAGTTATAGTTACGTCCACACACAACACATTCCGTGATTAGGCGTGATTAGTTATACGTCGTATTTGCATCGTTTCGTTATACGACGTTTCGTTATACGACGTATAGTTAGTAAGCGTCCACACACACAATTTCATCGTATAACTATCCCGAAACGGTATAACTAATCACGGCTAATCACGGAAAATGTTTGTGTGGACACGGGGTATATGAGACTACTTGACGGAATAATGTAAGAATAAGACAGTTTGAAGAGAGTTTTGGGTTCTGGTTAAGATGAAGAATAATGTATGAGCTGTCTCATTGTAGGGGGAATCTCATAGTGGAAGTGTCCCCTGAGAAGTATTGCCCTTCAAATGCCACGTTAGTCGAAATATGATGAGAAATATATGAATACCTGTCACGCCAAAGTGTAGTCCTACATACCCATTTCCTTGTAGAATTATTCATTGTAATGGAGTAAGCGGGAGGCAGGGATGTTTCGATTTTCCCAATCGGCCCTACATGGTTCATCGGCCTATTTGTGTGTTATACCAATTAAACCTGCGGCTAAAACGTATTTTCAAAAGTTGGCCTATTTCCGGTCTGCCTGACTAATTAATTAACAATCCCTGCTGTATAGTCAAGTCATTAAACAATCTTTTGATCGACTTATAATGGAGTATAATATGCATGAGGTGTCCTAAAACAATAATTGTGTCTTAAAGGTGTATTGCTAATACTTTACCGTCTGGTTTTGTAAGTCTGTATAGAATGACCAATATATTGATTTAGGGTGACCCAATTTGTCCAATCTAACAAAGCTTTCAATACCGGACAATTATGTTTATGGGCCGGCCCTCTACTCCTGTTCAATCCAAGATGAGCGCTGGACAAATATCTTCAGGGGCTTGATGTAATCTCGATATGGCCTAGATTACGGGGCATTTATTAGCCAGGGGAAAATCAGGATAATGGGATCATAACAATTTGCTTTATGGGGATTATGGCCAGGTCAATTTGGACGTGCCAAAATATATGCTTTAGAAATGAAGAAACCTATCAAAACTTGGGCGTTATTAGTAGGAGGGGTGACAAACCAATTTACCTACTGATTTATGTGCCCGAGCGTAAATACGTTTTGGGGCGATGTCAGAGCAAGCCTAAAGGGTTCTAAGTCCGGTCAACCACTATAAAAGATTTCATAGATTGAACACAGCCTTTGTATTTTATGAAAGTGTGAAAGTAGCAGATTGATTCTACAATGTCCATGAAGGAGAGAAGGAAAAACCGAGGGGGAGGGAGGTGCAGAGAAGTTTCAGTTCCGGTGAAGATGAAAAATAATTTGTAATTATTCTCATTATTTGTATGTAATTCTTGATGGATATCATAAAACATTGTCGGAGTCTAGTGCCCCCATCATGTTGAGAAATAGCTTTAAAACAAGTTTGGACTAAACTTCCACGCAACATGGTTGTGTGGAGTCTCATATCACCATGTACAGTGCATATGATTTTTCAGCAAGATTGAATCGATTTCTTTTATTTTTATTTTTCACAGTATGCACCAATAGACCCATGACCCATACTAAACAGGTACTTCTTAACTCTTTAAATAGGGCTCGATACTGACGCCCCCACGCACGCACATTCAGTGTTAGTTAGGGTACGCGTATGCATGTTCCTTCGTTTTGAAAGCACGCCCTTATCTCCGGTGTGAAAGTCAATGGCGGGTCAGAGTTTGTCGCGTAAAAAAATACCCTTTACCGGAGATTTTGGGAACACGCATGCAGTCCCTAGTACTCCGAAGTGTGTGTGGGAGAGGTGGGGGAGTACTGACGTTTTGCAAACAGATGCACGCCAGTGTTGTCAAAGCTTCACACGGGAAGAACATGGTGACAGAACATGTTGTTTATTGAGGTAAGCCTGGCTATAAATTATGCCAGAGAAGATGGAAGATCTATCCAAAGATGCCAGACGAAGAATAAACATTAAGATGATATACGAACGCACATCGGGAAAAAATAAAAAAAATCAGATAGCGCAATGTATTGGCAGAGGCTACTCCAAATGTTTATGTTCTTGTAAGGCTAGCCATGCATTTCGGAGAACGCGGCTAAGTCAATCCCGGTTAACAACTCTAAATCTCGTGATCAATTCAGGAAAGAGAGCCAAAGTGACTTGGGCGCGTTCATGCTTGATTTTGAAGGTAGAATGAGCGATCTGAAACGCTCATCGTAAACGCTCATCGTGATCGCAGTTCCACGGTGTAGCTGTTCATGCTTACTTCTCTGGCTCATCCAGGCAATTCTCCTTGTGTGGCATTGTGTGACCTTCACTGTGCATGCTACGTAGACCCACTAGAGGTCAGTGCGTTGACCCCATTTAAACGCGTTTACAATTGTAAACGCATCTTTTTGTGAGTTTACGATCGGCGTTCGTGATCGCCGTTTTTCGGTGATTCTACAAAAGTGAGCATGAACGCAAGCGTGTTTTAAACTAAACACGTAACAGATGCCTGATTCTGGCCGTCAAAATCAAGCATGAACGCGGCCTAGGAAAGATAAATGGAGTAATCTTGACTTACTGAAAGAGAAGACGAGCAACACAGCATCGCTCGGTCATGTTAAACTAGGGGAAGGGAGGGGGCGGCGTCAAAAGAAATTTGCAGACAAAAATGCGTAGCATCGAAAGGAAACAGACATCGGAAGCTTCATTGATTGTGATAACTGTGGAATAGATTAAATGCATGAACTCAAATGTTTTGTTTCTGTTTTTACAGACTGGCATTAAGATTCTTCGGATCAAATTTTTATTTTGCTGGCTGACAAGGGCTTTTAAAAGTGTCGCCCGCCGCACCACTTTGGTAACTCAATCTGAACACTATGTTTACCATTCACTCTCGTTTCGGAAAAGGAGGCGTTATGCTGATCTTCGATTTTCTTTTCTTTTTCTCACGAACAAATGATATGTAATAAGGGTAGATAAAGACTTGAGACACGGAACGATTTATCAAGTTGAGGTGAAAAATATATAGAGGATATGACGATGAAGATGGGATGTAGGCGAAATTCAAGAAATAACTCTTTTCAAGTACTGCATAAACTCCCACTTCATTTACAAAAGAAATGTTAGATTATGTTTGTATTTCGTTTCATTAATTTTTGGTTACATTCAATATGTAGTCACACCCAACATCAGTGAAGAAATGTTGGAAGTCAAAGAGAGGATTAGATGGTAGTCTTTGATGTTCCTCTCAGTTACCATAACAACGCATCAGTTCCATCGAATTCACACCTCAGTGATCGATGGGTGCTGGCTAAGAAAAACACTTTAGCTTAGCTGGAAGCGTTGTGTTTGCATTGCACTGACTTTACACCCAAAAAAAGAGAGGCCCGGGTAAATATAACCGATGAAGATGGAAAAGCCAAGAACCGCTAGTTTACAAACCGGAGTGCTTTTGCTACTCAAAACAGGAAGCCACTGGAGTGGCGGAACATCCAACCATGTAGACGCTCATAGCGGTTTAATAGACTTGTCGCAACTCTGTTTATTGAACTCTTCACGAGAAACGTGCGTCTCTTTTCTTCCAGGGTTGTACATTAAAAACAGCCCACGGTGGGGGTGAGCAAAATGTAAAGGCGCCCGTCGGGTGAAGCAAAACATACGGGCATAATTCATAATAAGACTCGACGTGCTCGTGTAGTCACGGTAATCATTTTAATGTAATTGGTGAGGACAGCTCTGAAGGTTTTAGAAAAACAGCATGATTAATAATAGACTTGATTAATTTGTTTATATTCTGATGAAGCATGTTACAAAACATTATTCAATAGAGAGATGATTATTGGATTTATTGTTTCGACTTATTTTCACGGGTAACAATAATTAATTGTCCCACAATCTTGAAAAGATTAATGTAAGTTTGAATTCAGTTTCCATGTGAGATTTGTGATATAATTATGAAACATTTATGAAGAAATTAATGAACTGGTTTATTGTTCTCTATCATTGTACAGATTTTTTAAAGTTTGTATTTCTATTATTTTTTGTTAAAGGAGTCACACCAAGAAGCAAAAGTGTATTGAATTGATGCAAAATTCATATCATTGCGAAGGGGAAGCCTTACTGATCAAATACTACAAATTTCCTCTTCAAAATATGTTTGGGGCCCACAGAAATCAACTTTCAAAAATGTTAGTTTTGAAATTCAGATTTACTGCCTTCAGCAGTCCTTCGTATGACGTCACTATTGTGACGTCACACCCTGGACACGGCTGTCTAGCTGCAGACTAATACACGCGCGACTCCAGTATGCGGCCGGTGCCGAGCTGTTTGTCCAGGGTGTGACGTCACTATTCAGAGCTCGCTACGCTCGTGTGTTTGGCTTACGTTCCGGGGCGCTTGGGGGTCTAAGAAGGGTCTTGAAAAATTGCATTTTACATGATATCTATATGATTTCTCAGCAAATTATTCGTGTTTTTCAAGAGAAAATCTTTCCATCCATATGTAATTTGTTCTAATTATCAGTTGTTAGTAAATTTTCTTTGTGTAGCTCCTTTAATGTCGGGGAACCTGTTCAACCCGCTTACAATCAAGGAAATATCATCATGGACAGCGATTTTATTGAGTACTAAACGTTTAGCATTGAACAAAAATGATCAGGTTGTTAACTTATTATTTGATGCAGTATTGTGATGCTCGTGTATTCTAAATCAGGCCATTTGAACTTTAAAGATCAACTGCTTGTTCCCATAAAGAGGACAGGCGAGCGTCATGTCGAAATTCATTAGGGACTCGACGAGTTAACTGGACGTCATGGATACCGGATCAATTAATCTAGTATGTGTTTACGTAAACGAAAAGAAATGACCATAAGGGATACTCCTTCTGACATAAGCTGTTCTTTATATAAGCCTGTCATTTCCTTTTCCTTTTCTCATGTTTGTCATATTTGCGTTTGTCTTGTCATAAAAAGTTTGCAAAACCTTATCTCAACTCTAAAATTATATCAATATCGATATTTTGAACGATTGCACGTGACAGCTATCTTCCATAAGTATAAGGGATGTTGTTTTCGTAAAAAGTCAAGAGAAAGGTTGATGGAATGTGAGTTAATGCGATCTACCGTAATTGATGGTGACCCAGTGAAAGTTCACAAGGCAATGAAGAGGTTATCAACTAGAAATCAGAACATATTTCCCATATCAACTTGATTTCGAAAAAGTAAAGCACGGGGAGGGGGTGAAAAAAAAATATGTGGACTGGTCCTCCTAATAAGAATCAACTTACGTGAATATTTTGAGTAAAATATCATGCTCCATGTTTAATTTGTATTTCTTGATTCACTTATATTTCATTGTGAAACTATGTAAGTAGGATTTTCAAAAGTTGTTAAAGATAAACTTTAGTACTGGTAATGCGATTGCATTGTAAAAGAAAAGGTGTGGAAAGGATCAGAAACAGTTGATCATGTAGCATGTAAGTATTGGTGTGCACTGCAAGGTTCTAGAGTCATCAAAATCATAATAAATTTGACCGAGTCTTGGTAAAGTAACACGCACTGTACATAGAAAGCTATATATGGGACCGCTTGGAATTTTGAATTGTCGTTTCATGACATTTTGATACCATTTCCGTCGAAATCGGATATACCTGTAAGGCGTTACATAACAATTAGTATGCGCATGTCATCAGAAAAACAAACAAAAAATAAAAATTGCATCAAAATCTGCATAAATTATCATTATTAATTACATTAAAATAAATTTTTGTGTTAAAAAAGAAGTTTCATATGAATAATGAGTTATCACATTAAAAAATTTGAGTTTGACACGTTTTCTGTAAAACGTATAAAATTAGCGCATTTTGCATAATTAATTAGGCTAACGACAAAAATTTGCATATTCGGAAAAAACTAATTATACCATCTTGTTCCTCCCAGGCCCCCCCCCCCCCCCCCCCCAGTCAGTGGGTGCTCAAAATAGGCCAGTACAGTAAGGGTCAAAGGCATCGTTTGACAAAGCTAAATCTGAGTTGCATGGCCCTACGCAGGGGCGTACGCAGGATTTTTTCAAGGGGGGGGGGGTTTAAAATATTTTGCTCCCGAAAATTTGAAAATCGCGCCGGCCGAAAAGTCGCTCAGTGGGGGGGGGGGGGGGCGGGGGTAAGCGGACACTTTTTTTTTTTTTTTTGGAGGCCAAAAAAAATCGCAACGACTCAGCCAGCCGAAAAATCGCTCAGTGGGGGGGGGGGGGGAGGGGGGGGGGGAGGGGGGGGGGGGGGGGTAAGCGGACACTTTTTTTTTTTTGTTTGGTCTCAAACCCCCTAACCCCCCCCCCCCCCCCCCCCCCCTGCGTACGCCCCTGGCCCTACGTGTTATCAGAGTCTGTGATATAGTGTAATATAAAAGCCTTAACAAAATTGCGCTTCAACATTATCATAGAGTGCCTTAAAAAAGTAAAAAACTTTGAGTGACCGGTTTTACTAAACTCATTTTCCCCAATAGACAGTAGTGAGTGTTATCAAACCCGTTAGGAAAACGAAAAATCAAATTTCAAATTCCAATCATAAATATTTTGATAATCAGACAGGTGATCTGCTTGTAAAATTCATGGAATTCCTGACTGACCTAAAGGTTTATAATTTTGATTGCAGCATGAGCTAAATCCAGGATTTGTTTCAGAATCTGAGACAAAGTTACCCGATCCCTTTAAATGTCACTGAGGCAGATTTGCAACGTCTGTCAAATATGGCACAATGTGAGTAATGAAGCCATGTGAGTAGTCCTTCACCGAGTGAAGTACAGTGAACTTCTCTCGACCATCTACGAACTTATTTTAATTAACTCTCGCGCTATACATGCAAGGCCAACAGTCATAGATGAAGGGTAGATCTGCGGATATAACCCTCCACCCGCCCCGCCCCCCACATCCTATCACCATCAATGCTATTATGGTTTAATAGGTCGCTGTCTTAGGAAGCAACTTCCTCAGTCATCACTTCAGGGACCTCACGAGCAACCCTGTGAATTGAACTTGAAAGGAACGACACAAATAAAGCGAAAGACATCTGATACCTGATGGTGCAGAGATGAGGCCTAAAGTAGTATGGTTTACTGTCTTTAATTTGCCGCTCTGAATCCCATAACAACTTTTATCTTTCATATTGCCAATGCATTTCCTCTCTGGAAACGCAGTTATACCCAAAGTCAAGATCATTATTGAGCGTTCAAAGGAGATTATGGTAGTCACCGTAATCATATCTATTTTCATATTTTGCGTATTTGTTCACCCTTGTCTTGCGATGAACCTACCTCGCTGTATCTTGCAGGCAATTGATTCAATCAAATTACACCTGAAATTTAGACGGCGCCAAAATCGCATCGCCTGCATTTAGATGCACTCTTGAAGATAATAATCTCACAGCAATTTATAAATTTTGAAAACGTGATTTGAATACCGGCGTGTGTGTTTTAAATGTATGTATTTACATGAAGATGTAAGATAACGATTAGAGATTAGGAGGAAATTATGCCATCTCAATCTAAAGATCAGGCAAAGAAAAACAAAAGGCAAGTAAACTATTCCTGTATGGAAAGAAATTAGAATGTGATTGTGGTATTTTTATAAACTGCTTTTTTTTTATTACTTCACTTAAAAATGCAAAGTGCGCTAATAATTCTCTGTGAAAATACTGAAAGGTATTTATTTTACCTTAACATTTTCCTTAAACATTTGAAGATAAATCAATGCTCATGCCTATCTGATTTCATTCCCCTCCCTATAATTTTCATAACAGATTTGTCTTCGTCTATTTTTATCTTCCGTTCTTACATTTATTTTGTGTTGTTTTATAAGGCTTACCCGAAGGAAACCTATGCTCTTTAGAATTCCCGTCTTCTTCCTTGTGTTTTATAATATACTCTTAACTTTTATAATATTCTGTTATAATATTTCAATAATATGTTGGCGAATTCATACTTTCAGTTTGGTGAAATGATGCCCGTGGCCCCGTATTAAAGACAAAACAGTTGCAATTGATTCAAATCGGAGATGATGGCATAAGCCCACGTTGATACTTTGAATTGCCTCTAATGGAATAGTCTGATCTTCAAATAAATCGCATCTCTATACTATGGAGAAAAAAAATGTGTCAGTTTGCGATTGATTGTAATTAGAAAGGGCCCAGATCTCAATATGAAGACGGGAATATTGATGTAATCAGCATAATCAATAGTGATCTGTCAGTTTATGACAGGTTCAGTGACCCAATCAAATTTCTATATAAAGTGTCTCTCCAAGTTCCTCGGTCTTGAGCCATCTGTTTCAGCGTTTCATATCCTGTTGCTCCACATTCTGTGATTACATCATCTAGAAAGCCGAGGTCTTCCCCTCTTCTTCTTTCCATGAATACGACCTTCTATGACTCTGATCATCAAGCCCTCATTATGCCGCATTATGTGTCCGAGCCATTTCTTCTGTCTTTCTCTAATCGTTTGAAGTAGCACTCGCTTTTCTTGAGCTCGATGCAACACCTCTTCATTCGAAACTCTGTCCCTCCAAGACACACCTAGTAATTTGCACCAGCACCACATTTCGACCGCCTCCAAACGCTGCATTTCCTTTTTGGTGAGTGTCCACGTCTCCGCCCCATAGAATAAGCATAATTATTATGATGGCACTTGAAAGTAAACGTGACACATAATAGGTACTTTTAGATTTACACGACGAGAGCGTGGACTGCCGCGTGTGACATTGTGTGGCACTGAGCCGTGCCCGGCAGTGCCTTAAAAGGACGTCACATTACCTTAAAAGGATGTCACACGTGGCGGTCCACGTTCTCGTCGTGTAACTCTAAAAGTCCATATTGTAAATGTGTTGACATACCCAAAGTTCAGCCTTGTTACACTGCATACAGCTATTACATGGCGTTGCAGGGAAATAAGCGTGGCGCTACCATGGTTACGTAGTGTTACGTGGACGTTACATGCCTGCAAAGTTCGTTGCATTACGAGGACATTTTGTTACGAGGGTCTAAAGTGGCGAATTCACGGCTATCAGAAAGAAAATGGCGCGTAAGAATTATGTGGAAAAGGCTATTTGCCAAACAATAATTTAAACACGCTTGCTTACATTATATTTTATCACCTGGCGAAGTGTTGCAGCGGCGCACGAAACGTCGTGATCTTTTAGATCCCTTGTTGACCATACATTGGGAGACAAACGAATATCACTAGCCATATTATTTCGATGATAATTTAATTGTATGCAGGTGGTATATCCATTAAGCATATCAATAACTTCCACATCAGATCCTTTTGTAGTCATATTATGTTTCGGAAGTACCTACGTCATACGAGGGTATAAATTATTCTGAAATGGAGCCCATTCGCTTGGGGTTAGGTATTAGGTTTAGGTCTTGGATTTGGTTTCAAAGCGAATCGGGTGACATGTTGCGTGGGCTATAACCTTTTATGTTTCGGAGGCTATGAAGTATCAAGCGATTCCACGTGTCTTGTCTGCTCACTTATTATGTCTGTCAAACAGACTAGGGAAGAGACAAGTAAGAGGGATGCAATCTCTGAACGCTGTTGAATTTTTCAACGTGCTCCTTCAATCAGCATAAGAGCCACTATTTGAGCAAAATGCAAGTACTTTTCTTACACTTGAAAAGAACCCAGACAGGTAGACTTGTTCTACATCGGTAGACGTCACTATCGATACTTACCATTGCCCTTCCACGTCACAATGCGTATAGTACTGCATGATAATGAATCAGATTCCATTCTATTAGCCGCTAGGGGTAGTCTGATGGCAATGTCCTATATGTCCCAAAATAGAGTCAATTTTTTCCTTCATATCGATAGTAATTTATTGACAATTTGCGGCCGCCATTTTGGTCCTTTTTTCACTTAGCAGGATCATTTATTTTCAGTAATAGACTAAAATTTGGGAAATTATGGACTTCTAGAGGTTGGACTAAAATATATAGGTCAGAATAAAGAGCACAATCTTGCGAAATGGAAATCGTGGACTAATGCCCGCGGCCTATGTGTGATTAAATTAGTTACAATCATTTTCCATCGATGTTTAAGCTTAGTTGAACTACACGAGGCACGGCGGAATGATGTAGGACATATTGCTACGACCTAGATATTTCTGGGCCACTGAAGTGTTGTTCCGAATATAGCGAGAGAGCGTTGCGATGATGATGATGGTGATGAAGTGATTGATCCTGTTCAGAGCCGTGTCCTACAAAAGAAATTATTGAACATTCATAAAGCACAAGATACCTTGGATGAACTGCTTTAGGGGCTAGAATATATATTATCAATCATAGAATGTCATTTAGATTCCGCGTCTGTGAAATTTTCTGTACGGTATACTGTGCCGTTGCTCGTTGGGATGTTATCATTAAACCAGTGTCGGATCCAGGGGGCCCCCACCCCCACTGCTGGGGAAAAAACGTGTAAAAACACGTAAATTTTTTTTTTTTTGGAGATGGGCCCCCTCATCTGGCGCTCAAGGGGGGGGGGGGTGCCAATTTTCAAATTTTCGAGGGTCCTAAAAAAAAAATTAGTGCTCACTACACAAACTACATTGAGCCCTGTATCGTTTTTCGGAATTACGAACCCTAGGAAAAGCGACCCCCTTTTCATTTTCGGACTTTTGACCCCTCGTGCTTTAAACTAAACGTCTTTAAAAACCGTGTTTCTAGGGTGAAAAATCGCTTGAACGCACCCTTAGAGCCATCAACCTCAACATAATATGTATGTGCTTAGCGAGTGACTGTGTAGCGAAAGTCGAAGAAAATTACATCCTAAAAGGTTAATCTAGAGGCATTAAACATGCCGATAAGTTTGGCGACACAATCTTCAGTATCCTGAGCATGTATTGAGAAGTCCGATTAGGGGAGAAATTGATGCGGTCCGGCATAGATTACCCCACTTAACACCCAGATGCAAATTCTAATCCCCCTCTCTAAGAGGGGTATTTCTTGAAAATGTCATATCTGAGCACGCCATGTAAGCGTTTTGGGGAGAGAAATTGGAAAGTTCAAGATGGCTGCTTTCTATTAGGGTTTAGGCCGCGCTCATCATTATTACTCTCCGCATCAACTTCAACAGGTTAAGGAAAAAACCAGAAGCAGAGTGGGAGAGAGAGTGTGGTAGCAGAGAAGGAGATGGGGAAGAAAAGGGTAAGAATAGGGAGAAAGAGAGAGAGGGAGAGAGAGAGAGGGGGAAGAAGAGGAAGAGAGCGCGCGCTTATTGGGATGAAGATGGAAGTAGAACATTATTGACAGTACTACAACTACCTTAAATACTATCTATACCACCATAAAGCACTGCCGCCAAAACCATTACCTTATTAGAGCTTCTTCTGCTACTACTACAACTAATACTCCTACTACTACTATTACTACTTCTACTACAACTACTAATACCATTACTACTTCTACTACTACTATAACTACTAATACTATTACTATACTTGCTTTATCATTGTGCCTTGATGTTATGTTTTATCTCTTTAAATGTTGTCTTTTTCTTCTTACTGTTCTGGTATTTATTTTGTTTTATGACATTTGTCTATATGTGTACTTTTAATGAGACATGGCAAGGAAGACCACTTTTTTAATCCGAATTTTTAACCCTGTATAAATATGTGAAATGAGTAAATAAATAATAATCATTATACTGTTGATTCATTCCGTGAATCTAATAAATGCATTTATTCGTTTATCCATAAATTTGATTGGAATCACTTCATAAACTTGTTTATACTCTATCGAAGGCTATTTAAAATCATTTCCTTTTCTTCGTTCTCTTTAGGTTTCTGTCTGTGTCAGCATTTGCACTTTGACGGCTATTGGAGTGGACCGCTATTTCGCCGTAATTCGACCCCTCAAGTCTCGTATTGCTCGCAGGATTGATCGCAGGAGCATGATCGTGATCAGCTGGGTGGCTTCGATACTTCTCGGCTCAGTGGAGTTATTTATTGCGCGCACCAACGAATTTGACTTCTGCGGACAGGTAATGATTATCCGGTACTTGCTTTGGCGGGAGTTTTGTTTCCGGCCTTATTTCGTCGAAGATATAGGGTCGCCAGCGGCCAATGCAGGCCTGTCAGAAAGGGGAGGGGGGCGGTGGGGTCAATATTGCAAGGCTATAATCTATAGAGAGGCAAACATATCCAATGTCTTTGATCGTTCATGGAATTTAAGTATTTTAGAGTTGGTAGGGCCTGCTATTTTTGTTCTGGTAAGATCCGACTACTGTTTAGGTATCGATTTACGAATGGGTTTAGGATAAATTTAAAGTTAGGGTTAAGGTTGGGTAGGTTGTAGTTTTAACCCATATGTATATGTGTTAATGGCCGTCCTTTAGCGGCAAGTTCTATCGATCCTTATAAACGAGAAGTGTTCAATTGTGAGTTCAAATCCGATTCGCTTAATACATCTTTATCGGCGCACAGCCTTTTTAGAAAAATGTCTGCATCATTCTTGGGGAAATAAAATCATATCAACATTTCTTTCTACCATTTCTTTGTTCCTATTTTAAAATCCCCTTTTCGCTGCAGTTGGTAACAGTATGCAACGAGCATTGACGGAGTGACAGCATGAGACTGATGTTTGTTCTTTGTTCCTATTTTTAAATCCCTTTTTCGCTGCAGTTGGTAACAGTATGCAGCGAGCATTGGCAGAGTGACCTTATGAGACTGGTGTTTGACATGGTGAATGTGGTCCTGGTCTATGTGGTACCTCTTATAGTACTGACCTTCACCTATACCGTGGTGGGGATGCGCCTCTGGGGTAGGAGCATGCCAGGCAACGCAGACTTTAGCCGTGACATGACGCAGGAGAGAGCCAAAAGAAAGGTAGGCCTTAGTCCAGATTCAGTCCGTTCTGTGTTTTTATTCTTCTATCACACGCATTAATCCCTCATACAGCGCGGTCTCTCCACTGATCGCGCAATCCCCAAATGTCCGTACACGTATTCGAGATCCAGATTGAGAGGAATGGCTAGGTCTACTTTCAATGTTGAAGGTGAGTTATTTTATCAGCTGATTGGGTGCGCTACACGAAAACGGTACAGAGGCTGGACTAGGTAGGCCTATGCATACTGTTGTGTTCCTTCGTGTCAAAATCCTGGGGTGGTGTTCTCAAAAACGGTGTTGTATTTCTTGTTAGCAAAACAGTCTGCGCAAGCATGAATTAAAAAAAGTATTTATTCTGCCCAAATTTAGTTTGTTGTGAAAATAAATTTTGTCCGGCCAAGCTTCCAACAATTTCTTTCACAAAGCAATCGCATGACCAGAACTCAACTTTATCTTTAATGTAAGAGAGTTTAAACATCCACTATCTTCAGGAATCGATAGGGATCCCTTCCTATAGTCTTCCTATAGTCCTTACAGGTTAACTCATAGCCTGTCTTAAGGCTGCATGCACGCTATTGTTATAGTGCTTTGTACATGCGAGAGAGCTATCGCTTGAGTGCCATGTGCGTGCAATGCAGCATTCCTAATAGCAGTTATTGTTCATGCTCATTGGACTGTGCTGTGTATTTTGCACTCGCTATTCAAAGAACCATAGCGTTAATCAGATTATCTCCAAAACAACCTGGCACGGGGGGATTTGGGGCTTGACACAATGGGGATTAGCCCTGTGGCATTAAATCCGTTCCAAGTTATGGTGAGACACACTCCAATGTAGTGTTTGAATCACTACCATGAGAGTGGATTCCATTTTTTAGCGTTGATCAGTTGATTTGACACTCAAAGAAGTGAGCCCTAATAAGACTCCTCATATAGTAGATTTCCATTCATTTACATTGCAAACCTTCTTCCTGACAACTAATAAATCCTTACAAGTATGCAACTAGGGGACCGGCTGCTTTAGGTCCTCTCCGAGTGACTTGATAATGAGGTTTAATGCTTTTAGACAGCGTCTTAATTATTAATAACATATCTTGTAATGGAATTGCACAAATCTAGGCAACAAAAATAATACTGATTTAGATAGCGTCCAGTTTTGTAGGTTGAAAGTTATTCATCTTTTATTGGACATAGGCTACATTTTGTTTATTTTTCCAAAATTTTATTTCTTTTAACTAAAGCCTGAACATTTCATTTTTCCTTTGTTTACCTCACCCAGGCGTTTTCATCAATAATATTTACAGCGAAAGAAGAAAAAGATTGCGATAAACAATCTAAGAACTCTGCATTGGCTAAAAGAGCATGGAAAGCTAGGCGCCAAATCGCCTACAAAATAACATAATTGCAATGTTTATCTGTGTTCGTATTAAAAGGCACTGATTTTAAAACTACAAGCGAAGGAATGTCTGTATGATCAAGGAATTGATTTTGTAATCAAGCTGGAAGAGTTTGGGGATGATTTTAAAACAAGGGTTTAAAAGGAGACACCTGCAAGGGATCTTGGTACGTGGACGGGAGGCAGGTGAAGAGGATATGAACCAGCTAATGGCCGAATATTGAAGGGAGTTTATTGATATTCGTCTATCGCCATCGGCGAATGTTCTTCTGCGAACATTAAAGGGCGGGGAATAGGGGACGGACGTGAAGCAACGATCTAAAGAAGATAGTGAACTACTTAAAGCCCAGTGGACCTCTATTCATTTGGCCCCAAGACTCACCGGCACCAGAGTTGCCTAGGCCAATGATGGCCGAGAAGATTGCGCAATGTACCGCGCCGGTCTGGCAGGAAGGTGCCAATTGTGGTGAGGGGTTTGCATGGAACAGTAGATCTGAGATTATATTATCAAAAAAAAAAGAGAAGAGTCCGAATTTACAAATAGTAAAAAAAAAAAAAAAAAGTGAAAGGCGTAAATATTTTAAAAAAAGAATGAAACGCCGATGATACCAAACAACAACAACAACAACAACAACTACCTCCGACATTGATTGTCGGAGTACCGTTCCCACAAGTTCCAGTCGGTAGCCCACTAACTATGTTTTCATGCATGACCAGTTCGTTGTCACCCTACCCCCCCCCCCCCCCACACACACACACACACACACCTAAAGCAGAAAAAATAACATTTTGATCAATCAGAATAAATGACAGATGATAGGCACAGACACACATCCAAAGCAGAAAAATAACATATCAATCAATCAAAATGAATGATATATATAGAGAGAGAGAGACGCACACACACACTCACACATCGACAGACCCACACACACACAATTACATCTCCACCACACACGTATACATTTTGAATAACTGCATACACTGACACACATAAATGATTATTAATACTTCAAGTAACTGATTAATGATTAATTTCATTCATACGTCAATTAATCATAGAAAGGTTTCACTTTAATCGAAGAAGAAAAAAAAACTAAATCAACCGGAAAGTCTTTTTCACGTGAATCTTTTGTTTAAAATCAGACCAAGTACGCAAAAGAACAGCCTGAACAAAGGAATGGTTAATTGGGTAGCCTAATAACTCGTTCAGATATGACACGGCGAAACCTTGTCGGGTATTCACATTTAAAAGCGACTCTAAATCGACTCCACACCGAATTAAACCGTTGTCTCCTGGAACCTGGTGGTCCCTGTAAAAAGCCTATAGAATGAGAGAATTCAGTAGCCAATGGGTTAAAAGCTACTGATCCTAGGCCATGCGGGTTTATGTGGGAAAAAAATGGTTCGGTTTGTCGTCAGTCTGGTATTTGCCTCGTTGGTGTGACTATGGTATAACTCGAAGTCAGTCCCATTCTCTGTATAATGAAGTCACGAGCATTATTATTCTTCGATTTGTGGGATTTCCTTAAAGTAGCCACACGAAGAATCAAAAGTGTTTTGAATTGGTGCAAAACTCATATCTTTGCGAAGAGTAAGCCTTGCCGATCAAATACAACAACTCTTCTCTTCAAAATATGTTTGGGGCCCGCAGTAATCAACTCTCAAAAATGTAAGTTTTAAGATCCAGATTTTCTGCCTTCAGCGGTCCTTTGTAGAGCGTAAATATTTGTGACGTCACATACGGGACACGGCTGGCTAGTTGCATACTGCTACACGGCACTGAGCTGTTCGTCCAGTGTGTGACGTCAATATTTAGAGCTCTCTACGCTTGTGTGTTTGACTTACGTTCAGGGGCGTTCGGGGGTCTAAGGAGGGTCTTGAAAAATTGCATTTTACGCCTTTCCATGATAATCTATATGATTTCTCAGAAAAATGTTCGTGTTTTTCAAGAGAAAATCTGTCCATCCATATGTAATTTGTTCTAATTATTGTTAGTGAATTTTCTTTGTGTAGCTCCTTTAAGAAAAACTTGATATCAAAGTAGAATTCCTCTTCAAGAGAGGAACAATCGTTAAATGAATGCAAACTTGACGGTATGCTGTCGCTTAAGAGTGATCCACATAAATAACAATTCGAATATTGATTTTAAGTCGCATTGAAATCAGCCATTCGAGATTTAAACATAATCGTTTAATGTGTTTATGAATAATTGATATTGACTCTGACCTTTTATAAAGAACGTGTATGCGTGTCCTGTGAGTACTTAGTTTCCTTGACAGACGATACGGACACATTATATTGATATATATAGGAGGATATACTTGATAGGCCTGACTCCATGAGATGAAATAGAGACACGTATAGTGCAAAAGAGGAGGTCCTAAAAGTGAATTAATGAAGAGCAGGGGGGGATGTGAGGCAATGTCAATGACATGAGTTCAGAGAGGAGAGAGAGGGAGGAGAAATAGAGAGAGAGTGGGAGAGAGAGGGGTGAGGGAGGGAGAGAGAGAGAGAGAGAGAGGGAGAGAGAGAGAGATACAATAAATGAGTACGAAATGGAAGAAAAAAACATAAGATAGGCGAATGAGAGACTGGCAAATATGAAAGAGGGGAAAAAGGGGAAGGGGCTCTGGACATCTTCATAACAAAACATAGAGAGAGAGAGAGAAAGGGAGATAAAAGAAACAGAGAAAGTGATCGACGGCATTCGATGCGATAGCGAGGGAGAGCTCCGTTTAAAACGGTTTTGCTGTTTTTTACTCACACGCAGTTAACTGTACCTGTTATCAGACATTGTATATATCTTTCGAACATCGTTTGTAATCTTAACTGTTGTTTTTGGTAATGGTTGAACCAATAAATGAAATGAAAAAAAAGTCTGCACTGCACCTCGACAGTATGACAATACACATGGCGATGTACTGCAACTGAAGAAAAAGAAGAAGAGAACATTTGAAAGAGAGAATATGAAATGAGACACAGATTAAGAGAGAGAGAGAGATGAAATACGAGGGATAATGACAGTTCAAGACGGTTCACATGGAATGATACATGATAGAGGGTGAACATGCGGTTGGATAAAGTAACAGTGAAAATGATCGCAATCAATCACCTGTTTTTATAATCATGTTTTATTCAGATACCTCGATCCCACAGAGATTGCGAAAACATTTCTGTCATTGCCTTTGTTAATGATTAATGACTAGAACATTTTAAAGAAATCCTTGGGTGGTATTTAGGTTTCAATTCGGGGTCTATGACATATAGGCTACGCTCTCTTAAAGCACCTCCATTATTAAGATTATAGTTGTCATTGTGTGGCTACGTTACTTATATTATTTGTTATTGGAATATAAAACAAACTAAACTGTGAACACTCTAATATGTGGTTTAGTATGATTTTACATATCAGATAGTGACTAATGTTGTTAATTTTTTTATTAAACAGGTTCTACAATGTAGGCAATCTAATTGGTCAAATGACACCACGTGACCGTGCAAGCAAGATCAATCAAAAAGTTGTCATATCTCTTGTTATAATCATCTATATAGAAATATGTTTCTAAATGAAATGTGAACTAGGTTTAAAAAGATTAATTATTAACTTGAAAGTGTATGAACAAATTTAATATGACATTCAGAAAATGGTGAGAACATATTTTGTTATTTTACTATTTAAATGTTATAACTGAATAATAACAACATGTATTATTCTACGATTATTTGATATTAGTTGTTTAGTTAATTAAAATTAGTAATTAATATGAAGATTGCTAAAAGTATTGATTTCTTATATTCTTGTATGTATTTATAATTTGTAAACTGAATTGTATGACTCTCCGGAATTTTTATTCAGCATGTTTTTATTTGCAATAAACCAGAATTGAAAGTGATAACGCACGGCTCAAAATGATAATGCACGGCTTCGCTGCGCGTATGCGTATCTCTGGCGCTATAAAATTAAGAGACGATGAAATGCACGTAATTTCAAATGGCAATTACATTGATGTTCGATTTCGGGCATTTTGATGGGATTTGTTGATTATATTTTCGTCTTCATATTTATATTGTCACGCTTTGAAGCTAGTAATACGCACTGCACTTTGTTAACTGACGGTTTACCGGATGATTACCTCGACAAGTCTCGTTCATTTTCCCATTGTGACTTAACATGCGCGCAATTTTGTATTTATTAGTGCAATCGCCAATTAATACACCAATTATTTGTTTACCATCTAAAATGTCCAAAGAAAAAGAAAGAGAAGAATAAGGAGGAGAAAGAAAAAAAGGAGGAGGAGGAAAAGAAGAAAAAGAAATGAGAGGAAGGAGAAGAAAAAGTGAAGGGAGAGAAGAAAAAGAAGGAGGAGAAGACGAAGGGGAATAACAAGTAAAAGAAAAAGAAGGAAAGGGTAAAGAAGAAGAAATAAAGGGATAATGCTAATAATGCTAAAGAAGAAAAAGAAGAAGGGGAAGATGAAGATAGTGGCATCGATAATTACCATGATTGAAGACAGGAAGGACATGTAGAATGTAACAACCAAAACAATTAGATAATAAATATGATTAGTTGGAAACATTGTAATCATTCTGATGTATAACAAGGAATATAAATAATGAAAAATATCCCAGTTTACTCCATTTTTAAGTAGATTTTGTTGTGTCTTTCAATGCGCCGGAGAGAGAATTTCATCCAAATTAATTCGGAAAACAGGATATACTGATCTATCCTAAGGAAATCATTGAAATATTTCCTCTCATTGTATAATCAATGAAATTTGAGCGTCTCCTTCGGGTAAAGAAAAGTCTTTATTCTTAAATCAGTTAGTTAACGAGAAACAAATAATTCTTCAGATCGATTACATTAGAATTATAGAGATATAGGAAACCTGCGATGCCGTAAGGAACGGTCAAAATCTCTCGAGAACCAGCAGATTTATGAGGCAATCATGGTTTCTAAACTTATCAAAAGCCTCTCCAAAATTACATGGATTCGAACTAGAATAGTCTTTTAATTTTTATGAGTTGGCAAAGGGCTGTTATATATTTTCTCCACTTCAGACCAGCTTTCGCACTATAATTCTGAATTTTAAAAACAAGTCTAACTTCTCTTAGGATTTACTAAAAAGCGTTCCGCAAATTACATTACAATTCGTGGACAGAAATAGCATGACTTACAGAGCAATCTCGTTACTTCTTGGCTATTTACAAATTTCTTTTTTTGTTCATAACAATCAAGGGCATCATATGATATATAAACTTTGAGGAGAAAATGAACTCCTTTGCAGCGGTTTTGAGTATATTTAGCATCTACATTTAGATGAAGGCGATACAATATCAATACAACAAACATCAATGAAAAGGACGAAATGAAACTGGTGAAGCTAGTAGCCGACTTGTAATTGCAAGATAAGTTACAAGTTTACAAATTACACCATTCGAAGAATACAAGCTTGGCACCGGATGCGGCATTTCGTTTCTTTTCATACGAGGTAATACCCGAAAACGATTTTCACAAATTATTACGAGGCGTACTGGAAAATAAAATTTGCGAATTTGCACATTTTGAACGGATGTAATCGATAGAAAGGAGGAATCCTTCCCTCGAATCAAGCTAGATCAACTAAAAGCATGGAGATGAAATAAAGAAGGTCATCGATATTTTTATTATTATTTTTATTATTATTCAAAGAGAATGCGATAGAGGATTCGACATATTCATGATACCAGTACACTATTATTGGACATACGTTTTACACATCCTGTCTATGATAAAATGATCTATTTTCTTCATTAGCAATCATGAAAATGAGAAATTATTATCGATTCGTAAGTCCAAAGCCAATGGGAGTTGTGCTCAAAAGTTACTATGCCGCTAATCATACAACGACGTATCAAATAATCCGAACACTATCTCCTCAAGCCACTTACAAGTCAATAGGGTATTGGAATCGCACTTGAGTTAATTTCTTGAACGTCTGTTTTGAATGAGCAATAATTCAAATTATATTCTATTTTCTACTTTCATTAGAGAAAAAGGCTCACATTGTTATTGGCTGACATGGAATGACAAGTTTCCCTTGAGAGAAAGGCAACTGGGAATTTAAGGCATTTTGTTTTCTCATCAAAACATCTTAACACTTCACATCATATAGACGCGTGAACAATTTTATCAATTTGAAAATCCCTCGACATTTCGGTTAATCTTACATTTCATACATTCATAACTTCTTCACCACATGCCGATTTACCACATACTTTTATCAATGTATTATTCTGTTGGTCTTGCTTTCACGGTAACATCGGTTTGTAATAACACTTGGGACTTGCGTCTCTGTCATCTTTCACTTGTTTTTCAATCAATCATATTCTGACAGCCGTTTAATATGCAGTTCTGACAGTATTGTAGCACTTTGAACATGTTTGAAGCAGTTTTACACACCGATTTACATTATCGTTTAACATTCTTTAGTATAGTTGTGCATGGGAGGTATAGAATCGAACATAATATACGTATTGTTGGAAAAGTCGGGCAAAAATTAAAATTATTAAGGTGTTCAAAGAAATCTCTCCCCTTTTACCTGATTAACCTGTATTATTGCGTCTGGAAGATGGGAAACTTAGGGTAAATTGACAGGTTCGCTCTCACAGTTTAGGAAGAGAATAATAGCACAATATTTTTTCTTTCTTTTTTTTAAATCTTGAATATTTTAATCATTAACGATAGATATTTCGTTACCTTTAGTTACACGGAATATTATCCCTATAAAATACAACACAAGTAATTGCTGATACAGTTTTGCAATTTAATCGTACTTTCGATCGGTATATTGTACTTATCTTTCTGTAAATATCCCTCTTTGTTTTGTTTATTTGTTTACCTTCCGCTTAGTGCTTTCATAATTTCTTCGAAACGTTTGATAATTACAATAAGAATTATAATAACAATATTAATAATAATAATATAAATAATAATAACAATGTTGATCATTATAATAACCATAATATTGGTAATAGTAATAGTAATAATAATAACATAAATAATAAAAAAAGAATAAAATATATGTCTTGTTTACCTAGGATATCCTCATCAGTTCTTCTTGATGAGATACGCGTTGAATGCGAGTGTCCTTTAAAAAAAAAAATAAGGATGAAAAGAAAGGGGAGGTGAGAATATTGTATGATTTATACAGAAAAAAAAGAGAAGGATGAATTGGGGGTTCTGATACTCGTGCGAGTCAGAATAAAGAACGAAACGACAAGATGATAATAAATGGCAGATATTGCAGGTCCATGTACATGTAAAAGAGAGAGAGAGAGGAGGGGGAGGGGTGAAGAGAGGAAACCATTCAGTACAAATTATTTAATAGGGTGAGTAAATAATATGAAAGAGAAGGAGAAAATGGGAGATGGAGAAGGAGAGAAAATTTATAACGGATAGGAAGAGGGAAAGGAGAGAGAGAGAGATCGAGAGCTACTAAGAGCGACAGACAGAATCCAACTTTTGAATATAAAGATAGGGGAAAGAGAGAAAGAGAGATGCTGTAAGATTTTCAAAAAAAAAATGAATCATAAGGGCAGACATAAGAGAAAGAGAGAGTGAAATGGGGGGAGAGAGAGAAATAAAAGATGTCACCATGACCCTCATTTCTCGAGACGAGGTTACCTACCTTTAAAATGGCGTCATTACTCTTGTTACGCTCTTCAGAACGTTAAGCATCCCTCAAGGAGAGTACACGGTCATACAGCATGGGATAATAACACCACTCCCGGCGTCTCTTTCTTATTACTATATTTTGAAACAAACTAGGCTCTTTTAAAAGATATCACAACAAATAAACCATTTTCCGGTTTCACACACACCGTAATGCTCGTGTCAAAGTCTTCCTGCTTGAGTTGTTTTTGTTTTTGTTTTTGTTTTGTTAGAAAATGAAGAAAAATGAAAAAAATGAAAAAATATTCAAGTGGGAAGGGATAAGTACTCGAAAGTCTCTCAGGACACAATAAAAGTGGAGCTCAAAATGTCAGCGCCTTTTAGCGCCAATACTCACATAGTCCGTTTCTATTTACCGCACTCCAAAATCAAGAATTCAATCCTCTTTTCTTGGTAGATAAGAGGCTTCTTTGTTTACCTTTAGCCCCCAGATGGATTTCGTTTGCGAAGTACTCATCGTGGGATGAAGGAATTATGATTTCATATCACAACTAGTGCTTGGAATATAAACTGTCTGCTTGATTTTGAAGAAGTAGAGCAAGAATATCTTAGAAAGATTATATACTTTGATATATATGGAAATCCGGAGGCGAGACTTGATGATTGTAATTATCAAGTTCTCCTTCCATAAACAGCGCTCGGACGAATATATGATAATTATATGATATAAATAACATAATATATTGTATATATATATATATTATATATTTATGTAAAACTCACAGCCATGAAACGTATTAATGCTTTACTTCCTTTTTCGGGGGTGTGTCAAATTCTTATGAAAAATTGAATAGAATGGTATTTACTTTAATACTATTCAGACACAACATGCAAAGGAAGGTACAGCCTCACGCTAAAATAGAGAAGCCTATTACTTTTAAACATCATTTACAAATTTAGGAATTACAGAGGACAGTAACCCGATTTTATATGAAATTCTTTAATCGGCTGATATCATATCAACTTTGTTCCGCCAATCTATAATGCAATGGGAGCGGATGAATTAGACACGTGGGCCCCATTCATTACTTGACAAGTGTACTGAACCCTCGAGGCTTAAATGTTTCTGCTGACCGGATGCACCGATCAGACAAATAAAATGACCGATTATGGTTTTGATCCAGTTAATATGTATACGTGATACATCATTCCGTAATATTGTGGGTATTCGTGCGAGTCAATTGAATTAAGTGACGATACTGGGAAAAGGATATGAATAAGTTCTTGTGGACATCACGCTGAATAGGTATACACATAATGAACATGCTTCATGCGTTCGCTTTAAGGTACCAATCAGGACTTTTATTTTGTCGTCAAAGTAGTGGAATTGTTTATCAAAGTATCTTAGAAAGTAGGAGGAAAACACCCCTGTAGAGAAAAAATAATCGTTGATTTTTCATTGAAAGTTATTTAAAGATTAACAGTAACGAGATAAGAACAACTCTTAACTCATGAATGCCATTAGAACTCGACGACGATATGGAAATATATATCATGAGATTGTCACTATCGTTTGCCTTTCAGAATCTTCTTTATGGAATTTTATCAAGTATTACAAAATACTTAATGTTTATTTTGTATTTTTGTTTAATTCAATTCAATTCAATTCAATTCAAGGTTTATTAAAAACGTGTGTCGCAGCCCAGTGGCTGAATTGGTCATGCCATACAATTAAAACACTCAATGCATATTTCAAACATAAAATACAGTTACAATTGCTTTGTCAATATTGAAATATATATAGCTAATATGATAAGATTGCTTGGGCAGCAAAAATAAGAAAACAGAATATAACATGAAGTCAGGAAAACGGAGAGGAGAAACACGGAGAAAAGAAGTAAAAGAGGAAGTTGTAGAAAATGCATGGACATCAACAAAATTGCATTCATGTACTTTTTAAAGAGTCATTAATACAATATACGAATATAAAAAATTGAAAAAGGTGCTGCCAGTTCTGTTCAATTTAGGAATCATATACAAAATAATCGCACAGACTTCCAAGAGATCAATTTAAGGCTAGTATCGATGCTCCCATCTTACAGCGTATCATATCAAAATTAAAGTAGACACACGAAGAATCAAAAGTGTTTTGAATTGATGCAAAACTCATATCGTTGCGAAGGGGAAGCCTTACTGATCAAATACAACAACTCTCCTCTTCAAAATATGTTTGGGGCCCGCAGTAATCAACTCTCAAAAATGATAGTTTCGAGATCCAGATTTTCTGCCATCAGCGGTCCTTTTTAGAGCGTCAATAGTTGTGACGTCACACATGGGACACGGCTGGCTAGATGCAGACTAATACACGCGCGACTCCGGTACTGAGCTGTTTGTCCAGTGTGTGACGTCACTATTCAGAGCCCGCGTGTTTGGAGTACGTTCAGGGGCGTTCGGGGGTCTAAGAAGGGTCTTGAAAAATTGCATTTTACGCCTTTCCATGATATCTATATGATTTCTCAGCAAATTATTCGTGTTTTTCAAGAGAAAATCTTTCCATCCATATGTAATTTGTTCTAATTATCAGTTGTAGTGAATTTTTCTTTGTGTAGCTCCTTTAAGTAACATGTCATTGTAAAGCTCTCACATTTCAAGTGGCGCACATGGCTATCGAAAGAGCCCTACCCTGATTTTGTTTAAGTTTTTGCTAGTGTGGTATGCATACCAAGAATATTACACTGTTAAGAAGTTGCTTGGTAGGGAGCAGTACAAACAAGGGAATATGCGGCTGACATAATATTCTACTTTTTTGTCCTTTATTTCTTTGACCAGGTGATCAAGATGTTGGTTACCATCGTCCTGACCTTCGCCCTTTGCTGGTTACCGCTCCACCTCTACATGCTCCTGGGGAACGTCGCCCGGCAGGTGCTGCTAGCCAACCCGTCCAGTACCTTCCCACTCTTTTTCACTATCCACTGGTTGGCCATGGCTAACAGCTTCATCAATCCTATTATATACGGCTTTCTCAACGACGGCTTCAGGGTACGTACGATTACATTCATTTATTAGTATTATTTTATTTTATTAAAACATCTTTTAACAGGATAACATTGATCAGCTCGCAGGCTGTTTTACATAATGGTCCTGCATAAGGATGGAAAATACAAATACAATGCCTTGTGTTTGTAATCCATCTCTTGAGAACCAGAGGGCGTTAACTCTTTCTTAAATGATGTGGGTGCAATCCATTTTATTTCGTATTCAAAATTTGACTGTAATTCAGAGCCAGAAGGGGAAGATGCGATGGCTCAGTGGTAGAGCGGTGGTCTCACAACCGGGAGGCCCCGGGTTCGAAATCAAGTCGATTCGCTAGTGCCGTTTGGTTAGGCATTGATCCTCATAACCGAGTCCCTCGGAGAGGACTTTAAGCCGTCGGTCCCCTGGTTGCTTACTTACAAGCATACCCATACTTACTTTACCACGCAATATAAATGCTTTGAATCTTCATCATAATATTCATCACCACCATCATAATTACCTTCATTATCATTATTAACGTCATCATTACCATCATTATCATCATGATATCATCCTCACTATTATCACCATCATCACTATTATCCTCACCATCATCAATTATTCTCTGCACGTCCTCAAAGACATTTACAAAAGCCAACTCCGTTGAACCTGACTCAACTTAAACCAACATAAATGAATGCACTAATTTTGTTTAAAATGGATAAATGATGATCTTTGAATGCGTCAATGTATTTGTGAGGGTCTGTATTATGTGGGCGAATGTGTGCGTGTCTGTGTAGTGCGCGTGAGTGGAAACGCCCTTTTTGTTTCACCTAGAAAAATCCATTGTCTTCAAAAATAGAACAAAACGAAACAAATTGACACTTTGCTCAGAATTATTGTCGATTTACCCGTAATAACCCGTTTATAGAACCTAATTAGCAGATTTAATCTCGCATTACAGCGCATGGGTCCATATGCGGCGAGCATCATCGGCAATTTATTAAACGACACCTAGTTAGAAAATAGCATTTTTGTATTGAGAGTGCTGATAGACTGAGCGTAGTCAGTAGATCTTCATGGATTTAAGCATAGATTGAACGTAGTCAGGAGGTCAGGAGTAGAGATTAATGTAATCACCAGATCAATCATATTCTTTCCATGGTATTACTCATGGATTTAGAACTATCAGGATATTATGATGAGTCGATTTCTTTGGATTATCATGAACTTGAATATCATTACCCTCCATTTCTTGAGACAAAAAAACTGATTTTCGTGGCGTCGTCGCAAAAATTATGAAAGAAACAACACTTTTCATTAACTCATATCCTGCCATAAGGATGCATGCACGCTACCGTTATAGTGCTTTGTAAACGCGAGCAAGCTACCGCTTCGCTGCTTCTTGCATGTTTGCAAGCATTCGTAATAGCAATTATTGTTCATGCCCATTGTACTGTGCCTAGTGTTTCGCACGCGCTAATAGGGACTTTTAGATTTGCACGAAGACAATGTGGATTGCTACGGTCGACGTCCTTTTAATGCACTGCCTTGAATGGACGTCACACGTATCAGTCCACGCAAATCTAAAAGTCCCTATTGATAATAAACTTGGCACTGGGCGGTTTGTGGCTTGGCACAATGGGGACTAGCCCTGTGGCAGGATAAGAGTTTTTTTTTAAAGAAGCTTATCCTTCCTATCATATAAGATTTGATTAAAAAATTTGGCTAGGTTCCATATCGCACTAGTATACACCTACTTGCTGAGGAGTAAAACTAAACTTAGCAAACAAAGTATAGCTTATGAAGCAACGAGGTGTGGCACGGCACAGGCGAATCGGGGACATGTAGCAACTATATAAAATATGAAAAGAGAGGAGTGATCTCGTGATTTTCATTATTTAATTTTAAAAAATTACATTTGAAGGGGGCGGCGCGGAATTTCTATAATTAAAGGTGATACTTTAGATTTCTGAATAACTAGAAAGTGTGAATAAAGGTAATTTTTGCTTAATTAATCACTATTTTTTCACGAAGATGATTTCGATATGAATCCTGCCATTTTTGTCAGGTGCGCAAATTACCACATGTTGAATTTTGGAGACGTAAAGTCAATAGCAATGCATACATATTTTGTGTAGGACTATCATAGTCTTTTGATAATTATGTATAGAATCGAAACCCGATTTTTTGCGGATGGCGCTGGATTGAAAACCAATTGTGCAACAAAATTGGAAACGGTATCAGGTATAGACTCTTAAAGTACGGTTTGATCTCTATAACCTTCGAGTCAAAAGCAGTGAAGAGATTGATCGGAGCTCGTTATCCGTCTCGATCTCCATTTCGTAGGGGAAAAACATTCCTAATGGCAGGTGCGCATGTGGCGTAATTTTGTCTTTTAGTTTTACTTTTATGTTCAACTTTTTTGTTTTGACCAGGATTGTGGCTAGATATCTTCTTGTCGATTGTGGTTTATGGATGATAATCTCCTGCAGGCAGTCCAGCCAAACAAAAGAGACTTTATACAAGAGATTGTTTACTTGAACATCACGAAAATGTCAATTTCTGTCAACTGTCAACTCCAAGTAAAGATGAATTTTATAGAAATCGATTGGGGCCAGATGTGATGGAGGGGGGGGGGGGGGTAGGGTGGCTAATTAACCAAATCGAAACAGAAACAATATTATAGGGAACAAAAGTTGAAGGGAGATCAATATTTAGGAAATGTTTATTAAGTCCTGATATTTCCTGAATTATTCATTTATCAATTAAAGTTTCATTAAGAAAAATGAAAGTAGTAGGCCTTTACCAAATTACTCGATAGGTAAGCTCGAACAGTTTAACATTAAATGTTCGAATTTTGATGGTTCGTAAACCATCAAACTGCGATACCTATATGCTACATTATCAATATTTCCATCATTTCGACACGGCTTCTTTTACATTGCAATAGCAAGACCGGAACTCAACTTTATTTCCAAAACGAATGCCTCTACATTGTGTAACATAAAATACTTGATTGATCTGTACATGAAACGCAAGTGCTTGTTCTTGTCGTCGCTGAGCTTTGAATCATAATTCGATTGACAGAAATTGACATCTTTGTGATGTTCAAGTAAACAATCTCATATACAAAGTTATAGAAATGTTTGTTGTGTAATATGTAGTGTTATTTTGATGGTTCGAAAACCCAGACATCATACTGCGATGCCTTTTACATATCAATTGCAAGACCAGAACTATACATTATTGTTAAAACGAATGCCTTTAGATTGTGTAAAACAAAATACTTGATTTATTTAAATGAAACACAAGTGCTAGTTCTTGTCGTCGTCGTCATCGTTGAGCTTTGAAATACCATTCAGTTGACAGAAATTGACATTTTCGTGATGTTCAAGTAAACAATCTCATATATAAAGTTATAGAAATGTTTGTTGTGACGCGCTCTTTTGTTTGGCTGGGCTGCCAGCAGGAGACATATCATCCATTAACCACAATCAACAAGAAGATATCTAGCCACAATCTTGGTCAAAACAAAAAAGTTGACCATAAAAGTAAAACTAAAAGACAAAATACCCCTCAAGCACAAAGTGTTAGATTTCCTATCTTTGTCATTCATTGAATCTTTTAATTTATCTTTGCTGTCAACGGTATCTTGGATTTTCTGTGTAATTTGAGGGAAGATAGTTTAAAATTAGTTTAAAATTTAGCATTTAGAATGGAATAGGATCAATATTCTGTGTTGTGTTTCGGCATACTGGGCTCACAGATATACCGTTTCTTAATTAAATGTCCTATTAGAATGCGTTCGACACCGCGATGTGAGTTTTTAACAAGATATTTGTCAACGTCCTGTAATAAGTACAATTCTAAAAGCTTAATGCAATCGGGCGGACACAAAATACCTCAAATAGATTTATAGAAGGAAAAGGAAACTTGAAAGAAAAACTTTCTGGTTTCATTTATAAATCTAGTATTTCAAGGGAAAATATGGCAAGGCACCACATATTTTAATGTCTGTCAAGAAATCCATAATAATTGCTTGGAAACATTGCAATCTTGAGGTCCGTGATTGTGGAATGTCATTTCATTTTCTACATGAAGTTGAAAAGAGAGGATGATGCATTAATCACGAAAATACGTACGTAACACACGTGCTCACACGATTACAAATTGTTGTGGGCCACATCCAAGTGTAACAACATTACTAAACGTTGTATTGCATGAGATTCAAAGCTCCTTATATATCGCGTTCGACGGTGATCACGAAAAGCAGCGGGAGACTTGGCATTCACATTATTTGCACATAGTTTATGTCCATTTCGATTGTATAATTACCATCGTTGCTCAAGCCCATGCAGGCAATCAACCCAGCCAGACGCCAATTTTTGCAATCCCGTTTTCACCGCTCATTTTGCGATCACATGCATTTTGTACTATGTAACACTCTAAAATGGCGCGCCAAAGTCCGCCCCAGTCACTGAAACTGCCCCACGTAACACCCCACTCACACCGAGAAAAAAATCTATTCTACTTCGGCTCCGAGGCCCTCTTGCATAATAATGGAAAAACTCCAACAATCTCACATCTTAAACGCAACTTGATTCTTTAACCAATCTGGATCGCGTATTTCGATCTTACAATATATTTTCGAGTTGCCATTAAATTCACTCGAATTTTTAAAATAAATATTGCGTGTTGTCTGTCCCAACTGACAAACACTTCACGCAAAGAGCTTTTAGATGGTAATTATGCATTCATTTCATGCTCATGCTCTTTTTTTAAGCAGTCTGCTCAGGGCTAGCGAATATGGTTTATGAGTGATAGCATCGACCATGCAGTGAATGGAAATTGAAACAGCAACGATTGACTTTTTACGACTGTAATCGTAATTGATTGTAGGCCTAATTGACCTGTTTTATAGAAAGAAAAAAAAAGTATTATAAATAATGAAGAAGCTACGAGGCGCAAAACAAATTGAATTTACAGAAGATCAAAAACAAATCCAAATACATAAAAAATTGACCTGAAAAAATACATTAATACACAAAATAGACATTACATAAACCAAACAACTCTATCTAGATTTGAAGAGGACAACTAACGGGCAAATAAAAGGGGCAGTCGAAATAAGGATGGAAAGAGAGGAAGATAAGAAGAACTCGGTGGAGTAATCGATATAATATTACCCATAACTTAAATGTTTACCCGATAAATCAAATTACACGTTGGTCTCTAGTGGATAAGTCTCCACACTGAAAACCACAAGGTATTGGTTCGAATCCCTGACGCGGCACTACCGTCCTCTGGCAAGAAATTAAGCTGCATTTGCCACACCAGGTGATGCTAATGAGTATAGAGTGTCAAATGTAGATTACTATCTTGCCAAAGGACATTGGTGCTGCAGCGGGACTCGAACCGCGAACCATGTGATCCAAAGTCCGGTAACGAATGCTCTAGACCGCGATACCTCTCCATTGTTGTCGTTGTTATGATAAAACAGGTGTTGTACTTGAATAACATTTGAATATTTCTCTGTTTTTTTTTTCTATTCTATTAGGCTGATGTGAGGCGTGTGTTCCGTCGCTGTGGTCCGTGGAAGGAGAGTATTAAACCGAAGGGGCGGTACCAAGGACGCTTGAGCCTACAGTCCAGCCTCAACACCACACGGACCACTACATAAAACAGTGCTTCAGCAAATTGGCAATCAAACCTCATGACGAACACTGACTGATTTTGGTAGACATCAGTGCGAACGTAATACGCAGACCACTACAGAAATCAGTTCTTCTTCAAATTGACAGTCAACACCTGAAACTGTACGCCACACGGACCACTACAGGATTAAGTGCTTCTTCAAATTAACAGTCCAAAACTCAAGCCGAACACTGGCTTATTTGATTTTTGTAAGGCGAACACTGCATCAAATTGCCAGTAAAATACAAAAATTAAAACTAAACATCATGCAGACCACTATTTAGACCCGTACACCTGTTAAATTGGCGGCCAAAATTAAACACAACACTACGCGGACAGACGCGGACCACTATATAAATCTGTGCTTTTTCAAATTGGCACTAAAAAATGGTTTAAAAACCGAACACTACATGGTCAACTACATCAATTTATATTCCACTCAGCTGGTTTTTCAAAGACCATTTGGACCGTCTTTCATTAATCAGTGCTTCGACGATTGGCAGTCAACAACTTTCAACGAAAGTCAGCGTAATTGTATTAAAAACTCACGTTAAACTGCTTCACCAGATACGTGGTCCACGTAGTTCTTCATCAAAATTAATGGCAGTCAGAATTTCGGTCGTAAAATATGTTGCTATGCTTATTATAATTTTCAAATGATAATTAACAATATTAAATCTCTATAAGTACCGGTACCATTTTGGGAAATTGTCACCTACGTCATAGAAAAACGGTACATTAAATACACACGCTATATTTGATCGATTGGGCACAACAATTACAAACTCGAATGGTCGATATTCAACGAATTACAGACAGAGTTCACAAGAAATGTGCGAAGTTAACCTTTCTAAGGATAATCATCTTTGAGCATTGTAACACAACATAAAAATCTGGAACATAAAATCGATGTATTTGTTATCATTATGTATACGCACGCATTGTGATTTATAACAATTTTGTGTCATGTTCATATTTGGGAGAAATGTTTCGCTTTTTATATATTTTTTTCGAGTACTGTAATTAACAAACATCAGCATAACTGGTGTTGTTTTCGCATCTTGTTTAAGTGTACTGTGTACACTTTTAATGACGTACGAAAAATAAAATAAGGTGGTATTTATTCGGTCAGTCTACTTTCAAAGTTCTACTGTCGCCGGGACAGAGAGTTTATGCACTCCTACCTTTTGTAGCAATAGGGAAAAGATTATTCATTATCAAACGTCATACCTTTTGAGGTAGTGTTATTGCTAAAATGTCTTAATTTCATAGATCAGAAGACGATGTTGCCGCTTGCCACAATATGTTGTGCTTTGTAATGTATGCGCCCCCCTGTCTGCAGTACACGGCCAATGGTAACGAAACGCAATTTTTGACAATAGTGAAAAGTCGATTTTTTAAACTAAATTTTCAGAAAATGATAACAGATCGATTTTGAATATTACAAGCAGAAATATGCGGTAATTTTATTTTGAAGAAAAAAAGTGTTTCCAATGAGTTATGCATGGTGGTGCTATATATTGGCATTCAACTTCGTTTGGGAAGAACTTTTGCACCCCTCCCATCCTCTCTCACTTTCCTGAACCACGCTCTGCGAAGACCACATGTCTATGATATCAGAAAAGAGAATGTTTTATTTTATTTTTATTCGGGGATGGGGAAGAATGCAATTATAACTTTTTAGATGTCCCATATGTTACCCATTATAATGGACAATATGGAAAAATGTATGATGAAATAACAGTTTTCTGTAATATTTGGTATGACCCTGACCCCAGCCCAGGCAGGGCTATCGGCTAGAAATATTCATTGGATATTATACATGATTGTATTAAATTTGATATCAGTGGGATATTGAACAAAATACCCATCACCTGGCATCTTATTAAAAGTTGTAGCAATTGGTCTTTATTATCCCCGAGAACGATGTAAAACCAATTAGTAACGGACGAGTAAAAGCATGAAGCACGAAGGACGTCCTCTGATTAGAATATTACAAATATCAAAAATATATTTCATACTTCTACGCGACAACCCTCTAATCAGCCGCTGTCCATATACTTTTTCCGTCAGGAACTCACTTTTTCGAGGGCTTTGTGAAGCGTAACGTGTGAGGCCGTCATCCCAAAATGAGTTATTTGAACAAATTATCATGTTTCGTGCGTTTTGTTTTTAAATACTAAAAGGAGATTCCTTAACTGCTAACTATTAGGCGATAACATTTTCTGCATTTATTTTTTCTCGTCAGAAGAAGCAGACCCCCCCCCCCCGGCCCCCTCTTGATCCCCTCATTTCCCCTGTTCCCCTCCTTGAAATACGCTAGAGTGTCTAACGGATTTCATCATGAATCTGTTATTTGCTATGAAATATGTATGTGTTTTAAAACGGCAAAGCGGTTTTAAGTCATTCCATACCCCGCGGCTAAAACTAAATCAACACTTAACACTGATTTCAAAGCCGTGTTAAGTTATTGATGGAATACAGTTATTGCGGTCAAGTGGTACTTTTAAAACGCCATTACGAGATCAATGATGTGTGAACATCCGTTTTAGCCCGATGTACTTTTATCAAAAAGCCATAGGAACAAAATGACGGAGCAGGTTTTGAAAGTTGAGATATAATTGAAGGAAATGTCTAGTATAGAGAGGCTATGCCCTTTTTAGGAATGATATTTCGTATCGAGCCATTAAAGTTATTCAGGCTCGGTGCAAATTGTAAAGGTTAGCTGAGTACTAGCGGTCTAGAATTTCATTCTTAAATGAACTGGCCAGCAGCTAATCTGGAAGGTTTAGTAATAAACAGGAAGGAGGAATAAATGTGTAGTGTGAGGTTTTAGAACCATCCCCCAAAGAACAGAATGTCTCAATCCGTGTGAATTTAACACGTACTGAAAACATTCCTAACCTTCCGGTAAAACATGATCTCATCCGGACGTACGTATTGTGAATGACTTCTCAACGGAAATAATATTTTTATTTTTTTACTTCATCCTTACTTATACTCAATCTTCCCTTTAGGCCATGGAGAGAAGCAGTTCTTGATTCACCTTTGAGTGGAAAGGTTATTTGGGAAAACCCCCGGAGTGAAAACGGAGCGCCGAGAAACTATTTGATTCGGAAAATTGAGATATAAGGCTGACATGGACAGAGTCGGAATCATTTCAAATCAATTTTGAGGTTAGGAATGACTCGTTTGCAAACCTCGGGGCAATTTCACTTGGGTATAATTCTGCTAAATAAATAATAAAATGTCGATTTAGTCTTAATTCTTGAGTATATCAGGCAAAAAGCAGAGCATGGTCTTTTAGGAACTCATTAGTCTTGATAAGCAAGTGAATACACAAAATACTTCAAAGCTTCTAAACAATTTCATCACCGACACATGATGTTGATGTTTTAGCTGTTGATAAGAAAGAAATGTTCAGTTTTGTCAAATGTTCCTTGCTTCATAGCTGCGTAATCACATGGCACTATAATAATACATCAGCCAGTGGTAACAAAGCACAAATAATACAAACCATGCAAAAGTAGGACAACAAAAGTCATTGTCGGGCTTACCGAAATTCCGTTGCTTATGCTATGGTCACATTACCCAAAAGTAGCCTGCTCGGCGGCCGAGCGGCGAGTTTTTAACCAATTCTGCCCGGCGGCTGCCCGGCCACCGAGCGGCGGCCGCCCAGGCACCGCTCGTTTTTAGGGCATCGCTCGGTCGCCGCTGAAGTTTTAGCGCGGAGTTAAAATTTGGGCGGCGCCTGCTCACTTTTCACTCGCCGCCCAAAATACGCTCGGTGCCTGGGCGGTCGCCGCCCGGGCACCGACCTAATCGCTGGGCGATGCCTAATTCCAGCAGCGACCGAGCAGGCTACTGATCGGTCGGTCACTGCTCTGATTTGTGACCATAGCTTTAAGCTCACAACGCGATTACCGCTTTCCCGACTTTTGTCAACGTTTAAACGAATCGCCAAAAAGACTGTCTCTTTGCATGATTTATCAAAAGCAGTAGAGCAATTAAGCTCCAATTAAGCTCCAAAATATAGTACTTGGAGCTTAATTGCTCTACTGCTTTTGATAAATCATCTGACCGTTGTTTTGCTCAATACGATTATGCGAATAAAAAAGTAAAAAGCCCTTTTTGTTTTTGCCGGCAAAATGTCTGTAAACATAATTAGGATTATCTTGTATTTTTTATCATGCTGTTATAATAATATACGTTAAATCGTCATTAAATTCGTAACAAACAACACGTCAATTACATCCTTAATCATATTCATTTTGGCTAGAAAAGCGGAAGAAAATTTTACGTATTGATTTTAAAAGGTCATTGAATCTTTTAAATCCTTAAAGGTAAAGACCAGTAATGGTCATGCGATTGCATTGTGAAAGAAACGTTGTGGAATCAATCAGAAAAGGTTGATCATCTAGCATCTAGCATCTGCAAGGTTCTGGAATCATCAAAATGATAAGAAATTTGGCCCATTCTTCGTAAAGTTACAAGCACTATACACAGAAAGACGTATATGGGACTACCCTATCTCTCTCACACGACCATGAGAGAAACAAATTTACCAAATATATGAATTAGTAGGCGGTTTCCCGGCAAATTTTGTATCATCATGTATTAGTCAAAACATATTCTTTCACCTGATTGGTAATGAGAGCTTCCATTTCATTTTTTGAAATTGGGGCGTTACCAATACTGGTCTTTACCTTTAATAGCATTACTGGTATAAACACGTATAATGCAGCAATATGATTATGGGCTGATCTTACGTCGCAATACAAGATAATTTAGAGCAGGAAAATGGCAGATGTGAGGTGGTCCTGTGGTCGACCCTCTGGTATGCCCAGCTATAAGACCCAGGATTCGAACCTCAGAACCTTTATAGTGTCTTCGGGATATTGACGTACAGAGTACATACGCATCCATAATGTGACTAGAATGTTTTACCATTATAGCCTGCTGAAAGCCGGAAAGGTGTTTACTCAATAACATAATATGTCAAAGTGTTAACGCCCTTCTTCTCCCTCGCAAAACACCATGTTTTATATATATTTCTATTGCATATAACACCAATGGAAAACGATTTTCTCTATTTGAATCTGAATGTGAATGATAGAAATATAAAACAGGAAACCCTGTCCAGTGTGAACCTTTCAATTCGAGAGTTAAAATTCAACTAATGATTGTGTGAATGATAAACTTTAGCATGAAATCTTACTGACTTACTGAGAGAGGATAGACTATGACTGGTCAGCTGGCGATAAGATTGTATAGTATTTCAAATGGTTATTCCTATTTTGTAATCACGACTATTGAAAATATATAGTCACGTCCGACCAATTGGTTGAATAAATACATTGAGGGTCTTCTGTCTTCAGAATTTCGTCTCTAGTGTAAATATCTTTAGCGTTGAATGTACGTGCCTCGAAGTATAAAGTATTTTGCCCTCATTTTGGTTAATGGAATGCTCCCCAGGGAGTGGAGATTGTGCACACAGTGTGTGCGGGCAAGCACTGAATCCAATGACCGGGGTAATAGTATATTTGTAAAGCGCTTAGAGACATTTGTATTAAGCGCGATATACAAATTAAATATTATTATAATTATTAATATATTCTCACGGATAAACAATTTGAAGAGGGGATTTAGACAAGAAGTAAGAATGCTTGGTTCAATAATATCGTTGTGTAAATAAATTAAGAAACATTCCCCATGTAAGCAAATTAAGGAACCGTTTGATTAATTCTGCAACGGGTAAATGTGTAAATAGAAACATATTCCTTTTATACGATGATAATCATCACTCCTAATTTTACTACTACAACTGCTACTACTAAAACTACTACTAACACCACAACACCACCACCACCACAACTACCACTACGTCCACTAATATTGCTGCTGCTTTTTGTAAAACACCAATCACTACTACTACGACTTCTACAATTAATACCAATACCCCCACCACTATTGCTGCTGCTGCGATTACTACTATTATTGCTTCTCTTACTGTAACGAAAACTAATATTACTGCCTCTGTTCCTACAACATCACCTACTACTATTACTACTAATGATAATAATAATGATAATAATAATAATACAATTATTCATGATAACAATACTAGAGGGAGCAGTAGTAATAATAATAGTGGTAGTAGTAATATTAGTACTACTACTACAATTACTACTACTACTATCACTACTTCTAGTGGTAGTAGTAATAGTAGTAGTACTAGTACTATTACTACTACTACTACTACAACTATTACTAATAATAATACTACTCCTTATCCCGCTACTTCTATTATTACTTCTACTGCTACTACTTCTTCGACCAGCGTTACGACCACTTCCTCCACGAATTATACTGCTGCTGCTTCTACTACTATTGCTTTAAAAAAAAACTATAACTGAAACTACTACTACTGTTACTACTGCTACTACTACCACTACTAATACCTCTACCACTACTACTACTACTACTACTTCTTCTTCTACTACTACAAGGGCGGCGACGACGACGACAATGATGACGTCTACATTTACTGCTACTATCATTACTGTCATGACTTCCACTCATTCAGCTACTACTGTATTACCACAGATACTTGTTATTACGTCACAAATTTTAAACACTTTTGTGGCTTCTAAATGCTAGTTTTAGTGGACTCGAGTATTTTTGAAAATAATGCCGCTAGAGTGTATTTTGATTACCACTGTTACTATTTGTTGTTATGCAATGTTCTTACTGCTGATACTACTACATATAAGATGACGACAGCGTCGACTAAAACTGTGTCTACTGCTCCCCCTGTTTCTACTTCTACTACCACCACCATCGGCATCACCACCACAACTACAATAAATGCTGCTGTTGCGGCCATACCATTATTACTACTATACTTGCTAATATTATTTTTACTATAACTGTTACTAATACAGTTACTATTACTTCCACTACTGATATTAGTATTACTGTTAATACTACTACTAGTATCACTCTTGTTACTTTACTTTTACTTTTATTACGGCTAATGCTCCTACTAGCCTCTGTCTATCTCTACGGCTCCCTTCTTTACTTTTGATATAAATACTTCCACTAATCATCAGTATCAGCTAACTACTTCTACTGTTGCTACTACCAACCAATACAACTACTACTACTGATACTACTACTGATACTTCGGTAAGTACCGCTGCTCTGGTATGGTGTTAACAAATATTACTGCTGTTGCTATTTCTACTACCACTTGTATTGCAGTTGCTACTACTACTACTACTACTACTACTACTACTACCAATTGCTTCTGCTGCTACTAGTGCTTTTCCTGCTCATGTACGTAGTTATATTACCATTCTACATCTACTCCTATGACTAATTCTACTACTACCACTACCACTACATATACTATCTATCATCATTGTATTTAAATGCCCTATACATGAACATCGTAATTACCGTATTGCCACTCCGATTTACACTACAATGGTACATGTTATACTATTACCCCATTTACTTGGTTTATCATTAAATGGTAAAGCATATCCTGATGTAGTTTACTATTGTTACCAGGAACTTATTGCTCTCCTACTTCACCTATACCAATACTCTCTCGAATCCTACTTCATTCTATTTATCCTATAACGTTTAATCATAGCCACAACGTAATACGCTTGCTGATCTTTGTATACACTTTATTACTCTTTTATACTATTAATCGTTGATTATTATATTCCATCCGGCCAACAATACATAAAGGAAATGTAAATCGTTCTGGTGAGTTCAGCCAAATCGTTCTCATGGTCCGAATTCTTGTGGATGATGTATGGTCAGTCGGGATGACAGGACTAGTAATTAGATTTGAAGTGGATTTACCAGATGTCATCTTTTATCAGATATCAGACAACTTATCGGTATGAGCTCCGATGATTTTTCTAGGGAGAACCAAACCTGGCCATCTTCCCAACGTTCTTTCTTCCCCATTTTTAATCTTTCCCGACGCTTGAGTTGGCGCCAATTTTGCTGTGGTGCAATATGAGTTATCGAAGCATTGACATACATCATTTTATGGTTGGAGTATTTCAGACCCTCTTTATTTTATATACATGTGTATCAATTTATCTTCACGTGATGATTTACTAATGTTTTACTTTGTGTTACTATTGTCACAGCTTCATATTAATAAAAACGAATAAAGGTCTTCTTAGTTATCATTACCTCCGCTCGTGGATATAGCTGCATTAAGAGAGAAAAGGTATTAAATACTACTTTAGGTAATATCGCAATATTGTTGTGGAATTATAATACACCTGATTCATCACTCTATCAATATATTACATCATAAAATATAATTCTGAATGGAACCACAGATGGATTTATTTAATGCCGAAAACGATCAAAAAATGCAAATGGAGATTTAATCTTCATCTGCTATTACCTTTTTTTGTGAGAACTACCAACTGCCAAAATATCCCATCCATGATACGTTAAGCTGCTTCCTTTTTCCATTGCTATGGTAACCCCTCCTCGATCAATGACAAACAGAATACAAGTTATAGACCGCTGGGGAAACGCGCGCCAAGATTCCCCTGGTCGTCTGCTCTTTCGATCATCATCGTTCAACATCAATAGACAGTAGACAAGCAACGGATGGAGGAAGAGAGACGCCCATTGCCTTGGATAATCGCTCAAGTTTGTCGAGAAAATGATTGTAAATGGTTTGTGGTTTCTAAGGACACCACAGTCATTATAGAGGGTGTGGAACATGGCTGTCCACATGTCATAAACAACTATCATTAATGGATCGAATTGCAAACTCAAGGATCAGATTACCAAACACATTTTAGTTATGCTTTTGGCTATTCCAGCTGTAGGAAAAATAGTTTGTATTGATATTAAGGGAAAATGAAAATACAAACCCAAAATAATGATTTCTAAATATTATTCACAAAAATACCATATTTGAAGAAAACAAATTCATTTAGAGTCTTTACTGTTGCTTTGATCAGTGTTTATGTATATTTTGTGATTTTAGTGATTACTTTGACATTATTACCATGGAATAAATCAAGCTATGTTTATGTATCTTGCTTGTAAAATCATATATATTGGATTGATTGGCTGTATTTAGGCCCTATAATATAAGAAATTACAATATCACTATATATTATGACATTGGCAAAATTATTCTCGTTTCGGAGCATTTTCGGCGTTTTTGCACGCTCTGCAAAAAAAAAAAGGGACTCTCTCTCCCTCTCTCATACACACACACACACGCGCGCGCGCGCGCGCACAACGCACACGCACACACACACACACACACACACACACACGCATTACCTATTCGCACCAACACACACCCACATGCTCGCCCACACATACCCAATCTCCTCCCAACAGCGGGTATAAGAGTGCCCTCTCCACTACTTGAAATTTGGCGGATTCCCCTCAATGAATTGCATGCATTTTATCGCCGTCCACGTGATAAACAGAGACGACTTGAAAATAAAAAGGTCAAATTGCCGCAGACATGAGAGTGTGTTTTGATGTTTGATGAACACCTCGGGTTAACAGAAAAGCCTTCCATTCACAAATCACCTTTTCTTATTAAACAGAAGTATCAATGTCATAATAAAAACACATCATCTTCGCTCCGGCTAAGATTAAAAACATGCAGACTGGAAAGAGATACCGATGTTTACATGGTAAAAATGAGACCATTGCTAGAGGGGTAGAGCTCATTTTGGTTTATAAAAGCCCCTCTATTAAAGAGTTAAGAGCCCAAAATTTGCTAAAAAAGTAAATGGCAAAAAGTAACTTAAATTGTGTAATGGTGTGAAAGAGGGTGTCATTTAACATTCAACGCTGCGAGGATTTTCAAAAAATAATGAATATTGATGAAAAAATACAAAACTTGGGTTTTGTGTTGCATGTACGCAGAAAACCTGAAATTTGTATTTTTTTCATCAATATTGATCTTCAAACACATTCATTCTGAAAATACTTGCAAAAGCCAGTGTTAGTTGATATTCTCTTTCACTTCAATATAAAAGTGAATTTTTTCCATCAAATTTGTTGGGCTCCCAACACTTCAGAGAGGCTTTAAAACTCATAGTGATATCAGTTAGATGTTATATGATCACCTTCTGTAGATCGCAGTAACTTAATGGCGAAAGGCGCCAGACGGCACTATTGGGAATTGTGCGGGTTTTCTTTCCTTTGATTCTTTATTATATTCAATATAATAATGTTCATGTTAAAGGCAGTGTATTTTACTGACATCGCTACCACTAAAGTAATGTATTTTCAATTGCGCCATCTTTCGGTGAAGGCGCCCTTTGAGCTATTCCCGCTTATAAGCCAGTTCACGGTTGCAGTCTGAGCATGAGCAGATAAAGGTCATTGCAGAGCAAATTTTGAAATACACGGAGACGAAATAGTGGATACGTGCTCATGAAAGTTATGTAACATTATTCATTCATGCACATTCAGTACAGTCCATGGTACACAGGTGGAAGTATTCTTTGAAAAGGGGGAACAAAGGCTATTTATAAAGCACCTCCATCGCTGTAGGATTGATTGTTTCAAAATGTACAAAGTGGGATCTCTTCATGTTTTGAAGATCTGTGGATATTCGGGGTCATTGCAGTAAGGTGCTAACCATCAGTCATGCAGTTGGTGATGCATTGTGGGACAAAGAAGTCGACACATTGTGAGCAGCACATGCCAGTAAACGTAAATCTGTCAGTAGAATTCCATGCCTTTAAGAGCGGTTGTAAAGTATATTGAACAGTACGTATGGATGTTTTCGGCACTGCTGAAATCTATATCAATCATTGATTAACTGATGACAAGTTTACCGAATTGTTATATATTGTATATTCATATTATTGTGATATATTTATTTTATAACGAAGGAGAGTATACAATAGAAATTTGTAATATAGTTTCATTTATTGTAGTTAATTTTATATCTGAAGTTCACTGGAAGCAAATTTCACTAACGAGACGATACGCTTTCATTGATAAGAAAATTGTCAATATAATTCAATTTCATGAAAATGGATAGGATTCTTAAGAAAAGTAGATCTGATATGTAAAGTTGTCTGAAATAGTGTGCCCTTATTAAACAAGAAAATTAAATGAAATGTTGTGTTCACTTGTATTTATTTAAAAAAGCACGTGAGAGTAAATTTATCCAATTATCTTGCATGACTCTTCGTCGTGTCTCTTCTATTGCTATCGTTAGAAGTGTGATATGTTTTATTAAAATCTTATCGCTTATTGAGTTGCACATGCAGTGGTGAAGCCTCGGGTGCCGCCCCCTCCACATCTAATAGAAGATAATGAGAAATATGGTAAGAGAGAGAGAGATAGAGAGAGAGAGAGAGAATAAAGAAGGTTGCCGTCTGTTGAGAGACAGAAGGGCATTGTCTCGCATTTCATCAACTTGCTATTACCAGCCCCTCCCCTCCCCCTGTAATCACAACTGCACCTTTAGTGCCTGGAACAATTCTTCACCACTGGTAAATAGTAAAGACTTTTGCCCCCAAAAAATTAACAATACAGACGAGCCATTTTTTTCAGTTCTAAATACATAATAAGATCTGTATACATTCAAATGTACATCGAGAAATTTTTTTTTTTTAAATAAAGAGAACTGGCCGGCGCTCCAAGAAAGGCGATGCTTCATGCCTTGTGAGCCCAGACAATTAAGTACAAGTAAAAGACATCAATTAAGGGGTATCTGGTGATGCAAAAGTACAGCAAAGAGAAAAAAAGGGAATGATATGGTAAAGACTGAAGAGTAATTGGGAGAAAGAGAGAGAAAAAATAGAGTGGTAGATAAAGAGAGAGAGAGAGAGAGAGAAAGAGAGAGAGAGATGGGTGGGTTGAAGCATGGACCTACATGGTTGAAGTGAGAAGGGGTAACAGATGACTGCACATATCGTTGCTAATAAAGCAGACATAAACATACATGATTAAACAGTATCTTGGGAGAGCAGCATTCTTTTCACTGCTACTTTGAATGCAAACTTTAAAAGGCAGGGAATACCATATGTCCAGGCCACGATGTATAATTGATTTATTTGGCGTAGCGGTTTCGGATTGGATAGGTGAATTTTATTTTACTGCCTTGTTGTATACAAATGTACATCTATCAAAATACATGTTCTTTATCAGAAATAAAACAAATACATAAGACTGCCAAGTGTCTCTGAGACATTTCAATCTCAAAATTCCATTTCTTCCTACAAATCTAAATTTTGTCAAGAAATACTTTGCTCAGAGCATACTTGTAGGCTTGTCATAAAGGCATCGTTTAACAATGTTAAATCTGAGATGCATGTCCCTACGTGTTATCAGTGTCTTTGATATGGTGTAATATTGAAGCCCTAACAAAATTGCGCTTCGAAATAATCAAGAAGTGCCTCAAAAAAGTAAAAATCTTTGAGTGACCGGTTTTACCATACTCGTTTTCCCCAATAGACTGTAGTGTAATGAAAACCGTTCGGAAAACGCCAAATTTGGTTTCGATTTTCAATCATAAATATCTTGATAATCAGACAGGCGATCGGCTTGTAAAAGTCGTGGGGTTCCTAACTGACATAAAGGTTTATAATTATCATTGCAGCATGAGCTAAATCCAGGATTTTGTTTCAGAATCTGAGACAAAGTTACCGGATCCCTTTAAATATGATATCACAAAGCAGTCTGGACTGATTTTTTATTTTCTTGCATGGGAGTGGTATTGCATTGATTATGAATGGTTGTCGGTTGCACTGTATCCTTATACACACGCAGTAAATAAAAGTAATGACTTTGAATAACGAAAGTTCAAGATCGACTACCCCCTAATGAATTGCGTCAGGTAAATATTTAACATTTTATCACGATGATCTTTCATAAAGAGTCCCAAATGGGAAACCCGATTCCGGCTTTCTGCAATTTAATCGTCATAGAACCGGAGACATAGGTTATTCATCAATCAATAAGCGATGCATCTTCGAAATGTCAGAGATAAGTTCAACTATAATAAGAAAAAAAGAGAATATAAAGTCTTTGTGACGATTTCACGAAAATAACATCGAGATTTGATCCTATAATCTGCTAGCGTTGTATTATGAAGTATATGGTGACATTTTTTTGTTAAGTGTTGTTTGGTTTGGTTTTATTTTTCGTATTAATTTTTGTATTTTAAAACATATACATAATTGCTATGAACATATCAAATAATGATAAGCACTTTAAATAATACGGATGGATCGCTCTGTTCAGATTCATTAATTTAATACATGTAGCTCTGTTCTTCCTAGAGGTCCAGAAGCGTAATGTTTGCGCATTCCACAAGGTGACATACAAGGTCGTAGATTGAATTTTCGAACGTGGTTGTGGTCAAGTGGTGCATTCAAGAAAAATAAAACCAAATGGGAAATAATTTCGATGCCAAGCGTTAATCACGATGACAAATTTCACAATACAAGAAACAAAAGAAAATGATCAATGATGATACCAAAAAAATTGATGAAAAACAGATTTTTTTTTTTTGATTTTTTTTTATCACTGGACGAATTGGCAGTTTGTAAAAAGCCTCATATTTCTACAATTTTGCAATAAAAAAAAAACAAATAAAAAGGCCTTCGCAACATCAATGTGATATGATAGGGTTATCTGACTGTACACAAATAGGATGTAAGCAACCAGGGGACCGACGGCTGTAACCTCTACGAGGGACTTGGTAATGAGAATTAATCCCTTACTCAATGACCCTAGCGTAGAGTTTCGAACTCGGGACCTCCCGGTTACGACACCGCTGCTCTACCTATACAATTTATGATCTTAAAATATTTTATTTTTTTCATCAGTTCATCCGATAATTATGTTAAGACAAAAAATCCCAACATTTGTTCAAATTTTAAATGCATGTATCGAATCCGACTTGATGTTAAACTAACTGACTTTTTCATTCCACAAATTTCGAAACAGTTGAACAATAAATTTTAAGATGATACACAGACAATTTGCTCTTGGGCTATTTCATTTCCTGTTGAGTTGAAATCACTCAATCCGTTTTTAGTTTTAAAAATCTTCACTGCAAGCTTGCTGGAAAGCGAGGTATTTTTTATTCTGTTTTAGGTTCATGGTTTTACCTATTTGTTTGTTTTCAGAGAGCGTTACTTCGCAGCGATATGATACTTTACCTTCGGGGCAGGCTTATCAATTTATGGCCAAACACACAAAAACGGAATGAAAGGGTAGATACGTGTATATAAAGAGAGTTTCCTAGAAGAAGTGGGTTGGAGTCAAGGGAATCCAAGAGCCCCCCCCCCCCCTTTAATTTGTTTTTGTGTATTGGACCCTCTTTGTATGTTTAGATAATTAGATGGACCTTTTGTTATTATCACTTCTTTTCTTGTGGTTCAGTTTTTGCCTCATACACCTTTCTTTATTTTGCCTATTATTCTTCTTTTGTCTGTCATTTTTGGGGAGAATTCGACCCCCTTCCTTTTATAAACGAAATTCGGGAGCCGCCCCTGCTTAGTATGGGCCAAGTTATGCACGATGAGGGGGGCGCTGCATATGTCGTACTAGGCCTATAGATGAATGAGGAGCTAGGAACCGACTCTTCTTCTTTTTCTTGTTTTATTCTCCTCCTCCTCCTCCTCCTCCTCCTCCTCCTCCTTCTTCTTCTTCTTCTTCTCCTTTTTCTGTTTACGCTTCTTCATCTTCTTCTCTTCTTTTGTTTTCTCTATCTCTCTTTGCCTTCCCTTTTTTATATTTAACTGAGGGGAGGGAACCCTTGCACCGCACCACACTATAGCCCTCGCTTCGCCTCTTGATTACAACAAAAGGAGAATATAATGTATACGAAAGAGGGCGCTATATCACGACAACTAATGGGTACAGTAGACTTGGCCTGGAGGCATGATGAAAAAAGCCCCAATAATGGCGTCTCATTGAGGTAGCTTTGGATATGCATGACATATCTTTTTGCAGAAGTTCATCGTATTCTAAGAAATGTTTACAGTGTACTAAACTTTGAATTTTTATATGATAACAAGTATAGGCTGATGTAACATTAAACTATTGTGCGCTTGTCACACAAAAATAAACAATCACTCAATATTCGAATTTCCAATGGGCGTATTACAACAGTTTTTTTTTCTCTCTCTCTCTCTCTATCTCTCTCTCTCTCTCTCTCTCTCTCTCTCTCTCTCTCTCTCTTTGTATCTGTCTTCTTTATTTCCTATCAAGCTTCCTCTCCTTTTCTCTAATTTCTTGTCTTTTCATCTTTTTAAACATTACCATCATAACTGACAAAACAGAAAACAGGATAAAAATTCCGCTGGACATGCATGCACGTTTAATGTCAAAATGATCAATATAACACCTCGCAGTGAAAAGATATTTGTTTTCTCACTGAAATAACGGTAAAGGAACGGTCGTATTTAAAAAAAAAAAAAAAAAAAAAAAAAGTGTTGTAGTTTCCATATTTTATTTCACTTCATTTATTTAATTAAACACGGTAACTTTCTCAGCCTAAACGGCTGTTTTTTCTGAATGTTAGTGTGAACTCAATAAAGATATTCAAATCATAATCCAAACTTAAGCCAGTAACAAAACAAAAACATATGCAAAAATCAAAGGAGATGAGTATAACTCATGAGGAAAAAATTAAAGGGGATGAGTAACTCATGAGAAAAAAAAAGGGAAGAGAAATGAAACAAGAATTATTACGTACAGAAAGGTACAATTTAACAATAATAAATAAAAAGTAAATAATTAACAGAGAATTAACCCCGCGAGTCTGTTGACTCTCCTCCCGATGGAAGAAAGTAAGCGATAATCTTGAAATGCTGGGAAGAAACGCACTTTTTAGAAAATTTCACTCTTTCATGCAAAAATGCGTATTCTATGCACGCAAGTCAGATTGAGCGGATGATACAACGTTTCCATATGTTTTTAAGTTCGTAACCCCTGTATTTTTATATTTTCAGATATTGCGGGGGCACTAGAAATTTAGTATGACATACAGAGGGTATCGTGTCTTCTCCTTTACTTGTTTCCGTGGCCTTATCACTTTCTTTTTTTCTTTGTTTTCCCTTTTTTTTTTTATTCCTTTTTTTTCCACATTTTGTTTTCTTTCTTTCTTACTTCCCGTTGTCCATTTTTTCGCCACCGAGTCTGGAGGCATGTCCATCGTAATCTCCCTTTCGCTACGGAAATACCAGACAGTATCATTAACAAGTTCCTGTGCTAGTTTACCGCTTGTGTAAATTAAAGCTAAACGTATCCTTTGTCTGAGCGTGAAATAACAAGTCCAGAAAAATCTGAAAGTTCAGTAGAAAAGGAAATAGGAGAGGAACGAATTAGATTAAAATGTTATACAAAAAACACACGATACTACCTACTTGGTCATCGTCTCGCCATAAACACAAAGAAAGCATAGGAAACACTTCCAGACGTATTTATGAATCAAAGTTAATCGATCATTTTTGTTATTCTTTTTATTGACCATCGAATAATGATTAGAGCATTTGTTAACGAACTTTTTTTCAGAAAAAACTTTAATATGACATAACATCACACGTCATTGACCATGATGTAAACACTTTCTATCAGAAATATGCAATGTAAACAATGTAAACAAGGAACAAGCTTATTTTTAATGGATTGACAAGATGGCAAGCGGTCGGGACCAAAATCTCAAAACATTGCATGAAAGAAAGAGATAATCTTGACATGCACAATACTAAAATGGCAATCGATAAGGCAAAAAGAACATACACATGGAAATCAATTAGTTGTTCATTGTCAACAGGAATTTCCTTTGGCATTTTTTGTCTTCATAGAGTAGTATTGATGATGCAACAGGAAAGCAGGCACGGATGATTATGAAATGGAATGTATATACCAGAACATAGCAAATATCAGCATAAAATACAAAATTGTGAGTTGTCGTGGTTTCTATAGAGAATCATGATACACAAACTTTTCAATTGAAAAGAGACGGAAGAGACGTAACTATATGAATATGACTAATAACTTGGACCGATATTTCATTTAAAGGTTAATTAATCTTTATAAGACTTGTACAACTCAATGATGAACGTGCTCCTTTTTTAATCAAAATATCCCGATAATTTATCTGTAATAAGAAACAAACGTGTACCCTCATTCGCGGATTCGACTCAGAACCGCGTCAATAATTATTGAATATAACTTTGCCAAAGAGTACCGAAGTCATATTCGCTCGTCGTCCAGGTTACTTGTTTTAAACGACAGAGTCTGTGTGTGAGGTTCACCGCGAAATCATTCAAGCAACGGGCTGGAGCAGGGCAAATACAATGGCCCGAATTCACAGAGGAGGCTTGTCGACAAACCTAGGTTTATGTGCGTCATATATGACGTATTTCGACGCGTTTTACAAACCTTGGTCTGTAAAAACGCGTCGAAACGCGTCATATGACGCACATAAACCTAGGTTTGTCGACAAACCTCCTTTGTGAATTCGGGCCAATGTGTTTATGACTGGTGTGATCACCCCACTATGGTTCAGCGCAAAATTCTACGTATAATTTTGGATTGATCGAGATAACTATTATGTTGACAGTCATCAGCTGAGAGCCAGAAGGGCCCTAACTCTATGATAAAAGATATACGTTAACTCCCTTTTGGCTCTCAACTAACTGAACAAAATAAACTAATTTCTACTTGGATTTTTCCTTTTCCTTGAGCGCAATGATCCCCAGGTAAGTTTGTCGGATTGGGACGAGCTGCCTCTCTCCGAGATACTTCGTCAGCTTCGGGTTGGTCTCGATTTTAGCCTTGTGCTCCAGGAGTTTCTTGTAGGATGTCAGTTCTTCCGGAGCGCAATCGCTGAGTATGTCAATGGCGTTGAAGACAGAGAGGTCTGCAACCGTCAGCTTTCAAAGTTGAATGAGATACAAATGTGAGGAAGATTAAAAGAGACTGTTAACTGGTAACACTATATTGAATGAACAGTATCTTGTTTGTGACTTTTTCTTTTCTACAAGATGACATAATTCTCTCTCTCTCTTCCCTATGTCATGTCTGTCTTCCTCCTTGTCAGTCTTCCTCTGTTATCTCTCTCTCTCTCTCTCTTTCTCTGTTATCTCTCTCTCTCTCTCTCTCTTTCTCTGTTATCTCTCTCTCTCTCTTTCTCTTTCTCTCTGTATCTATCTCTCTCTGTTATCTCTCTCTCTTTCTCTTCCTCTATCTATATATCTCTCTCTCTCTTTCTCTATTCTCTCTCTCTCTCTCTCTTTCTCTTCCTCTCTCTATATATCTCTCTCTATTTCTCTCTCTCTCTCTCTCTGCCCAGGCTTTGCATTACCGCGCCATAAAGTTGAGAACTTCAAGATGTTTTCTTAATATAAACTCACGCTATTTCCTACAAAGAATCCAGAAGTGCTTCCATCCAGTCTCTTCTCTAGGAATGGAAGAAGGCGTGGCCCATGGTAGTCCCAGTACTCTTTCTTGATCTCGGCCTGTTCCCATGATTACCAAAAGAAATGTGGAAAGATGAGGATGACTAGCAGAACGTTGATGTAATGTACGGAATTTTACAACGGTAGTAAAATATGGTTCTCATATTCTGAAGTTGGAAATAACCCTGTTCTTCATATCCTTAACTCAATCTTGATGATCAAGAAGAGATAAAGATTAAAAATATTGGCTGATTGAGATTTTAGAAGAAGAAAAAAAGGCTATATCTTTCTAACCAATTTGCATTTAATGCATGTTTTTTGGAGTGAAAAGTTGTTCGTGAATGCCTAAAAGCTTACCTATAATCACACATGCAGAATGTTCGTAAAGAAAGACAAAAAAGCTAAATGCGATCTATTATTTTTTAAGGGACCTGTTAACATTATTCTGATGAGAGAAATTGGTGCTAAGATAGTGACTTCAATGCTGGATGTACTATTAAAGATAATCTGAAAATTTGAGTGGAAACAGACCATTATTTATTGATACAAATTGGGGAAAACTGATCTGATCGATTCCTTACTTCTTCCAACTATATATTTACAATTTAATTACATTTTAGGTGAATGTAAATCGTCAAAAAGCAATACATTGGCTCTACATACCATTCCAGACATTTAAGTGTTGACAGATTTTTAATAGCCTGTTTAATGTCTTTTTTTCATGGAAAAACGGTTGGGAAAATTTAAAAATGGTTAAGAGATCTTACTGTTAATCACTGTTAGAGGGTGATGCATAGTGACGCCTTCAAAGAAAACCATAGATATCTTTGTGGCTTGAGAATTTTTTCAGGATTCTTTGCATGTCAGAGGGTTAGTACAGTAGAAGGAATATAATAAGTAACATTTTATACAAAAATTGAGCAATCTTTTCATCAATCTTCAACAATGTTACCGAGTCACTTTAAGTTTTAAGCAAAAAGGGGAGACAAAATGAATTAAGTTGTATAACGTGAATTTCTGATTTAAACATTTTCTTGTTTAAAAAGCCCATGAGGGTTACGTTTTTCAGCTCATCTAGCTCTCGGTAGATCCATGGCAAGGCGTAGTCGAGGATCTCCTCCGCTGTCTCAACGGCCTCGTCAATCAGGAGTTCGTCTTCCACTCCGTTACCATAGAAACCTGTCATCCAAAATTAGTGAAAATAGATTGAAGTATGTTATTTGATTTGATTTGATTTATTGGTTTCTGCATCTTTTTCCTTTTTTTCATCATACATTTTCATGAACATAATATGTTTTATAAATGTAATGCTTCCTGGGATAAATTTCAATTGTTTAAACATATTTGTGGCTTACACCCAGTAAATAAGATCGATTGATCGATCTGTAATTGAAAAACAAGTCAGAACAAATCTTGGAACCAGCGGGGTTTGAACCTGCCATCTACTGCTTGCCGGGCAGCGACTCTACCACCAGGCCATCACTGGTCGATGGCACAGTCACGATGAACTAGAAACAAATACCCAAGCTCTCCTGATTCATTCTGACTTATTAATATTCATTAGTCCGCCATAGGACAATAACTTTTATAAATGTAATGCTTCCTGGGAGAAATCTCAATATAGTTTAAACATATTTGTGGCTTACACCCAGTAAATAAGATCGATTGATCGATCTGTAATTGAAAAACAAGTCAGAACAAATCTTGGAACCAGCGGGATTTGAACCTGCCATCTACTGCTTGCCGGGCAGCGACTCTACCACCAGGCCATCACTGGTCGATGGCACAGTCACGATGAACTAGAAACAAATACCCAAGCTCTCCTGATTCATTCTGACTTATTAATATTCATTAGTCCGCCATAGGACAATAACTTTTATAAATGTAATGCTTCCTGGGAGAAATTTCAATAGTTTAAACATATTTGTGGCTTACACCCAGTAAATAAGATCGATTGATCGATCTGTAATTGAAAAACAAGTCAGAACAAATCTTGGAACCAGCGGGATTTGAACCTGCCATCTACTGCTTGCCGGGCAGTTCTGACTTGTTTTTCAATTACAGATCGATCAATCGATCTTATTTACTGGGTGTAAGCCACAAATATGTTTAAACTATTGAACATAATATGGTTTGATATAATATTTTAAGTGGATATAATTTAGATGCTGAGTGTAAGTATCGGCTTGCATGGTGATGTAGATATACAGTAGGCTTACGGGTGCACCATGTGAGAGAGAGAGGTACGTTATAAAGTGTTTAATGTCTGAATTAGTATTAGTAACAGTGGTAATAGTGGCTTACTTAACAAAAATCATGGACTTTGAATGTCATTGGAGGGGCGTTCATTTGCACAATTTACTTTTCGGTAGACCTCTCGTTTTCACGTTTTTATAGTCTCTTTTTGAAACATATACAAAGAACACGCACTTCATCATCTCATCACTCTCTAACAAGCAGAAATCATCTTCAACACCATCCTTTGTCATTTCCCAAATCCCCAAAACAGGTTGGTTTTAAATCCTTTAAATACGTCGCAAAATGGCTCTCGAAAAAGCTTCGCGCATTTCTAAGAAAGTTCGCTTGTTTCCCTTGAGTACTTCAAAACATTTGTTTTTCTTTAGATACCTGTTATATGTGTCCATAATCTCGTAATAGACGAAGGGACAGCGCCCTATATTCAAACAAGCAAGAGATATTAACAACCAATTTTCATCAGCATTAGAAAGACATAAAGTAACAGCCAGGGGCGTAGACAACGGGGGGGGGGGGGGGATGAGGGGGATGCATCCCCCCACCTCACAAGGTGGGGGGGGGGGGATGGCATGTACAATCATCCCCCCCAGGTTTTGGGGAAAGATATTTGCTTACTTAATAAGTCATAATGATGATAATAATAGTAATAATAATAATGATAACAATTATAATATTAATAATAAAAATAATTATGATGATGATAATAATAATCCTCATCATTATTGTAATTGTGTTTATTGTTATTAGCCGCATTCACACGGTGAAAGCCAATTCAGACGGTAAAAAAAAGAAAATCTTACAAGTATTTTGTGGTTATCTTGTGGTTTGGAAACCACAAGATAACCACAAGATTAAACAGGCGCGGATCTACGGGGGGGTTTAGGGGGTTTAACCCCCCCCCCTTGGGCGGCCCCCCCCCAAAAAAAAAAAAAAAAAAAAAAAGAACGCACGCTGGAGAGAAACCCTTTCAAGTGCAAATATTGTGAGAATATATTCAACTCATCTGGTAACTTAACCAAACACATGATAACTCTGGATATAACTGTGTATTTAACTGTTACTTGATTTAAAAAGACGTTATCATGCACTGCTTTTTATGGTCTCCATTGTGTTAATAGATGCCAGGAAAACATCACTTACGGGGTTCAAATAAACACCCCCAAAATGATTTGCTATCTAACTGATTTTGTTCACCAACAATAAAAACATGACTGTGTAAAAGCTTTTTTTTTTTTGACGAATATGTAAATAAATGTTACAGAATTGAAACATATTTCTAGCAAATGCAGCCATAAAATCGCAAATTTGGTAACCGTATTTATTCCATCTAAAAACATTAACAAAGTAGTTATCATAAAAAAGTATCCATAAGACAATATTGGTTCCCAAAACTCATTCACTTAAAGGTAATACAAAGTTTTGGTATGGGGTCATGAATTTGGTTTAAATGAACATATTGGAAGCATATGCGATCCTATAATATTCAGTGATCGTTGTCGCGGTTGAAATCGAGTCTAAAGGTATGAAATTGTAAATAATAAACTCTTTATGTTGTATAGCTTCCTCTCAAGGTCAAAATATTAATTAAGCTATAAAACAATATTTCATGACTTAAATCGACCGATTAGCTATTCCCGTTTGGAAATTATATATCACAACTACACATTCTGAGATTTTCATGGTCGCAGCTACCATTGTACGGCCTTAGGCGCTATTTGAAATTTTTCAAAATTTACCGGGAGCACCGGTAAATTTTTATATTCAATTTTTCTCGAAAGCAGAAGTGTTTTAGGGATTGAATTTTCTAGTGCTTATTATTCATCCACAGGGGCATCCAAATATATCAAAATTGTAAAGATTCACTATCCACCCAATTTTCAAAATTTCCCAAAACTTTGTATTACCTTTAAAATGTCACAACAGTGGACAAAAATATAAGTCCAACATGTCTCTAGGCAAGATTTTATTCTCGGATTTCACTGCCGTTTAAACCATGAAAAGTGGTGAAAATTCGCAACTCAACAGTCAGTTTGATAACATATTCTGAACCGCAACTTGTATCCGGTCCCGGGGCACGGATGTTCCTGATGACATAACGTATTTTGTGTCACATGATTGATAACATTGACAAAAAAATATGGAAATAAACCAAAGAATTATTTATTCATTGGCAAGTATAACTTGGCCATCGTTCTTTTTATCGTGTGTTTTTGGGGAATAATGTAACGAAATCATCAAAAACAGAAAGAGGATGACGTTGTGGGGATGTAATTGAGGCTGCTCCTGACCACTAAGAACTTTTTTTTCTTTCTGGAAAGATACCACTGTTCAGAGTCTCCTGACAATAAAAAGCATGGGCAGGCAATTTTTTTTAAACAAAGAAACAAAAATATGAACAAAACAAAAGAAATGTTTAAAGAATTTTACAGGGGACGAACCTTTTTTTGTGCTTTTGACTGTAAAATAAAGGAGCAGGATCGTAAACCTCTCACACGCACACTCACGCACGCGCACACTTCTTTTTCTTCAAAAGTTTGTTCATTGATTCCGAAACAATACAAATCTTTCTTAGAAATACAGTTGTTTTTCATCTTGACATGATTCAATACATAGATTGTACGATTGATGGAAACAAATAAAATCAGTTGTAACATAAAACAAATAGGCCTAGGCCTAACCCTATTTTTTATTTTTTATTTATTTAAAAAAAAAAAATCAATATTTTGTTTTGTATTGTTTGCAAACAATACAAATCAATCTTAGAAATAAAATACTTTTTTTTTTTCCTTGACATGAATTCAAAACATTTTAATTACATAGATTGTACACTTCCACCAAAACGGACATAAATTATCACCAACAAAACAAAATTTATGAAGATGCTCATTAGTTTATATGGCTCCATGCAATTATCTAAATTGAAATTCTCTTTTTTTTCTAATGAGTATAGTAATTCTTGGTCTAACAAATATTTCTTTTAATTCATTATCTATAAAATCATAATCATTTTGCCTATTCCTTATCTGCAAATCATACGTTTGCTGTAGTACTTTTATAAAATAATCATAAATTGCTCTTGAATCCACATAAGAATTATAACTAATAACACCAACCTTGAGGAATTGTATTAACCCTGAATCAGCTTTCCATAACCTGGGTATCGCATCATAAATATCAATAATCATAAGCATATTTTAACCTTTCATACCGAGGTTCATAAAATATTGAACGGACTTACCATGAGCTTTCTCAATCAAGTGATTTAATTGAACAATCCCTCTTTCAATCAAGTATATATCATATATATATATACACGCACACACACACACACACACACCCACACGCACACACACACACACATACACACACAGGCACGCACACACGCACCGATGTTCGTGTATACTGGGCGCCAGAATATTAAAAGGGCCATTAATTTAAAAATAGTAATAATAATTACCAAATTTCTTTGCCAGATATCTCTGAATCGCTCTGCTTTGAATGATGATCCGTCCATCTGTCTCGAGAATAGGCAGCTGTAACAAAGGCAGTTCTATAAAATAAAAAAATAAAAATATAAACAATTGAAGTCAAAATCTAAAAGTAGAAAACAAGTTGGTTCCACAATATCTAAATGGACACTATCATGTTATCTATAACCCCGTCTTAATTGGAAAATAAAGTCGCGGTGACGTCCGGACGTCGTCCAATTAAGACGCGTCAATCGGGGTAACGTCCGGACGATATCGAGGTAAATGAAATCTCACCCTAGACGAGCTAGGGTGATAGGAGGGTGTCGTCCGAGCGACTTTCTGATAAACGGCCTATTAAGACGCTCGCGGAATGTTACCCGGGTAAATTACGTCATCGCCGTGAAAAAAATGTATACAATACCCGTAATTTACATGTCATGTACACAGCGCGCGCCAGCTGATCGCGAGGAACAGGTGAATCATACCATGAGAATCATAACAATCGTCGAGATAATTAGATCGGAGTCCTGTTACATAACAAAGTAAATCTACATTTGCCACACTCCACCCAGGTGAAGTAAATGGGTACCTGGTAGGAATTTATTCCTTGAAATGCTAGAGCGCCGTATGGCAGCAGTGCTAAAGCCAGGGTAATAATCGGGAGCGCCAGGAGGGTCAAATCTGACTGACGTGAGCGCTATACAAGAACCCACTATTAGTATTTATTATTATACAGTAAGCATTAGGAAATAAAATCAATAATGACGATTTGAATAAAGAGCAAAGTATACGATACAATTCAAAGTTAAAACCGTAAGGTCTATACTAAATTTTAAAGGGGTAAATGAATTTATTAAAATATTCATTTAAACAGGTGAGCAAATGAAACATTCATTTAAAAAAAGTAATATGATGCATCTGTTGAATTTAAAGCATAGGATAGACACAGGTACGAATATGAGGCTACAGACTATTCTGTATGATGTTACTTACTTCCATCGGACCTCATAGCCCAATACTGGTTGTGGTCGATACAATTATTCTCATACTCCACCCCAGCCAACAAGAACAGAAGTCGATTGACCTCCGGCCTCGATTTGAAAGTAAAGTAGGTGTATTTGTAAGAAGGCATCCTTCAAAACTCTTCTACTTTCTTCTAAGGATACAACGTTCCTGTCCTTCTTAGTCCTGCGTTCTGGGAACTGTGGCAGAATATACTAGAAGTCTATTATATTCTCACATGCAGTACGAGTGGCTATTTACCTTGTTGGTGCACATCAGGGGCGGATCTAGCTTTTTGCCAGAGGGGGGGGGGGGTGACCCAGTGGCGGACCCAGGATTTTCCCAAAATCGCGCCGTTTTACTGTTTTACTTTTTTCTTCTTCTTTTTTTCATTTTTCCTTCCCCCCCCCCCCCCGTTTCCCCCTTTTTTCACCTGGCCGCCCAAGGAGGGGGGGGGGGGGTTAAACCACCGACCCCCCCACCCCCTTGATCCGCCCCTGCAAATTAATACATGGATGATAATTCATGAAAGCAATTGTATGAACCAAAGTACAAAGTTCCACATTTATTATAAGTCTATATGAATTCATGTCTTAAAGGGCATTCTAGTATGATTGGGGGGGAGCATGTTTTCAGACAAGTAATTGATGTAGTCGTGTAGTCATACTATTATTATCGGATATGTTTATGGAGAGGAGGAGGGAGGGAGGGGGCAGGGTATGTTTTTACAATAATCATATTCATGTAGGGCTACTGCAATGTTTTACATTCATAGCTGATTTGATTATTTCATGCCTTTTTTTGGGGGGGGGGTCAAGAGGTGGGAAAGAATTGTTTGCACGAAAGGGTACATAATATGCGGGTATAGGGGCAGGGGCAGACGGGTAATAGCCAGATTTGTGAAGTTTTTTTTTTCTCTCCATCGAAGGGACGGTGAATTTCTAAACAAGAGGCCGGTTGGTCAACATTTAGGAAGAGTCATTCAGCTGCACCGTCTATCTAGACCAACTTTCAGTTCCAGTCCGCCCCTTAAAGGGTGTCGACCATGATAGCCTAAATCATTGGCGTAGCGGGAGCCTAGCTATATATTATTATTAAAGGGCCATTTTTGTCGGGGGGCGCATGGTAACAATTTTACAAGGAGATTGGAATGTGAATGATCAAGGCTGTGTGGTAAGATAGGGCCTATATGTCGAAAGAAAAGGGGTATTCAGCTCCCCCCCCCCCTCCTCGCCCTTTTCCCCTCTTTCCTTCTCTTTCAAGTTCGACATTTATTTAGGGACATGTGTCTCACTGCACCCTGTAGCTAAACAAACACATTTAGGCCTATCATGATCTAAGTATATGATTATTTGAATGTTACAGTGAGTAAGCGGTTATTAATATCAATATGGGCCTACGTGCGCAATAGATTAATATATCAATAAAAACATCTGAATGCAAGAAATCCCACGAACTGATCATTATTACTAGACAGATTTTCGACAAATTGATATCAAACATAGATGACAGTAAAAACTTTTTTTTTTAAAGAAATCATGATAACTCTGACCTTGTTTTGCATGATGAATAAAATCTTAAGTATGTCTTCAGTCTGTTTTATAGGAGTTTCCATGATCAATAATCGGTTCATGACAGATAAATATATATATGTTATATATATAATTTGTGATCAATTTTTTACAGAAACTTTATCTTTTTCAGGTAATTTTTAGGGGTTTTTCTCCTTGATGTTGACAAATTTCAGATGATATTTTGCTTCCTCTTCTCAAATAGGGCTGAATAGCGATAACATTTCGATAGAATAAGTATTCGCGGAATTAGATATGTCTTACATTACTTAAAATGTACTCCCAGAGGCATATGATATAAAAGGAAGAGAACAAAAACATGTTATTCAATTTATCATTGCTCTCAACAAGCAGGCTATCTATATATCGAACCCTCACTGTGTACATTGTATGTTAGCTTCAAGAAAATTGATTGTTTTGGTACAACTCTCCTAAATTGTAAGCATAATATACCTCGATAAACTTTTCAATGAGAGCTTTTTCGAAGAATTTTGACTTAATGTGTGTAATTTGGGTGTAAGCAGTGCTTCAGGACTTCGTTGTGAATAAATATTGTAGGCCTACAGCTAAATTCTTTATTTTTTAAACCAATGTCTACATCTCGGCAGTATCGACCAGGGCCTTAAACTTAGTCCCATTTATTTGTTATGCATTTGTAGACCGAGGATTTTTTGTGTGCAAAATGCAATTTTTATATGGAAAGAAAGTGAAAAATGATCATACAAGGTATTGGTATTGCTATGACCACAGGCGAAATGGACGCATCAGATTTCTTGAATTTTGTTAAGAAGATCCGAAAACAAGAGGGTCTAGTATCATCTTAAATCTTAATCAAGTCTTGTGTCAATTCTTTATTTCTCTTTCTCTTCCCCCTTCTATCTCTCTCTCTCTCTCTCTCTCTCTCTCTCTCTCTCTCTCTCTCTCTCTTTTCTCATTCTTTCTCCCTCTCTCTCTCTCTCTCTCTCTTTCTTTTACTCTATATTGGTATCATACTTTGCGTCCTTCCCCTCTCTCTTTTTTCTCTATCACTCACTCTCATTCTATTTTTTGATTTCCTCTCCCCCCCCCCCATCTCCCACCCTGTTCTCTCTCTCTCTCTCTCTCTCTCTCTCTCTCTTTCTCTATCTCTCTGTGTCTTTCTTTGTTTTCCCTCGATCTCTCCCTCTCTATTCAACCCTCCTTTACCGCTCTCTCTTTCTCCCCCCCCCCCCCATCTCCCACCCTTTTCTCTCGAAGTCTTTCTCTCTCTCAATGCCTTTCTTTATTATCCCTCTCTCCCTCTCTATTCACCCCCTCCCCCCCCCCCCTCTCTCTCTCTCTCTCTCTCTCTCTCTCTCTCTCTCTCTCTCTCTCTCTCTCTCTCTCTCTCTCTCTCTCTCAGGGGTCCGGAGTGAAAACTATATGGAGCGCATGTAAGCCTTGACCTCGCCATTCGCTGACGCAATTCTATTCGTCCGACGGGAAAATGAAGCCTCTTGTGGACCGGGAATTCATCTCATCATGATTACTACGTTTGTTGTTGACTCGTTGCTACTAACCATCTTTTGAAGTCAGCTTTTTCCCCCATGTATTTCATTCCACTGACTGGGATTGTACTAAATAAGGTCAGAATTAAGATACGGATGACGCAATAATAAATATTATCAAACAATTATTTTATTAATTTCATCAAATACACTCATGGGCCCCGTTGCATTGGTGGTAAGTTTGCCATCAATATTAACTACCATGGCAACACCACTCAAGCGCCCATCAAATCGAAGTTTCCATGGAAGGCACCAAAAA